>JAHHUM010001454.1:0-467772 GCA_036173005.1 Crenichthys baileyi | reverse complement strand
AGATTAATTCTTTTTTATTTTGCTGGATGTTTTGATGAAGTTCATGTAATTAAGCACCTAGGCTTGAGAATGGGACTTTGAAATTAAAAAATTAGCCAAGGGCTGTGAAGGTTCTGCTTATTGTTTCATTTACGATCGAGACTTTTGAAGTGCTGTTTGACAGGTCTCCTAATTTGGGCATGGGGATATTGCTAAGATTTCTACCTTCCACATCTTTGTGTGAAGAGAAAATGTTGTTTTACTGTCAAAACCTGTCCACTGTGCTTTTTCAAGTTTCACAGATTGCGAAAGCTGCATTGCTGAAAACAGCCACTTCCAAACTCCACTCCTTGATTCCAGGAGAACACGCTTGAAGTCCAGATGCTGGGATGGCCATATCAGATCCTACACCGTTGTCAAGGTAGCAGAACGTGACACCTGGGTCTATGCTACACTGGAAGGTGTTCATGGGAACACCACCTGAGCAGCATCCTGGTTCTGAACCTCCTACCTAGAGGAGTTTCCTATGACCGCCCACCTGTACTATTTTTTGGTAACAGGGCAGCTTAAGCGCAGAAGCCACTCCGGATCACGATCAGCTATATGGAATATGATCTGTTCTGATGCTGATGATTGGTATTGCAAGTTTTTTATTACTCCTGTGTTTATTTGGGAAAAGCTACAGCAACGACAATTTGTGAAAATCTGAGTAATTACGCCAGTAATACTCAACAGCTGATTCGAAGAGGGATTCATCACTTGATGAAACTGCTACTACTTTCTTTCCAGATTGGCAAACATAACCAGCTGGTGGAGGTTATTTTTTCTTGGTTGAGGAATTACATTATAGGGAAATCAGAAATGTTAGTAGATTTTTCTAGTGAGACTAATTTAATATGTGCTGCTACACGGAATTCTTCATAGATTTTGGGGTAAATAGGAAATAATAAGATCTAGATATTTGTATTGAGGGGAAAAACACACCTATTTCCTGGAAAAGACAGAGGGTTGCAAAACTATTATATCTGTGTTCATGTGCGTTAACCAACAGACAGAAATTTGAGTCATGTCCTATCAGAACTGATCCTTATACCATTTCAGGATCTTTTGGTCCAGATCCTTTTTTTAACCCTTAATCTTACAGCCTTACGGAAGGGAAGTGATTGTATGGTCAGGCAGGTAAATTTACCAGGGTTCTTGTTACTTTTCCTGGTAGAGATGGGTACTCGTGTCCAAGAACAATGGTTTGGGATGTGTGGAAATAGATCATATCTGTATCTGCCTGCTAATTGGTCTGCAGAATGTTATTCAGCGACTACTTATGATTCGATCAGTCCATTATAGAAAAGGACGACAATGTTCAAACGGCAAAAAAGAGAGAGCTATTGGCAATAGGATGACTTTTGGATTACCTCTTAGCTGAGAGGGTGGTGTTTGTCATTTGTGGAGAACAGTGTTGTATTTTTTATTCTTGACGTGTCTAATAACATGATAAGTATCCATGATAAAATTTGGGAGTTGCTGACGGCTCGACAAAATGAAAATATGGGTTCCTCTTGTGGAATTTGGTCCCCTGGTTCATTACTGGTGGTTGGACATCCTGGTAATAAAGATTGGAGTAAGTTTTGTATTTTCCTTTTTGATTTTGTGATGTTTATTTTTAAAGTGTTGTTTTTTTTTTTTTTTTGGTTTTACTTTGATTATAATCTTGGGTGATGGTTTTGAAGAATTTTTTCCTTTAGTTGTGATTATCTTGTAATCAGAAGAAAGAGAGTTTTAAGAAATTCTTTTATTTAGTGCTAAAAATTATTCCAATTGCTGTGAACTTTCATTAACCTCTGTCCTCTGGACCTCTGTGTGTTTTATTAGTGTTCTGTTATTTAGAGCAGATGGACTCTTAATCCATTACCAGAATTTAAATGGTTAAAACACATCCTGGAGGGTTGTGTCTGAGGAAGAGCAGATGGCTGTCCTCATAAATATATTGTTACCTCTGACCCCAGGTGGGGTCTAGAGGACCGTGTCTCCAAACTCTTTTAAGTTGAGGTAAACACCCACATACTGTTTTAAATACTGTCTGTAAATTGTGCTCTGGCTCTGTTTCACTGAATCGTCAGTCACAGGGTCTTCAAAACGCAGAAAATGCCTTGAATAAAACTTATAAAGACAAAGTCCGATTTTCTCTTATTGTGAGTTAATTTCTTTCCCACTTTGATAAAGAAAATTCTATTATAGTCCGGACAACCTACTGACGTACCTTTTGGGGGGAATTGCCATTTGTACGAAACATGGACGACTTTTAAAAGAAATCTCCCATTACCCTTCAACAGGAACTTACAACAGCCTATCCACCACTTCTAAAAGTCCTGAGAAAAGGAAGAATCGATGTGCAGAAGCAATGAAGTCTGGGGTTTGATGTTACATGTTTGGACTTTAGGGTGGAGAGGTCACTGCCTTTTATTAATATTTGTATCAACAGAGAGATGTAAACACTGGAACTGATATGTGGTCTAATATATTAGTTTTTTTGGCATGTTAAGGTATAAGTGATATTTGGTCTGACAAATAATAGTGCCAGACACCACCGTAAAAAAAACTAACTTCATAAAGAAACAGTTTTGTGTACTTCTGATGCTGCTTCTGCAGCAGTCCTGAGTTTTTGCATAGCAATGTTGCACCCGTGTCATGTGACAGTCCACGTGATATCTGATTCAGTGATATGTATTAAAGAACTTAACAATATGTCACAGTGACATCAGAGCCAGCAATGACTTTGATCCTCCGACCAGAGCCAATCAGAAGCAGGCAACCCCGCACAGTCTGATGTGGATACAGCCTCTATAAAAGCTTCCCATTTTGCTCATTTGTTTTACTAACTTTTTCTTCTCTCCTTTGCAGGTACACCTCAAAAAATCAAAGCAATATCGTTTCTCTCTAGAGAACCAGCTCTGTCGGCTTGGCTTAGGCCCGTCTGAGCAACAAATTTATTTGTAACTGACACTAAGTTGCAAATAAATGTCTAGAGTTTTGAAAATATAAACCAAATTTGATAACTGTTAATGTGAGAGATGGTGTAGGTACAAGATCTGCTCGGGGCCCTACGCCTGCTGATAACGTCACACTATCTGACTGGCTAAACATTGGCACGATGACGTAAAACATTGTGGTTGGTCCAGACAACCTACTGACGTACCTTTTGGGGGGATTGTTGTTGGTACGAAACATGGACGAATTTTAAAAGAAATCTCCCATTACCCTTCGACAGGAACTTACCACAGCCTATCCACCACTTCTAAAAGTCCCGAGAGAAGGAAGAATCAGTGTGCAGAATCCATGAAGTGTGGGGTTTGATGTTAAATGTTTGGACTTTAGGGTGGGAGGTCACTGCCTTTTATTAATATTTGTATCAACAGAGAGATGTAAACACTGGAACTGATATGTGGTCTAATATATTTGTTTTCTTGGCATGTTAAGGTATAAGTGATATTTGGTCTGACAAATAATAGTGCCAGACACACACCGTAAACAAACTAACTTCATAAAGAAACAGTTTTGTGTACTTCTGATGCTGCTTCTGCAGCAGTCCTGAGTCGTTGCATAGCAACGGTGCACCCGTGTCATGTGACAGTGATCCAGTGATATGTATTAAAGAACTCAACCACATGTCACAGAGTGACATCAGAGCCAGCAATGACTTTGATCCTCCGACCAGAGCCAATCAGAAGCAGGCAACCGCACAGTCTGATGTGGATACAGCCTCTATAAAAGCTTCCCATTTATGCTCATTTGTTTACTAACTATTTCTTCTCTCCTTTGCAGGTACACCTCAAAAATAATCAAAGCAATATCGGTTCTCTCTAGAGAACCAGCTCTGTCGGCTTGGCTTAGGCCCCGTCTGAGCAACAACATTTATTTGTAACTGACACAAAGTTGCAAATAAATGTCTAGAGTTTTGAAAATATAGACCAAATTTGATAACTGTTAATGTGAGATATGGTGTAGGTACAAGATCTGCTCGGGGCCCTACGCCTGCTGATGACGTCATACTATCTGACTGGCTACACATTGGCACGATGACGTAAAACATTGTGGTTGGTCCAGACAACTACTGACGTACCTTTTGGGGGGATTGTTGTTGGTACGAAACATGGACGAATTTTAAAAGAAATCTCCTATTACCCTTCGACAGGAACTTACCACAGCCTATCCACCACTTCTAAAAGTCCCGAGAGAATGAAGAATCAGTGTGCAGAATCCATGAAGTGTGGGGTGTGATGTTAAATGTTTGGACTTGAGGGAGGGAGGTCACTGCCTTTTATTAATATTTGTATCTACAGAGAGATGTAAACACCGGAACTGATATGTGGTCTAATATATTTGTCTTCTTGGCATGTTAAGGTATAAGTGATATTTGGTCTGACAAGTAATAGTGCCAGACACAAACCGTAAGCAAACTAACTTCATAAAGAAACAGTTTTGAGTACTTCTGATGCTGCTTCTGCAGCAGTCCTGAGTCGTTGCATAGCAACGGTGAACCCGTGTCATGTGACAGTGATCCAGTGATATGTATTAAAGAACTCAACCACGTCACAGAGTGACATCAGAGCCAGCAATGACTTTGATCATCCGACCAGAGCCAATCAGAAGCAGGCTACCGCACAGTCTGATGTGCATACGGCCTCTATAAAAGCTGCCCATTTATGCTCATTTATTTACTAACTTTCTCTTCTCTTCTTTGCAGGTACACCTCAAAAAAAATCAAAGCAATATCGGGTCTCTCTAGAGAACAGCTCTGTCGGCTTGGCTTAGGCCCCGTCTGAGCAACAACATTTATTTGTAACTGACACTAAGTTGCAAATAAATGTCTAGAGTTTTGAAAATATAACAAATTTAGTAACTGTTAATGTGAGAGATGGTGTAGGTATAAAATCTGCTCGGGTGGTCGGATCTGCTCGGGGCCCTACGCCTGCTGATGACGTCACACTATCTGACTGGCAAAACATTGGCATGATGACGTAAAACATTGTTTTGTGTCCAGACAACCTACTGACGTACCTTTTTGGGGGGATTGTTGTTGGTACGAAACATGGACGGCTTTAAAAGAAATCTCCCATTACCCTTCGACAGGACTTACCACAGCCTTTCCACCACTTCTAAAAGTGCAGAAAGAAGGAGAATCAGTGTGCAAAACCAGTGAAGTGTGGGGTTTGATGTTAAATGTTTGGACTTTAGGGTGGGAGGTCACTGCCCCTTTTATTAATATTTTTATCAACAGAGAGATGTAAACACTGGAACTGACATGTGGTCTAATATATTAGTTTTCTTGGCATATTAAGGTATAAGTGATATTGGTCTGACAAATAATAGTGCCAGACACACACCGTAAAAAAACTAACTTCATAAAGAAACAGTTTTTGTGTACTTCTGATGCTACTTCTGCAGCAGTCCTGAGTTGTTGCATAGCAATGTTGCACCCGTGTCATGTGATAGTCACGTGATATCTGATTCAGTGATATGTATTAAAGAACTTAACAATATGTCACAGTGACATCAGAGCCAGCAATGACTTTGATCCTCCGACCAGAGCCAATCAGAAGCAGGCAACCGCACAGTCTGATGTGGATACAGCCTCTATAAAAGCTTCCCATTTATGCTCATTTGTTTACTAACTTTTTCTTCTCTCCTTTGCAGGTACACCTCAAAAATAATCAAAGCAATATCGGTTCTCTCTAGAGAACCAGCTCTGTCGGCTTGGCTTAGGCCCCGTCTGAGCAACAACATTTATTTGTAACTGACACTAAGTTGCAAATAAATGTCTAGAGTTTTGAAAATATAGACCAAATTTGATAACTGTTAATGTGAGAGATGGTGTAGGTACAAGATCTGCTCGGGTGGTCGGATCTGCTCGGGGCCCTACGCCTGCTGATGACGTCACACTATCTGACTGGCTAAACATTGGGACGATGATGTTGGGACCATGGATTTCAACATTAAAACTCCGGTACAAACTCTTCTGGATAAATTGCATTTAACTGACTTCCAGCAACTGAAAAAGGGGGGTAGCAGCAGACTTCCCATGATGCCACTGGCTGTATAAAGCACCCCCTCTCCCACAAGCCGACCTCTCCAAGCCGGTTGACCATCGGACAAGGAGCAGACACAGCGCGCTGAAGTCTTTTGCTGGCAAAAAGACTTAACTCTTCAAACTGGATCCAAGAGTCTCATATGATCACCGATCATACGCAAAAGGTAAGTATTGAATGAATTGCTGTTTCTGTGTCCGGTATTCATTCACGAACCTGGAATTAAGGCACCGGCATTGTTGACTTTCTCTCCGAGCCCTGCAGACGCACACGGTGTTCGAGAAAAGTCCCCAGCAGAGACACGGTCTCTACAAGCCGAGTGAAGCGGTTTTCCTTGCCTGAGAGAAGGACGACGCCGCATCACCGGTAACGTGCAGTTTTGTCCGGCCGACAGAACAGCCCCACCCACAGCTTCGTTAGGTTAGCCGACGGCTAACCGCTTGTTGACTGTGAACGTTTCTTCAAACTTCGCCGC
This sequence comes from Crenichthys baileyi, assembly GCA_036173005.1. Taxonomy (NCBI): domain Eukaryota; kingdom Metazoa; phylum Chordata; class Actinopteri; order Cyprinodontiformes; family Goodeidae; genus Crenichthys; species Crenichthys baileyi. Next base: position 461,235 of record JAHHUM010001454.1, on the reverse strand, counting down.
CCCGGACATCTTTTCCTCAACATAGTCAGAGGTTAGGTTTGGGCAGAATAACAGTAAGGATGAAATGATCTAAACGTTTTTCATTTTATGAAGTTTGGTTTTGTTTGTGTGAAACTGCTATCTTAGTGCTCGCAGGCTATCTGCACACGTGAACAGCTTTGTGTTCTGTTTTTATGTGTTTTTAAAGTTGAGACAAACTTTATTTAAAGGGTGATTTTAAACACAGAAGGTTGCTCATAACGCGCCGTCCGCACTTATGCATTTTAACCCTTTTATTGACGGAATTTTAAGTGTGTGTGTTTTGATTCTGGATGCTAAGCTATCAGCCTCCTTTGTTAGCTTAACTGCTAACAGCCTAGGCCACGTGCTTGCTGCTGAAGAGTATTTACCCAGAACGGTTTAGTTTTCAATCCAGTAAATAATGTCCCTAACATCATTTTACTACATTTGATAACTAAGTAAACACCACTAAGCCCCATTTCTCCAGAAAGATTTGGCTCTTTTCCAAAAATTCCCTTAGTAATATTTCTTCAGATATTATTTTAATAAATAAAGGCAACTAATTAGACACCATTGATAAATTATTCATCCAGAAGGTTGGTTTTATTCAGCAGATCATTCTTTAAAACATTATTTTATTAAAATAATATTTTATCTGATCTTGCATTGTGAATGGTTGTCTAAAGGTATGCTGATTACTGCCTAAGTTAGTTCCAAGACTAACTTAACTTCATTTCCAGATTCTTCAAGATAATCCTTGGTTCTCAAACATAAATAACATTGCATGGTAATGTTGCATCACTCTTCTGGTCATGATTTTCAATCATCTTTAATCAACTTGTTTATATTGTACATAGCCCATTAGTCTTCGTCATTCTTTAATTCTGCTTGGTAGTTTAGTTGGATTGTTTTAGCATAGTAAAGAGTTTGTTGATTGAAATATGTTTGACTTTGAGTTGACTTCTTTTTGTTAATAAATTCTTGTATGTTAAGAAATTGTGTGAATTCATTCCATGTGTGTGCATAGTTTATGCTGTTCAATAATGTCAGAGCTTGGCTCACACCTTTTAATTTTGTCCTAATACCATCGCCTTACTGGGCTGGTATTCACAGGACAACCCTTAACAGACCGAAATATTATTTGATAAAATATTAAATATTAATATTAAATATGAAATAATATTGTCAGATTAATAATCACAGCAATGACGTAAAATATTGTGGTTGGTCCAGACAATCTACTGACGTACAGGGGTTGGACAATGAAACTGAAACACCTGTCATTTTAGTGTGGGAGGTTTTTTCCGGGTTTAAATTGGACCAGCCTGGTAGCCAGTCTTCATCAATTGCACATTGCACCAGTAAGAGCAGAGTGTGAAGGTTCAATTAGCAGGGTAAGGGGGGGGGGGGGAGCACAGTTTTCCCTTAAAAATGCACACAACATTATGGGTGACGTACCAGAGTTCAAAAGAGGGGACAAATTGTTGGTGCCCGTCTTGCTGGCGCATCTGTGACCAAAAACAGCAACTCTTTGTGATGTATCAAGAGCCACGGTATCCAGGGTAATGTCAGCATACCCCCAAGAAGGACGAACCACATCCAACAGGATTAACTGTGGATGCAAGAGGAAGCTGTCTGAAAGGGATGGTTTCGGGTGCTAACCCGGATTGTATCCAAAAAACAAAAAACCCCACGGCTGCACAAATCGCGGCAGAAATTTAAATGTGCACCTCCCCCTTCCTGTTTCCACCAAAACTGTCCGTCGGGAGCTCCACAGGGCCCAAAAACACGGCCCCGGGCTGCTATAGCCAAACCCTTTGGTCACTCATGCCAATGCCCGAACGTCGGTTTCAATTTCCAGGAGCGCAAATCTTGGGCTGTGGACAAAATGTGAAAACATGTATTGTTCTCTGATGTGTCCACCTTTACTGTTTTCCCCACATCCGGGAGAGTTACGGTGTGGAAAACCCCCAAAAAGTGTATCACCCCGCTGTTGCATGCCCAGAGTGAAGCATGGGGGTGGATCAGTGATGGGGTTTGGGGGTGCCATATTATGGCATTACCTTGGCCCAATACTTGTGCTAGATGAGCGCGTCACTGTCAAGGACTTCCCAAACCATTCTTGAGGACCATGTGCATCCCCAAAGGGTTTAAAACATTGTATCCTGAAGGGGGTGCCTTTTTATCAGGATGACAATGCACCAATACAATTAATTCAATTCAGTTTTTTTATATAGCGCCAAATTCACAAAAAATGTTGTCTCAAGGCACTTCACCAAAAGTCAGGTACATACAGTACATTCCAATTAATCCTAACCATTGAAAAGTGCAGTCAGATTCAGTTATTTTTTCAAATTGGATAAAAAGGTTTTTTCTATCTAAGGAAACCCAGCAGATTGCATCCAGTCAGTGACTTGCAGCATTCACTCCTCCTGTAAGCATGTAGAGACAGTGGACAGTCACTGGCGTTGACTTTGCAGCAATCCCTCATACTGAGCATGCATGTAGCGACAGTGAGAGGAAAAAATTTCCCTTTTAACAGGAAGAAAACCTCCAGCAGAACCAGGCTCAGTGTGAGCGGCCATCTGCCCCCGACCGACTGGGGGTTAGAGAGAACAGAGCAGAGACACAAGAGAAACAAAGAGCACTGATCCAGGAGTCCCTTTCTATGGGAAGGAAAAGGTAAATTTAAATGGTTTAGCTCCTTTAGTCGTTTCACCTAGAAAAAAAAAACAGATAAAAACTCTGAGCCCTTTTTTAAGGTTAGAGTCTGAAGAAGGGGCACATAGAGTTAGTTACAGTAAAACCCCGTCAGTAGCTATGTCTAAGGAGAGAAAAGGTTAAAAAACCTGAAAGAGGGGCCCATGTGGTTCATCGGTAGAGGGTGAGCACCAAGTTGTTGCCAGCAGAAGCTCGGACGATGCTCCTCTCCAGACAGTTTTTCACAGGTAGACACAGAGTCAGGCCCCGGGTGTAGCTTCTAGAAGAGAGAAGAGAGAAAACAAATTTAAAAGCTGAAATAACAAAAATAAAAAAAAATTAAGAGTAGTGTGAGAAGTAGCGAAGAGGGTGAAAGTGGTCATTTTTGTCCTCCAGCAGCCTAAGCCTATAGCAGCATAACTACAGAGATAGCTCAGGATAACCTAAGCCACTCTAACTATATTTTTATCAAAAAGGAAAGTTTTTAAGCCTAGCCTTAAAAGTAGACAGGGGGTCCGCCTCACGGATTAAAACTGGGAGCTGGTTCCCCAGGAGAGGAGCCTGATAACTAAAAGGATCTGCCTCCCATTCTACTTCTAGAGACTTTAGGAAACCCCCCATAAAACCTGCAGTCTGAGAACGAAGTGCTCTGTTAGGAACGTATGGAAAAATCAGCTCTCTGATGTATGATGGAGCTAAAACTTAAGGGCTTTTAAAGTGAGGAGGAGAAATTTAAATTCTATTCTGGATTTAAAAGGAGCCAATGAAGGGAAGCTAAAGTAGGGGAAAAATGATCTCTCTTTTTTTAATTTTTCATCAGAACCCCTTGCTGCAGCATTTTAATCAGCTGAAGGCTTTTAACTGCATTTTGGGACATCCTGATAGTAAAGAATTACAATAGTCCCCCCCCTTGAAGTAAAAAATGCTGGGCCTAGTTTTTTTACATCAACCTGGACAGGATATTTCTAATTTTGGCAATGTTCCGGGGGATGAAAGAAGGAAGTCCTGGAAACCTGTTTAAAATGGGATTTTAAAAAACATGTCCTGGTCTAAAAAAAAAAACCAAAGGGTTTTTTCTTTATTATCGGGGTCAATTTTTAATGCCATCCAGATTAAGTGATTGACTAAGCAGTTTCTTTTTAAAGACTCCGGTCCAAAAAACGACAAATTTTTTGTCTTGTCTGAATTTAGAAGCAGAAAATTTTAAAGTCATCCAAGTTTTTTTTCTTCAAGACATGCTTGTAGTCTATCTAACTGGTTGGGCTCATCAGGATTTTTTGGATAAGTAAAGCTGAGTGTCATCAGCGTAACAGTGAAAATTTATTTTATGCTGCCTGATAATTTTACCTATTGGAAGCATATATATAGTAAAGAGAATTGGCCCAAGTACTGAACCCTGTGGTACTCCACAATTAACCCTGGAGTTTAAAGATGATTTATCATTTACATGAACAAACTGGAATCTGTCAGACAAATAAGATTTAAACCAGCCTAGTGCTGTTCCCCTGATCCCTACAGCATATTCCAGCCTTTCTAAGAGAATATTATGATCGACTGTATCAAATGCAGCACTGAGATCTAACAGAACCAGTACAGACACAAGTCCATTATCTGAGGCAATAAGAATATCATAAGTGACTTTCAGCAGAGCTGTTTCAGTGCTATGATGAGCTCTGAAACCTGACTGAAACTCTTCAAACAGGTCATTGCTGTGTAAATGCTCACACATTTGATTAGCAACTATTTTCTCAAGAATTTTAGATAAGAACGGAAGATTGGATATCGGTCTGTAATTTATTAAGTCATCTCGATCAAGCGAAGGTTTCTTAAGCAAAGGTTTAATTACAGCTACCTTAAAAGCTTGTGGTACATATCCTTTACTAAGGATAGATTAATCATATCTAAAATGGGGCTGGTAATCAGAGGGAACACTTCCTTAAATAATTTGGTTGGATTGGGTCTAACATACAAGTTGAAGGTTTAGATAAAGCTAATATTTCTGATAACTCAGGAAGCTCCACAGGATCAAAACAGTCCAACACAGATCAGGTTCTACAGTTATTTCCAATGTTGTCTCACTTGTTGAGGATGAAGTAATCATCTCTGGGAGATTGTCAAAGATTTTCTTCTTAATAGAATCAATTTTATTTTGGAAGAATCCCATAAAATCATGACTGCTGAGAGCTAAAGGGAATGGATGGCTCAACAGAGCTATGACTCTGTGTAAGTTTAGCAACTGTACTAAAGAGAAACCTAGGATTATTCTTGTTCTCTTCTATTAAGGATGAGTAATAAGCTGTTCTAGCTTGGTGAAGTGTCTTTTTATACAACAGTAGGCTATTTTTCCAGATTAAGTAGGAATCCTCTAGGTGTGTAGAGCGCCATTTTCGCTCCAATTTTCTAACATTGTGCTTTAAAGTACGCAGCTCTGAATTAAACCAGGGAGCCTGCGTCCTATGAATAATTTCCTTCTTTTTCAAGGGGGCTGCATTGTCTAATGCACCACGCAATGATGAAGTAACACTCTGAACAAGAGAATCAATTTGTGAAGGAGAAGAAACAAAATTATTGCCCTCCACTCTGTTTTTCTGTGATAATGAGCAAATTAAAAGTGGAACAGATTCTTTAAACGTTGTTACAGCATCGTCTGATAATGATCTACTATAATGAAATTTTCTTTCAGGTGTGGAGTACTCGGTTAAATTAAACTCAAAGGTTATTAAAAAATGGTCAGACAGCACAGGGTTGTGAGAAAATATTGTAATGTCTGTACACTCAATGCCATATGTCAGCACAAGGTCCAGAGAATGAAGACAAATGTGGGTAGGTTTGTTAATGTTTTGAGTAAAGCCAATTGAGTCTAAGATACCATTAAAGGCTATATTTAAGCTATCACTTTCAGTGTCAACATGAATGTTAAAATCCCCACTATAATAACTTTATCTGTATTTAACACTAAATCAGATAAAAGGTCTGAAAACTGATCTATAAATTGAGAGTAAGGGCCTGGTGGACGGTACAAAACAACAAACAGAAGTGTTTTAGTGCTTTGCATTTGGATGAGGAAAACTGAGGATTAAATATTCAAAGAGTTGTAGCTATTGATTGTTCTGGGACTAGTCAATAAATCGGACTGAAAGATGGTTGCTACTCCTCCTCCTCGCCCAGTATTTCGAGGAATGTGAAAACTTAAATAATTAGTAGGAGTTGACTCATTTATAGTAACATAATCCTCTTGCTGCAGCCAGGTTTCTGTGAGGCAAAATAAATCAATCTGATTGTCACAAATCAGGTCACTAACTAGCAAAGTCTTTGAAGAGAGAGATCTTATGTTCAGTAAGCCACATTTAATTGTTTTTATTTTTATTTTTAGTCTGAGTTGTGTTTATTTTTATGAGATTTTCCTGAGTTCCTCTTTTTAGATTATTTTTTAATCTATTCAATTTTGGCCGTGGGCGAGACACTGTCTTAATAGGGTAATGGGTGGGTAGCAGTACAGAAGCTGCAGAGAGGAGTGTTAAACTACGACCCTGCTTCCTGGTCTGAACCCTGGGTTGTCAGAGGTTTGGAGAACTAATAAATTCGGCCAGATTCCTAGAAAGAAGAGCTGCTCCATCCAAAGTGGGATGGATGCCGTCTCTCCGGATCAGACCAGGTTTTCCCCAAAATGTTAGCCAATTATGGGCGAACATTTTTATAAGGACTTTAAACTGTGGAGAAAGTATGATGGGCAATTTTAACAGTTTTGAAACTGCAAATATTTAAATATTTTGCCCATGCCTAATTACAAGCTAAATTATCAACGACTCATATGAAAACAGCGCGTAAAAAATGCAAATGTAAGCTAAACCTCTCTTTCTGTCAACAATATGTGTCACTGTCAAAAAAATCAGGCAGTATTGGACTGGACCCAGTACCAGTGAATAATTTTTCTTCGTCAAAATAAAATCTTTATCAGGAAATCACCAAATGAAACTGAGCTTTTGACAATCTCAATCAAAGCTTAATTTCTGTAGATCCACGAGAGAAACCAAGAACAGACAAAACAAAAATACAAAACTGGCTATGAAACAAGGAAGATGTTTCATGGCCAATATGGAAATAACAGGGAGCATTAACAGGGACCCATTATGACCACACCCTAATAATAAAATGGAAATTTGACTCCAAAATTATCATACCGTAATAAAAGGGCTGATAAATAGCAATAAAACAGAAAGAGATTGCAGAGCAAGCAAACACACCACTCCATCCTTGACAACACTGTTAGTCACAAAGGAAGACACTGAGAGCACATGCTAAAGGTGGAGGCCAAACAAACATGAAGCTGTTAAAAGGTTAAAAAATAAACCTTTCATTTTGAAGCCATTTCCAACTCACAAGCAGTTGTGTCCGAGCAGAGACACAAACGTGTTCCTCCTACTGGATTCAATCACAGCAGCTGCCATTCCACTGGGAGCGTGCAATGAATCATGGGATTGATGATGCGCCCTTGCAAGGGGACAAGTAATTTCTACTGCCCAGGAGATGAGAAGAGGAAGGAATGGATGCAGAGAGCAAGTGAGAGACAGAAAAGGGGTAAGGGAGACTTAACAGAATGCGTTAAATTATCCAGACGGGCCTGGAGTCTGCCCTTCTCCCCCTACTTCTACTACCAGACTTTTTGACCTGCTAACAAAGCACAGAACTCAGACTGGTGGAAAATACAAGTCATAGGAAGGAAATGTGGATGAGGCTTATAGTAGACGAGAACTCCATTCATCATTTAGCCTTGTTCGCCAACAGCGTGTGTGTGATGTAAAACTCTGCAAAATCAGACTAACTCTTCCTGTCTTTGTTTTGGTGCCAAATCCTGTCTCTGCAGTGGGCAAAATGAAAATTCAACACCATGCTATCGAATCCTCATATATTCAGACCAATATCTCCCAATTTCACACAAGTAAAAAGGGTGTGCATGCATGCATGCATGCACAAACCTGCTCATTTACATGCAAACCAGCTCACACTTACACACACAAGCTCGGGGAATGTATTAAACCTTCTTTCTTTCAATCCCAGAAAGCAGACCTGCGCCTTTCTCTCTGGATTAATGTAAGTGAAGAAAGCTGAGAATGATGGGAACGAGTGAATGAAGGACACAGAGCAAGAAGGGGAGGAAAGGTAACAACTGCTAGTGTACCATGATGAACAAATGGGGAAAGAAAACATGATGAGAGAGCAAAGGTCAGATTACAACAGAAGCATAAAACTATTAAAAATTTTAACGTGTTGCAGAGGAAAGTGTGACAATTCAGTGCAAAAGTTTAAAAATGGCACCTAAACAATCATTGTTACCATAAAATTAGTCTATCATTAATTGAGTTATTACAGTAAAAAACATAAGGTTCAATAAATCTCCAAAACTGCAACAGCTACAAGTACAAGTTGTGCAACGTGATCTCATAGCACACGATCTTGCCATAATAAAACTCTTGAATATTTCTAATCAAACTGCAGTCTGACTAACTGAGTACTACCCAGCTGCTGTCTGCAACTGACTTTGTCTGGTAAACTATGGCTATAGGCCCCAGATATGTCTGAGGCTCTTATTTTGAAGTGACGATGGAAGGATGTAGTTCTGTATTTGGCTTGTGTTAATGGAGTAGGCTAACGCCGACAGCTCATCAGGCTGGCTGACAAAAGCGTTAAAGAAGCACATTTGAATCGTTTGTGTAGCAACGTTTACAATATGAAGCAGAAATAAAAACAGAAACAGTGATCAACACGCTACAACTGATTTGTAAACACAGTAAAACACCATGAATGGCTTACTGTTAGCTTCATCTTCAGAGCTCCCCCTCTATTCCAAACATGCTGATTCGTACTAAGTTGGACGTGGTGCTGGTCTTACACGGGGGGTGGTTGTGGAGGTGGTCCTTTCTCATGTGGTGGGTGTGGTGTCTGGAGATGTCATTTTATAACTCGGGGAACCTTCTGACCCTGTCACTAGTTAGGATAGTTGCTCTGTGCTGGCTGTGCTGTGATGGAGGCTTGGAAGGGTTGTCTCTGGTGTTTTGCAGCTGGATTACCTGGGGTCTGTGTCTTCTTCTGGGATGTTCAAGGGGGTTTACCTGAGTATGGGGGGGCAAAACGCAGTGTGATTGGGGTTTGCGGGTGACCGGAGCCTGCGGTTGGGTGACTCCAGGTGGTGGTGCTCTGGATGTTGTGCTGAACAACATATTTGTGCAGACTTGTGTTTTGGGCTGGATGTATTGTCACTCCCCCAAAAAAGGAGAAGATCTGATAATGAAGCATAAAAAACATGAGAGGATCAGGGTTTTACTGGCCGAAATAAAGTTCAATTAATTGCTTTAAGATCTGACCTGCCGACTCTGAGTTTGGCAGATTTAGATTTTGACCATTAAAGCAAAGGTTTGATGCAGGCTATTTGATAAAAAACAGCACTGTAGTTTTGAAATCATTAAAACATAAAGGATAATTTACATGTATGAATCAAAACACACGTCTCTACCTATTTTAGATTTTAAGTAAAGTCAAAACAAATGCATAAAACAGCTTGCTTGTTGATGTATTTAGACAGATACTTCAGTTATCATTCCGGAAGGAAAAAAAATCTGGTTTTTCAGTGAAGTCATTCAAAAATGTCTGTTCTAGATCACTGGTCAATGGATTGATAGATCACTACTCAGCATTTATCATAATGAGCATATGTAACCTTTTGCATGTTTTGTGTCAGCGTTTCCTGAAGCATTGACCAAGCATCTCTGCATCAGCAATCTCCACCATGGAAACTTGTCTGTTGATGTAATTACCTCTAAGTTTATATCTGTAAACTGATGTGTTTCTGTACTTTTCTAGAAACACAGCAGCTTACAAAAATGATACATGAGGATGTTTTATAAGGAGGATGGTCTCGAGACGCCTTTGCTTAATGGTCCAGAAACAGAATAACACAAGGCACAGATGAGGAAGAAAATCTGAAAAACGAGTGGCGTAACTCAAACCCAAACCCAAACGACAGAAATTGTATGGCTGGGTTGTTAGTATTTTCATTTGAATTATTTTCACAGTGTTTGTTCCTTTAGAGCATCAACAATAGCTGAATTTACATAATCAATTTTGATTGCATGGAATATTTTGCCCTATTTATCTTCACAGTTACACCAGTTAGTATAAGCGGTGCAGTGACGTAGCCTGCATCATAATACATTGCTTTTATTTTGAGGATATCTTTGTTTTAATGCAGTTCTGACTATGTGGACTGTAGTGGTTTTAACACACAATGACTGCTCAAAACCGCGGTTCAAACTTCTCTGATATCCCAAGAGTTTTGAAAAATGAATGTTATGCTCAAAAGAAGTGTGTGAATCTCTATCAATACATGTCAATGTTTCTCCTGTAGAATAGAATAAAATAATCCAAAGTAATTCATGATTAGTCAAAAACATTAAATATGGGTTTATGTGTTGAACCTTTAACAGGAGCCTGTCTATTTGTTCAGTAGAATAATCATCAATGTGAAAAATGCTTAAGGTATGAGAAAGTTTTTTTATCTGCAAGGATAGTCTGATATTTTTGGTTTATTTCTGTTTTAAGGAATGTTAACGGTAATAATATAATTAAGTTTTCCCTGGCTTGTAACACAATCTCACCCAAGTCTGCTTCTGACTGGCTGATCAACACCTCAAGACGACTCCTTCCCCAAAAAGCTCTGGCTGCTGAGAGCGGATCAGAGCTGCATGAACCCATTTGTTCCATGACTGAGCCAACAGCCTGATTCTAGAACATAAACTAGATACTCTTTTCCTATTATATCATAGCAGTTATGGTGATTTTTTTCCTCTCCCAAACTTTTACAACTCAAAATTAAGCCACAAACCTCTGTCTTTAATCTCCTGAGAGACAAGTGAACATTGAACAGTTAACTTTTAGTTTGGAGAGGCGTTGGCATCAACATTTTTGTTTTATCTTTTCTTTGTTTTTGGGCTTGTTTTTACCTAATTAAATCATTCTGAATTACACCTTACTGTGATTTATAATAAATAAATCCTGCAGCTCAGACTACATTAATTATCAGTTCCTGGGTTTTTTCTTATAATCCCTAATTGAAGCATAATTAGTTTTAGTCAATGCTAAATCAATATCCTTCTGAGAAACATACAGGAATCTCCTTGCTTCTTTAAATTTTACTTAAAGTGATATTTCTGATAGAATATGAGAACAAAGTATTTATTTGCATCAATATTTAACGTGGCTTATAAATTCTACTTTGGTGATAAATTTAATGCCAAAAAAAAGATGAATTTTATAAATACCTTTTGTGGTCAGTTTTATGATCATTGCAATAAATACAACAAAACATAGAGATATGTTCATATTTTTCACCCATTCCTGGTAGAAGAGCTGTAATACTGTTCCTCCTGGCATTTTCTTTACGCATATCACAGAATAGCTGAACACGTTTCTATCCAGCAAGGGACAAAATGTCTCAGATCAGTTTACACATCCTTAACTGACCACTAAAATGTCCTGACTAATCATTTTTATTTGTTTCTGATTGAAAATTTGATTCAACTGAATTATGAAGTTACCTCTCAATATTCCAGTATGAGCCATTCCAATACCTTTCTATCCAAACACCCACAGACGATATGAGACATAATAATGTAGCAGCGCTGTCTCCTTTGGCTTGTACTTTCTAGAAAACCCACACACTCTTCTGCCAAAGTAGTCTGCAATTCACTTTAAAATGCGTATCAGCACATCCAGTCACATGTTCACACATTCATATGCACACGCAGGTGTCCGCTGTGTCCATGTATCAAGGCTTTACATGTGGTTCATAAAAAAATAATAATAATGTCAGCATATTTACTGCTCTCAGTGAAGGCTGCAGAAAGTTCCTGCATTTGGCACACTCAAAAGCAAGTGGCAAAAGTCAATACTAATTGGCATTAACATAATGACGGGAAATGAACATTTGGGTGTTTGGGCTGTAAAATGCCAGCAAAGCGAAATGCTCGACAAACCTTCCCACAAACCCTTCTCGATTTTCCATTAAAATACCTAATTAGAGGGCTAGCACCCATGCAACCACTCAAAATGATTCAAAAACTCTTCTGGCCCTAATTTTGGGAGGACGGAGAGTTTTGCCAGCAGAGTGACAATTCTGCAGGCACTCCAGGCATAGAGGGCTCCAAGACCACTTTGTCATGCAATGACATCTTGACACAATAATTAGTACAAACTGAATTCAACAGAAGAGTTGCAGTGACAGAAATTTCACTTGTGCCTCGGCCTCAACGGTTCATTTCAGCTGGACGTGTTAGCGTATTTATTTCAGGCTATAGTTTTAATAACCCCACATGCATACAAATATATCAAAATCACGTATATCATTGCTAGACATGCTTGGAATGGGCAATAAATCAATATTAATGGTGAGATTTTTGAATAATTGCACTGAACAACAAACTACATTAATGTAAAAGTTTCATATTATGTGAAAAATAGTTAATTTTGATGTAGTATGTTATCTTGTAGCAGACAGTTGAGTCTGAGAAAAAATAAAAAAAGTTATGTAAAACTTTGATTTTTGATGTATTCAAACTTTAACCCATACATTCCAGACAGTACTTTATGCTGAATAGATTGACTGCATTTGAAATTGCTGCATTTCACTGAGTTTATTCTAAAAGCTGCTTGGAAAAAAATATCCAAACTGGACAAAGCGAAGAGAAATTATTGAGAAAATGCAAAATAACTGCTGATCTTGTTCCACACTCTGTCAAAGTCGTTTTTATCAAAGACAAGTGGAACTACATAGTGTTTGTACTGCAGATGCTATTTTATCTTCACCTGTCGGCCACAATAGCTGCCGGATGAACTGTATGGAGATGATTCATTTTGGTAAAAATATCTTTTAGCTGACAGAACACAATAGGTTGATTCAGTGCTGCACTTATACTCTATAATTAGATTACATACTGAACAATAAATCTTTGACAGAACATTTTTATTAGTGCTTGTAGACACCTAAATTATAGACATCTTGTCTACTTTTAAGACAAGGCATAAAACTCCTTTTTGATAACGCCTATATTTAAAGTGGCTTACTAAACAAAATATTTCTCTCAGTTTTCTCCTGCTACTTTCCATTCAGTTCAAGTTCAAGAATCTTTGTTATCCCCTAGGGGCAACTGATTGCACAGCCAGTAGTAAAGCAAAAAAACAGAGTAACACAACAACACATGGACCAAAATGACATTATTTAAAAATCTAGTCACTATAGGAATAAATGAACCTGTTAAGTCTATTAGTCCTCAATACCTTGGCAGCAGATATGTACGTCTGGAGGGAAGCGGCTTAAATTCATCATGCAGTGGGTGGGCTGGATCTGCCAGGATCAGTTTGACCTCTCCTTTAACAGGTCGGTGAGATCACCTAATGATGTACCAGCAAGTTTGCTGCACACCCTGACAAATTCATAAAAAAATTGTTCATATTTTTGCAAGTTAAAAACCCAAACCAACAGATTAAAGTCAAAGGACTCGATAAAACAAGAATAGAACATTCTCATAAGAGTAGAATTTACATTAAAACCATCAAGCTTCCGACAAAAATACATTTGCTGATGAGCCTTCGTACAGAGTGAGTCCACATGGGCTCCAAATGTCAGCCTCTCATCCAGAATAGTTCCCAGGTATTCATACCAGTTCACACTTTCAACATTCTCAACTGAGATGCCCACAGCTAGGATGACCATGCCGGTTTTCCTAAAACAGATAACTCTTTCCTTTGTTTCAGAAAAATGTATCTTTATCAAGGAGGACTCAGACCACTGAGTGGAGTCCCTGACCAATGGTCCATGACCATGATCATTGCTACCAAGAAAGGACAAGATAGCAGAATCATCAGCAAACTTATAAACATAATGGTGCAGATGCTGGCTGCGACAATCATCGGTGTATAAAATAAATAAAATGGGGGAAAAGATGCAACCTTCCTGTGAGCAGTTCCTGTCCACTGTGAAGACAGGCTTGCTTAATATCAAGGATTGCTGCAAAGTCAATGACTTGTTGAGCTGGCAGCGCTTTTTACATAGAAAGATTCTCACCAATTGGCTTTATGATGAACTGAATTTGACTGTAATATACTCCGCCTCTCATCCAAAGACTGATGGAGAAAGGCACCTGCCCCCTGTGACCCTACAAGGACAAGCAGGTAGAGACAATGGATGGAACGGATTGATTTCTTATATTTGGATAATTGACCAGTTTGTCTTGTAAAGCAACTTACCATGGCGCTATATAAACCCAACTGTATTGAATAAATATTATCATATATCTCTATACTTTTTTAACTGCTTTCTCCATGAAAGGCTCCCATTTTATGTAATGTAGCTGCTAATCTAGCCATTAAGTTGACAGGAATATAAATTGTATCATGATGCAAATATAATAGCTTCAGCAGTTTGCGAAGATTCATTCCAAGGTTTGTCGTCACATAAAATTACTGAGCTATGTCAAAACCACCCGTTTCAATCAATTCTCATATCCTCAACAGAAAAAGAAGAAATAAAAAACTCAAATGACTGAAAGAGGTGCAGCTGTAGCATGTGTTATCTGCTTCATTTTCAGCAGATGTACAACCCCGCAGACTAATGGGGAAGGAAATTACTGGTCACACACTTGAATACACCTAGTCTCCATTATACTTATGGATGATATATTTATTATTCCTCATTCAATTCCTTCAAGAAGCGCAGCAAAGTACTGCCATGATGACTGGCAAGAACAATAATAATAATGATAAAATTGTGGGGTTGTGCTAATTGCTAAGAATGTTTTATTCACAAAACAGCCAAGTTTCACCTTTCGAAACAATACAAACTTCTGCATGTGTGCTTTGTGGGATGTTGAAATCATGATCACAGATAGGGTCAACATAAGGGTCAAACTTTGAAGGGAAATCTTGTATTTTTTTATAATAATATTATCAAGCGACTTTACATTCAGTTGTGCAGAACAACAAGATTGCCTCTGTTTTATTTTGACACAATTCAGCCGATGACAATGAACATCTGAAGACATGAAAAGCTCTAAAATAGCACAATTTCTCTACTAAAAGTCAGCATCTCTGTTCAAGTAAACAGCAACAAGCCCTTTTTTTAACTATTCTGACTTCACAATCATGGTTGAATGTCCTAATCGCAATTACCATGCTAATGTTGTTGCCACATTTATAAATCAAGTTTATGACTCGTGGTGAAGTAGGGGACAGCAACAGCTCAGGCAGTTGAAAAAGCACAGAAAAACTGAAAAAAAAAACCTCAACTCCATATTTGATAAAAGGACACCCGGGAGTCGTGTCAGTTAATGACACAGAAATACAGGCAGAATCACTTTAACTATTTAAATTGATTGTAAATGTTTATGGCTGCTAATTCAAAATGAAAACGTGTTATAGAATTTAAAGACGCTGTATATTCTCAGGAGTAACCTAAGAAAAACTTGAGATTTCACCAATTTCAGCATTAGCATGCACTGTAAGAACATTTAAACTCACCTACAATCGCAGATGTGTCCAATCACAGAGCCGCCGCAGAACATAGAGGGAGAAACAGGCAGGAGAGAGGAAGAAAAGACAGAATTAGTCTTACAGTAGTGATTTTCGTTTTGCACAATATAAAGAAGGAAGCATTGTTCATCCAGCAGCTTCTTGAACCAATACTGGAAAGAAAAAGTTTAAATTTATGAGAAAACACTTGCAGGGTTTTGCACAAACACAGCAGTTTGAGTGTGTTTGTCCCCCACCAGTCATACACATAAACAAAACTATAAAACCTTTGTGGCTGGGTGTGTTTTATAGCCTCAAAAAGTTTGATGCTTGAACGTGTGGCTCATCTGCAGCACAGAGGACAGCAAGCTGAAAAACACACTCAATTTTTCACATTTTTCTGTTCCTCCTGTGTTGTTAGGGTGGGAGTGTGTGTCGCTGAGTTTTTGTCAGCTCTGGCTCTTTCAGTTAGTACAAAGACGAACAATGAAAGTCTGGGTTCCTCACTTATCAGAGCTCCCTATCTGATATTATCCTCCAGCTCGCTCAGCTGCGTCTGTCTTTCAATCTCCTGTTTCTTTTATAAACACACGCAAAAAACAGCAGTAAGACAAGACGAAGCAGACCAGAGAGGAGTTATGGTACAATCTGCATAATAGGTATGAGACAGTGTGCAGGCTTTTCAGTGTGAGTATACCAGCTGTGGGCCGCAATTTCTGGTGTTACAATTTAAGACTTGGTCAGCTGGATCTGAAATCAAGGCTGGGTATTTTAATGAGACAGAATAAATATATAAAGCCTGGCCTAAAAACATAAAATACACCCAGCAGTCTATGCCTCAAAATCATTTAAGATGCTTGAAAATATATTCAATGTGACCAGCTCCTTTAGTTTCAGAGTAGTTTTAAGTTGATAAAAAATACAGAGCAGCAAACTGAAATGATTTCTTGTCGATTTCTGCACTTTGCTGGCGACCTGTTGTTAGATTCAAAAGAATCAGGAGCACAAGAAAGTACTCTGCAAACCGCCATTGTTATTATTGATATCTTCTTCTTCTGTGGGTTTTAAACTAGTCGGCAGCCGTTATGTTGCGCCCCTGTGCATGAATTTCTACCGATTTCAGTCATACTGCACATGAGCCAGGGTTTCCCCATAAAAAAGATGATTTTTTTCCCGTCTACACGACAACAGAGACTGGGACATTTTCAAACCATTACACTCTGGAACCAGATCTCAAATTGTGCCATTTTTAGAGAAACTTGTGTATCTGTTTTCAACAGAAAACGCTTTTGTGTAAAACGGGCCTTACCGGGAGCATGCATGTATTAAACATCTTTTTTATCTACAACAGACATTAATGTAGCAGCGGCGAGTCGAAAAAAAAAATACACGACCTAATTCTAAAATAAAATACCAATATAAATTTTTCCTGGTAATGTGGTACCATGAATAGAGCACATGCACCAATACCAGTGCCTTAAAAAGTGGGGATTGCTAAAAGATCAGATGACTCAGACTTCCCTAGAGTTCCAAACAACATCAGCCTGTAATTCTCTGCATTTAAAACTTGATCTGAACATCATTAAAGGCTGACTCTTCTGAACTGCTTAGGGTAGGAGCCGCAAAGTAAGCAACAGTATAAAAATGAAACATTGCATGAGGCACAATAAAATCCAGACCGTTAATATAAATACTGAAATTAAAGGACCCATGACTCATCCCTGTGGTACCCCAGCCCCAGTTAGATTGAGGGTGGTGGAAGTTAGGCCTTTAGCTTGAACACGTTAAGATGTTTGACAAATAATTCCTAAACCAACCCAGTGTACTGATAGTTCAGAGCCAGTAATCCTTTACCTCAGAATACTATGATCAACTGCATCATAAGCTTTTATTTTCACACAAGGTTATGACACTGAGAAACTCATAGCGGTCGTTTCTGTGTCTTATTTACGGTTCTTTGTGTTTAATTGAGCCGATTATATGTTGATCGTGTTCAACCAATCTGGAGGAGTCCATCAGCCAAAAACTACATTTTGTTTTGAAATCAGAGTACCATCTTTTGCAGCTTGCATGTGTTTTACTATTTTGTAGCCACAGATTAGAACATTTGTTTCTGCATATCCATTAATCTATTTTTTCTGTAAAATTTGAAAAGGTTTGGCAATATTTGCTTCCACTAACAAAACAGGGATAAGTAAAAGGGTACAGACTTTGTACAGTTTTATATTTAAACTTTCTCTGCTTTGTTCATTGCTTAATAAATGTTTCTTTAGTCCTCTAATCCCTCCTTCTATCAGTTAGAGAGTTGGTGCAATAATCTATTCATCTTGTTCTGCACCTGCATTTGTAATCAGAGAGATAAACAGAAAACACAGCTAATCAAACAACCGAGTGTCTATCTAGCGCTAACAATTTTCCTAGCGGCTTATTTCTTTTTTTATTAACTCAATCTTTCTTTCAGGACTGAATAAATAGCAAAAAAAAGTACATCTCTGAAAATGGAGATGCAAGAAAGCAGAAACAGAATTTCCCTTCCTTTTCGTCAACCCAGACCTCCAGCTTTCACCTATTTCCCTCTGTTGGTCTTTTTTAAATGACTATCTGTCTGCACCTCCTCTCCCCTCCAGCAGTCTGAACACACCAAAGTGAAGGGTTACGAGCAAAAATTCTATCTTTGTTGTACTCTCAGAGACGGTTTGGGCTTGAAGGCTGTCACGAGTTCTGCTGCACAATGGTCTTTATAGATGTCAGAGAGATTTAAATACTGTCTTTAGGCCTGGAAGGCAAACATTCACACACACAATCACTATAATTGAACCAGAGCCTCGGAGTCCTTCAGTTCACATCTGTACAGTGTGTGTGAGTGTGACGGTGCAGTAATATCCTATTCGTTTCAGGTTAAGTGAGGACAGCAGAGCTAAAATAGCTCATTTTGTGGTTGTGCGGGATTTAAAAGGCATTATAATGAGACATAACTACATATGGCAGCTCATTCTCTGTACTCTTCCGTAACACATGAGCACAGTCAAACAATGGCTTGATCACACAACTCCCATCATACACACATACAGTTCGGATAAGAACTACATACACTCATCATGAGGATGAAAGTTATGTTAGTTTGATGCTTTTCATGATTTATTTGAACCGTTATGTTCCAGCTTGGAATAAATGAACAACAAAATGGATTTTAAAAACAATATTTGGATGCAAAAGTTTGGATTTGTTGTGAACTTTCTTTTATCCACACATGGTCAAAATAATACATACAGACTCAACAATTTGGTTAAATCACTTTTAGCAAAATGCACCTTGGCCAGCGGGTTTTTGTAGCCTGCTAGAAGCTTCTGGTATGATTCCAGATGAGTATTTGAGCACCGTTCTTGGCAGTAATGGGAAATTTCATTTAAACTGGTTGGTTTCCTGACACTGACTCAGTTTTTGAGCATAGTTCATAATATTCAAGAGGGCTAAGGTGGGGGATTCAGGAAGCCTTTTTCAGAAGCTTAAATTTACCTTCTTTATCCATTTCTAAACCAGCTCTGAGGTGTGTCTCGGCTCACTGTTGTGTTGCAAAACCCATTTGTGAACCTAGTTTCAACCATCTAACCCTTGATGAAAGAAAATTTGTTAGGATGTTCAGGGACAACCCAAGACCACCCAGGCTTCCATGAACTAGGAACTGCTAGAACGCCAGTGTCTCCGTCCACAGTGATGTTTTGCGTCCCAATAGAGAAAGGGGGTTCTGATCAAGAATGAAAACCTGCTCCAAAACCAACAGGATCAAGCTTGACTGACATTTATAGCTACCAAAGGCTTCCTGCCTTCTGTTCACTGTTTCTCAACCGCATTAATTGATTGATTTATCTCCTTAAATCTTTATCGTCTTATCATCAATCTTATCATTACTGTTCATTTAGCCTGTCTGTTTGCTTGCTCCTTTTTAATTTGTGCATCACCAGTTGTTTTATGTCTGCCCCGTTTTTAACCTCCTACACATAATCTGTATGAAAGTGCTCTATAAATAAAGTTTGATTGATTGAAGTATTTTAGTCAGATGGAAGAAGGAATAACCTTCGAACTCTATTGGTTTGTGCACTGTTCTTTAAAACTCTGTGCAAGGAAATCAGCCAATTTCATTGAGCTCTATTAATTCTGGAAGAAAAGTGACCAATAATCCAGGCAGACGTTTGCCTAAAGCTTGTTGATGGGGCTGTGCAATGTTCAAGGCCCATTTATCTAAATATTTAAAGAAGTGCATTAATGTATTTGATTTTCTACATATTTGAGCTGCTGTGGCATAAAAAAATCCATAATAGATTCAAACTTCTGCACCGAAATCAATTAGGTTTTTTGTTATGTAACTATTTCACCCTAAAAAAAAGAGTTGTAAAAATAAATGATTGAAAGCCTAATCAAATCCGCGATAAGTGCACGTAAACCTCTGCTTGGAAATAAATCTATACCTCATTAGTAGCTTATCTTAAAGTTATCACTAACTAAATGATCTGTGCCCTGCTGTGTCTTATATTACTAATCCCTCATGTTGAATAAGAGCCTGCGAGCAGACACAAACACATCCTCAGATGCACACCTGTCCAAGGCAACAGTGATAACCCCCACAGGGAAACCCCTTAATATCTTGCACCAGGTCACTTGGCTGGAATGAAACAATGAAACAGATAGAGCAGAAGGGAGAGGTGATGGAAAGAGGTGCTCAAAGCAGAGGAAGGGTTAGCCAGCAACAGGTGAGGAAGGGAGGGAGATGGGGAACAGTGCTGTGTGCAGAGGGGAGGAATAGAAGGACAATAAGTGGAAAGAAAGACAGAGATAAATTCTTAAGAGGACCAGAGGCAAAATTAAGGTTTGGGAGACTGATAGAGGTGCAGCAGGGTGAACAGAAAAAGTGGACAAAGGTAAAATAACGCATGAGGGTGGGGGTGGAGTAGGGGCGAAAGGTGAGGAGGGGTAGAAGCAAAAGAAGATGAGGTCATGGCCTTTGAGGCAGCTAATGAAGACATGAAGTCACCATACGGGTGGGGGGGGGCACTATGTAGCTGAATGGCCCATCTGCTGCCTGGCCCACAGGGATATCACAATCACCTCTGAGACTCCCTCTTCTCACTTTTACAGCCCTTAACAAGCAGAGGAGAATGAGGAAGGAGAGGGAGGACTACTGTGAAGAGAAGCTTCACAGCAGCAACACAAAAGATAAGTCTTTAGATTCTTAAAATAAAATAAAAAACTGTTGATTCAAGAGCATTATCACGGCTCTAATTAACCTCTTCAAATACGTCTGTTCGTTGAGCTTTCATGAGTCTGCATATTCAGCTGCCCAACAGAGTACACTGGCAGATGATACCACAGATGACCCTTCATGTTTGGCGGTAAGAAACCTTTAAATGAGCACTTGTTGGGATCCACTCTCAAGCGCAAATGCAGTTGTTGAAATCACAAATGCAACGATCAATCCACTGTTGGCTGGAATATGATCATCAAGAAGTACAGACCAGACAGCAGGACTGCACAAGAAAATCTTGAGATGGTGCTAATATTGGTAAATTTTGCAGTGACGATATCAGTAGCGATGTATCCCTATTTTGTTCTTTCCTTTCTGTCTCATCCATGCTTCCTACACTCTGTGACTTTCAGCAATTTGGGAAATGTCATTTGTGTCCACTGTGAGCATCTGCTGCCATTAGACTCTGTGCAACTGTGCTAAATATTACATCAGCATGTAAAATGCAAGTTAATAACACTTGGAATATTTTAGTCAACTATCATCGCAGTCCTTTGATATGAATATTGCACACACTGATATTGCAATGAAGATATATTCCTGATATGTTGTCCAGCACTACCAGGCAGACAATTTTAGAAGGATTCCTTTCTGCTCCAACTTCCCTTAATGACCCACATGATAGCTGACACCATGGGCAGCGACAAACACTGTGATCTCACAGTCACATACACATATTGCTAATTTAATTTAAGCTGAGCTTCATCAGTTTGACATATAATTTACACACCCTTGTTTACAAAAAGCCTTGTTTCCACCAAAGTGCAGCACAGGCAAAATATAGTGAACTCATTTGGGCCCAATAAAAAAAAGGGGAAATGTAAAGAATAAACAGTAAATATAATTTGATTTTTAAAAAGAAAATGTTTAAAAAAAAGAACCAGACAGAAGGCCTTTTAAAATGGATTTGTTTGACAGTTATTATTTTTTTAATCCTGGGTAAATATTATTTGGAACAGTAGCTGAAAAAAGCCAGTTTACAGCAAAGACAGTTAAAAAACTTTATAAAAATGAAACCAAGCTTTTTATTTGTTAGACTGGTAAAATATTTTGGATGTGACTCAAGAATTCCCAAATTCAAGAATGTCTGTATTAAAAAGAAAAAAAAAACATCATTAAAGGTACATTTATGTTGTGATTATTAATCTGACAATATTATTTAATATTTAATATTTTAATATTTTATCAAATAATATTTCGGGCGTTTTAAGGGGTTTTCCTGTGAATCCAGCCCAGTAAGGGGGATGGTATTAGGGCAAAAGGGTTTAAGGTGTGGCCAAGCTCGAATTATTTAACAGCAAAACTCTCACACACATGGAAAGAAAATTACACAATTTTCTGAAATCAAGAATTTTTAACAAAAAAAAGTAACTCCAAAATCAAAAAAATATCTCAATCAACAAACCTTTCATGCAAAAAAACCAACTAAAATACCAAGCAGAAAATTAAGAATATGAGACAATGGGGGGATGACAATATAAACAAGTTGATTAAAGATGATTGAAAAACAGACCCAAAAAAGTGAACAACTTACCATGCAAAGTTTATTCTGGAACCAAGGATTTCTTGAAATCTGGAAGTGAAGTTAATTATCTTGGAACCAACTTAGGGGAATAAACAGCAACCTTTAGACAACCATTCACAATGCAAGACAGATAAATATTTTTTTTAAAAAAATAATGTTTTTAAAGAAGGATCTGCAAAAACCACCTTCTGATGAATAATTTCTCATGGGGTTCTCATTAGTTTTTCCCTTTTTTTTTAAAATAATATTTGAAGAAAAATTTAAAGGGGAAAATTTTTTGGAAAAAAAGGCCAAATCTTTTTTGGGGAAATTTGGGGGTTAATGCTGTTACTTAGTTATCAATTTTGTAAAAAAAAATGTTTTTAAGATTATTTTTCCAACTTGAAACTAACAACTTTTCTGTTAATTTCTGTTTAAGACGTGTTCTAAAACTGTTAGCATTAAGCTAACAAAGGAGGCCGATTGCTTAGCACCGAACCAAAAATACCTTTAAAATCCAGGGTAAATAAAAGGGGGGAAAATGCTAAGCGCGGACGGCCGTTATAGAAACCTTCTTTTTAAAAATCCCCTTAAAAAAATTTTTTGTTTTAATTTAAAAAACACATAAAAAACAAAAACACAAAGCTGATTTTTTGGGTGCAGATAGCCTGTAGCACTAAGATAGCATTTCCCCTCAAAAAAAACCAAACTTCAAAAAATAAAAAACTTTTTAGTCATTTCATCCTAACTTTTTTTTTATCCCCCTAACCTCTGACTGCGAGGAAAAGATGTCCGGGGCGGCAAAGGGGTTTGAAGAAAGCCACAGTCAACAAGGGGTTAGCTTCGGAAACCTAACAAAAGCTGTGGGTGGGGCCCTGTTGTGGGAGGAAAAAAACTGCACGTTACCGAAAAAAAATGCGGCTACTCGTCCCTTCCTCAGGCAAAAAAAACCCCGCTTCATGGGGTTGTAGAGACCAGTTCTCTGGGGACCTTTCGGGGAACCCGTGTCGTCTGCAGGCTGGGAGAGTAAAACAATGCTGGTACCTTAATTCCCCGTTCGTAAATGAATCGGGTCACAAACAGCATTCATTCCATACTTTAACTTTTGCATATGATCGGTGACAATGAACTTTTGGGATCCTTGAAGGTTAAGTTTTTTTGCCAGAAAAAGACTTCAGCATGCAGGGGGCCCTCCTCCATTCCTCCGGGAGTCTTGAAGAGTGGGCTGTGGGAGGAGGGTGCTCTTATTCAGACAGTGGCATCATGGGAAGTCTGCTGTTACCCCCCTTTCCCCCTTCTGAAGTTGTGCTGAAAGTCTGTTAAATGCAATTTATTTTGAAAACTCCAGAAGAGTTTGTACCGGAGTTTTAATGTTGAAATCCATGGTCCCAACAGTACATTAAAAAGCTCAGTTTAACATCTGGAACACCCTTACTTTTTGCTTGTCTTTGTTGGAATGACCTTTAACTGAAACACAAGTAAAGTTTCTAAATAACTGCTATTTAATATATATGGCAATGACAGAAAGCAATAGTGGGATGGCCTGAAATAGAGCCCTGAGGCACTCCGCAGCTAAGAGAGGATGCTGACAGTGCTGACCCCCTATGCTGATCAAGATGAATGGAGAAGCTTCTGTTTGACAGGTAGGACCCAAATTATTCAAGCTCTGTGCTTCCAATCTGTGGTATGGTGTAATAAAAAGTTCTGTTTAATATCTGGAAGACCCAGATTTTTTTGTATTACTGACCTTGAGACTTAGCTATCGCTGTATTAGTTCACCAATAACGCATACGTTCATGATCTAGTGTAAAGTTGACAGAAAAGCTCACTTAATTAGACAAGAACAACTACTCCACTGCTGTTACACAAAGAGAAAAAAACAGGTACCTGTACAATAAATTCGGATAAATATCCCTAAAATCCCATCTATAATTTTCATGATTAAGTTTTAATGTTGCCAGTATAAGAACCCTTTTGTGACTGTTCTGTTGTGTAGCTTTTTTATTGTAATAAATATTTTTAGATCAATTTAAAAGGATGTTTTTTTTTAAATCTGCAGATAAAAGACCAAAAAATGTTAAGGACAAAAAAAAAACAAGCCTATCCCTGAAGTACTTCACCCTGAAAAACATTTCTGAGCCCAAATTCCTTTTAGATTTTCTATAAAGAGATTATTTTAAATCAGTACCATCCAGTTATACAAACTGCACTATCTAGAAACCTGGCTCCTCATACTGAAATGAAACTTCAGTGAGAGAGCTCTATAAAAATATGATTAAGGATACTTTCTAAATAGTGCTGCCTAGCATTTCAACAGATAGTAGTTACCTTGGTAGGATTTTACTCTGGGTAAGATAAAACCTGTTTACTGCTTTATTTATGTGTCTCAGCAAAATATGAAAAACAACTCCCAGTCTACCTCCATGGAGCTTTGAAGTTTTGTTTAGATTTCTCGTTTTGGGCTTTTGCTTTTAGCAGCAAGGCTAATTTACTTTGCTGTTATTCTTCTCTGTCACGTTTCCCATCTTGGTGTGGCTAAGTGAGTAGAGTAGTTGTCTTGCGATCAGAAGGTTGTGGGTTCTATTCCGGCTTCTCCCAGTCACATGTCATTGTGCCCCTGGTGGCACAAGGCAAAGCACTAAACAATCTGCATATTGGTGTATAAACGTGTGTTAGTGTTACTCTCTTTAGTTCATTCCTGTTTGCCAAAGGGTCTTGTTGGTGTTGTCTGCAGTCTACCAGGCTTTGTTTGTTTCATTCCCTCATGAATGAACTGGTTTCAGTTTGAGTCCAACCTCAGCCTGCAAGTCATGCACTAATTCTTTTAGTTCTGTTTTAGGACCGAGCCTTCAGCCTCACAAATATTTGGATTATCCTACGTTGTTGGACTGTTTACCTTTGTGCCCGACCTCCTTGTGCATTAAAAGATTTAAACTGAGTACCTGTCTGAGTCGTGCATTTGAGTCCTGTGATTCTGTTCCTTAGCCTGACAACTACTTAATCATTTTTTCTTTACTGGTAGGGCCTACAAAGACATGGCAAATTTTAATCCAATTAACCCAAGTAAGATGATTCTGTGATCAGAAAAAGGGTTGTGGCAACTGGTTAAAGGTTGATTTTTAATTAAGATACTCCATTATGCAGGAAATAAATGTTAAAGTTACCTTTAGCCCTAACCCTGGTCTTTTTTGTAAGTCTGTAAAACAGGACTTTAATTCCTCTTAAAGCACGTTTATAATATTTGCAGACCCTCAAGTTTTGCCGTTTGGCTCAGTGATATTTTTCTAAACATCAATTCCTGTTTTCACATTTAATTCAGGACATGGCATCTGTTTGTTGGTCTCACTGCTAATGATTATGTCTGCAGGGAATGCTGATTTACTTAAAATGCAAACGCCAACAGTTTAAAGTTGTTTTATACTTATTTTTATCTTTAATTACATAAACACGTTTCCTATGTGTCTAAAAGCAGAATTTGCGGTTAATGCCTCAAAAAGACTTGATAGCACTTAAAAAGTAACAAAAGCCCACGTGTATCCTCTTCTGGATTAGTTATGGACATTTGTTGTCCAATTGCCTTTACTGGGCTTTGGCAACTGAATCATGACAGTTCTGAATGAATACACGTAGTGTTACACCCCTACAGTACAACACATTTAAAACCTAAGTATTCTTATTCTGTCTGTAATGTACCAATCTGACCGGATACAATTCAAACCAAAGCCCACTAAAAGATTTGCTCCCACGTAGCCAGTCAAGTTTCAGATAAAACAGACACACTCCTAAGAAGGAAGTGCAAACTGTATCAGGACGTTAGCTAAAAGCCTGTCAAACAACACAAGAGCCAGAGTCTGCAAGATAATCAACATGAACTTTCCTGCTGTTCTTAGCCAAGATATAAACAAAGACATACATCAATCACCACCTCTATGGGGACAGAAAACCCTGATGGCAGCAGCCTCCTCTAGCATGACAATGCATCCCATCACGAAACAAACAGCCTGAGGCATTGATAGCCCCCAAAGTCCCCGGAGCCCAATTCGATCAAGAGTTCAATAGATGCACTGCAACAAGGAGGATCTATGGTAGCCTTGACGTGCAACACACAGGAACACAAGGATTTTCTTCAAAACATCCTAGAACCAACCGCAGCAGGGGAAGTCTTGAGGTCTTTAACCTTATTGGTCAGTATTAGCTGCTGAAGCAGAATTTAGCAACATAAACTGATTTATATCTTTTGGTTTTAATGCTGAAGTAAGCTTTTAAGTTGGCTCGTTAGTCTAGTATTAAAATGAGAAAAAATATTTATAAAAGGAAAAGCGCTTTCTGAACCAATCTAGTCCTGTGTGGAAAAGAAATGGAACCCTTGGAAATTAATGAATATATGTCATTTACCACATTTTTTAAAAAGTAAGGTAAAATTCCACTAGCCACACACAAGCCTGATTACTGCCAGACCTTTAAAATAAAGAAATCACCATGTTTTCTTCATTTGTGGATCAAGGTTCTTGCCTGGGTTCACTGGAGTCCCAAAGCATTAGAAATGGCTTTGCAACCCTTTCCAGACTGATAGATTCCAGTGACTTTGTTTCTCATCTAGTCTTAAAATTGTGGTAGATGATGCTTTTAACCTACTTCATGTTGTCAGACAAGTTCTATTTAGCCAAGAGCACATTTTCAACTCATCCAGAAGGTCACAGAAAAACAGAACAACATCTAAAGCACTGCAGACCTCGCTGGTCTCAGTTAAGGTCATTGTTCATGATTCACCAATAAGAATGACATTGACATTCGTGGAAGAGTTCCAAGCACTGCTGAACAAACAAACATAAACAAATCCTGAAAAGACCATCTCATGTTTAACAGAAAACATATTGATGATCCGCAACACTTTTGGGAAAATATTCTGTGAAATGAGAGACAACTGGAACATTAGGAAAGTGGTTGTCCTGCTACATTTGGTGTAAAACTAACACAGCAATTCAGAAAAAGAAGGATCTCACGAACCGTCAAAATGGTAGTTGGTAGTGTGATGCTTGAGAGCTGATTTACTGCTTTAGGACCTGGACTGCTTGTCGTAATTGATGAAACCATGCTCTCTAGCAGCGAATCAACAAGGAAAATATAACCAATGTTTTTTATCTTAAGCCCAAACCTAACTGGGTCATGCAGCAGGACTATGATCTACAGCATATCAGCAAGTCCACTTCTAAATGAAGTCTAAAAAAGGCAAAAAAAGAGAAAGGATTGGAATGGCCTATTCAAAGCATTGACTTAAATCCGATGGGGTGTTCATCCATGAAAACTCTGGCTGAATGTGGCTGAAATAAAACAATTCTACAAAGAGAAGTGGGCAAAATTCTTCCACATCAATTTAAAAAAACTCTTTGCCAGTTATTGCAAACACTTGGCAGTTGTTCCTGACAAAGGTGAAGGAACCAGTTATTGGGTTTTGTGGTCATTTACTTTTTCACATCAAGACAGATTAGTTTGGACAACCTTTTCCCCTTAATGAATGAAATCATTATTAAAAAACTGAATTTTCTAGTCTTGTAAAACCAAAAAGTAAGCATAAACCTATTAGGGACTACCTGACTCTTATAACTTTATCTGTGAGGCAGGTTAAGTATCATCATTAGGAGCTGCTACTCAATAACATTTCCACTGATGAGACCTTTTCTGATGGCTTTGAGAACTAGCAATCATCAACTCCTCCAAACAAGCGACTGAGGATGAGAAAAAATACATAAAAGCAATCACACAGAGGTGGATTGAAAGAGCTGCATTTGAACAAAAGCCCACTTTGTTGGCTGTTTAACTGCTTCAAGATATTTTAGACAGGAAGTGACAGTGTGAAAATAGGCTTCCGATTAAGTAATACATTTTGGATCCATGTCATTCTTGATTCAAATGTCATGCAGTTAAGGCAGAAAAGACCCGGACAATGATCCAAAACAATGTTCAGAATCCATATTTTACTATTTCACATAAGATAAGCATTTCAAAACATTTGTGGGGAGACCTTCAAAATATACAGCCTGCAAGACAGGCTAAAAATATCTCAGAACCTAAGGTGAAGGAGTCTGAATATTCCAAGATCAAAAGAGAAAGACATCAGTGACATCTGCCAAATGTAATAAAATGTACTTCCTTAACTTCAAAGATAAAAAAATTCTGACATAATTTACATATGCCTGCTAGAGCTCTCTGGATCCCTTGGGCAGAGATACTCATATTCAAAATGATGCCAATATATAGTGTATTGCAAAGGTTTTCACACCCTTTGAACCTTTTTGTTTGTCACCCTACACCCAAGAACGTCAATGTAGGTTATTGGGATTTTATGTGATGGACCAGCATAGAGCAGTGCATACATTTAATGGAGAAGGAAAAGAGAGGAAATTTGACATTTTTTTTTAAAGTAATTAAATGCCAAAGCATAGTGTGCACAAGTATTGAGCACTTAATGATTTGTCGAACCACGTTCTGCTGCAATTACAGTTAATAGTGTCAAGGTTTTCACCTAACAGCGTTTAACATCTCCAGACAAAAATCTTGTACATTCTTCTTCACAAAATAGTTCAAGCTCAGTCAGATTGGATGTAGAGTGTCTGGAACCATCAACCTTCAACTTCTCGCCACAGCTTCTCAGTTAGATTTAGGTCTGGACAAGAGCTGCACAACATATGGAATCACAGCTGTCGTCGCAATACCAATGTTTGCACCATCACAATTCCAAAGGAGTGACTGGATGCAATATTTAGTCCGATATCCATCAAATCTAACCAGCTTCCCTCCCAACCTGATGAGAGTCTTTCTACAGCAAGATGCTGCCACCACCATGTCTCATTGTGGGGATGGTGAGTTCAGGTTAATTTGCAATTTTATTTTTTCTCCACACAGGCCAGTTTTAAAAGTAGGTCACAAAGTAAAATTTTGGTCTTAACTGACCAGTCCACCTCCTTCCACATGTTTACCGCATTAAAATCTTAAACAGGATTTATTATGGTTCTGTTTAAACAAGGTACATCTTCTTGCCACTCGCTCAACCTTTAACACCAGTTTCATTCGGTCAGAAACAATGCACTGTAATGCAGACTGTACGGCAGTAACAAGGAAAGGTATCTCATCCAGCATCAACAAAGCCAGCTTTTCTGAACAACCCCCTCACCACCAGGAGCTGCTCTGCTTTTCTCTGCACACACGCACAAAGACAAATCACAGAACCCATCGCTTCAGCCATGTAATATAATGAATAGCACAGTCATTAAAACACTGTTTATCTGCTGAGCAAACTAAGTAATACTGGACACAAAAAACATCTCTTCACTCTCGCACCATCCCTCAGTTTTCCCTATCTGTTCTTTTCTGTCTCTAATGAGGCATAAATGAAAAACTCTCAGTACTATCACAGAAGTAAACACATATTTTCAACTTTTTGCACTCTAGCACACGGGGAAAATCACTCTTCTCCAGCCGTGCAACATCTAGTCGCGTATTACCTCCTCTTCTTTTCTCATCACTGTTTGCATCACAGCTTAGATCACTGCCTGTGATAGCTCAGACAAAGACAGAGTGACAATCTCATTAGGTGGTCTCAGTGTTATGACATCTTTTTCAAGCAGTGCGTCATACTCTTATCCAGTGAGCTCCACACAACCAGCCCAGAAAAACTGCTCCAACCACAGGTTTGCTGGAGCCCAAGGTAAAAAATGAGTTTGTCTGGGATAGAACAGCAATTC
Source organism: Crenichthys baileyi (assembly GCA_036173005.1). NCBI lineage: Eukaryota > Metazoa > Chordata > Actinopteri > Cyprinodontiformes > Goodeidae > Crenichthys > Crenichthys baileyi. The sequence goes on along the minus strand of JAHHUM010001454.1, from coordinate 431,432 downwards.
CCTAAAGAAATGTTACCGGTTTGTTTGTTAGTAAGTGTGTTCCGGTGGGGTTTACTTTAATAGTTTGTGCGAGAAAAACACAAGAGAGGACTGCTGAATGCAGCGGTGTGGAGGCAACAAGGGACAACCTGCAAACACATTCGACGTTCGGCTCCCAAAACCACCAAGCAGTCAAAGAAAAAGCCCCGGCAATGTGAGCTAAAATACAGCTACTAAAACTCAGCAGAGAAGGAAAAGAATGTATGAGACAGAATGTGATGGGTGAGGCTGATGAAGTGGAGGAGGGCGGGTGTATGAAAGTATGAAATGAAGGAGCTTGTAAAAGAAAGAGCATTGCTGTCACCGATGCAAATGCAAATACAATACACACCAATCATGCTATACGAACCACGAGGAAACAGCAAAATGGTTGCGTATTTACAGGTATGTGTGTGTTTGTGTATGCAGGAGGGAGTTTGCCTCAGTGAAAGTGCGGGATGGTGCACTGCAATAATTTAATGCCTTTCTCTGTGGATATTGCTGACTTGAAGCTATTAAGAAGTCTCACACATTCAAAGCAATGCAGTGGTACTTCTCCCACTCAATATGTGTTCTATACCCCCTTTTTGTCTGGTACACTGCTTTTGTGAGGAAGAAATTCATAGTGTGTGTGTAATATAATCAAGTCACAGTGTAGGATGGAAAATAAAGTGAATAGAGGGATATAATGAAGGGCAGCTGTAGTGGATATAGGCAATGGTAAGAAAAGAAAAGGTGGTACAGAAAGATGATGGGGAAAAATAATTGAAGACAGTGGGACAATTCTTACCACAGATTTCTACTGGAAGCCATTAGAGTTGATGTAATGTGATGCGAAAGGAAAGCATGGCAGAGATGTTAACCAACAATGAAACATTCAGTAGATCACCAAGACAGGCAGATAACATCCATGAGTGTTTACCTCTCTATTTGTACCAGGGTGGTTGTTCAATTTTAAGATTAACCCAACTGTAATTCTGAAAAGCAAACTCCTCTCCTTAGTGGAAAAAAAGCAGCAATGGTTGGTTTGTGGGTGGAGAAACTCAAGGAGAAAAGCTGCAGCCTTAAGCAATCTTTGCCCTACTCAGAAAAGATGCAGAATGGTAGAGCCTTCAGCAAAATGCACATCCATTGTTTCATCCATCACTACAGATTTCTGATCATACACCCGTTACATCACCACTCAAGTCGCTTTGTGGGACTGCGTCAAAATAAAATAAGAAATAAAGCATGAAGAATTTAATTTAGAGGCTGACTAATATTTTTTTTAAAGTCTACGCAGATGCTAAAAACTCAAGCAGCCTATGGCCAATTTTCCAGGAAATGTATTATTATTTTTTTGTTTGGACAATGTTTCTTTTGACCTCGGATTAGAATTTGGCCCTTTTTTAAACTTCTGAGCACATTATTAGGTACACCTGTTGTATTGCTTGCTAACACAAATAGCAACCTAGCCAATCACATCGTAGCAACTGATTGCTTTTAGGCATTCAGATGTAGTGAAGAGGACTTCTCGAAGTTTAAACATAGGGAAACGAAGATGATTTAAGCGACTGGCATGGTTGTGGGTGTCAGTTTGGCTGGTTTGAACATTTCAGAAACTGCTAATAAACTGTGGTTTTAATGCGCAACCATCTCCCCATTATACATAGAATGGTCGGAAAAAGAAAATATCCAGCAACAGTAATTGAGGAGACGAAAAACGCCTTGTTGATGTCAGAGGTCAGACTGATATGAAATGAGAGGAAGGCATCCATAACTCAAATAATCAAAAATATCATTACAACAAAGGTATGCAGAATATCATTTCTGTACGCACACCACATTGGACTTTGACACAGATGTTTCATGGTGTCGATTTTAGCTTCAACATTCAGATGGTGGGGTCAGAATTTGGCATAAACAATGAGAAAGCATGGATCCATCCTGACTTTTATCAACAGCTCAGGCTGCCATAATGATCTGAAATATGTATCACTTAAAACAAGCAATCCTTGAATTTTTGTTTCTAAACAGTCAATAAATTCTGATCTTGCTATTGTTTATGTGTCTAACAGTTTGCTAAAGTGCTAGGCTAAATCTAGCATGTTAACTCTGTTTTGATATGACTTTTGATAACTCAGATCATAATAATTTTCACTGCACTTCCAGTTAACTGTGTGCAGACAGAACTTGCAAAAAAAGTTGTTCTACTGCTGTATAAGTAAAGGTTTTGCTCCAAACGTTACTTTAATGATTAGTGTTTCACTCTCTGCTGTTTCCCACGCAAATATTCGTCTCCGCAAAGCACTCAGAGCAGGTCACATGACAAAGATGGACAGGAAGCTGCAGCAGCCAATACAGTCTCTCTCTAATGGCCTTTATGTATTTTTTTGACAGTAGGTAGACAGGAAAGAGGGGTAGAGAGAGGGGGAGACATTCGGCAAATGTCGCCGGGTCCGGGACTCGAACAGCCGCTTCGAGGACTGTAGCCTCTGCATATGGTTGCGCGCTTAACCCCTACACCATCAGCACCGCCCATGCAGTCTCTCTTTCACAGTAAAAATAATTGTAAAGGGTGAAAACCATTTAAGTTGTCAGTGAAAATTCTGATTTGTTAGCCTTACAAAATAACATGCACAGCCTTTGAAGCAGTTTTGTAAGACTGCATACAAAAACAGGCTATCATTTAACACTAGAACTCCCAGGGCCGTCAATTTGACGGTTTTGAAAGTTTGACATGCCATAACTCTGGTTTATTAAAACTCTGATCTTCCTGGCATCCTGACTTTTTCTAAACCTGTGTCTTGTGTATTCCTATGTCTCTATTTAAAAAAAAATAACAAAGTAAATAAAAGATCTAAGTATTTCTACCTCTAACTACGGACCCATTATTTACATCGATTTTTTTTTCCGAGGCTGAGTATACGCGCGAGCGTTGCTTAGCAACCGCCACTCTAGAGCGCAATCAGATTGTTGGCATCCTACAAATGGCTTCCAGAAGGATATTGTCTGCTCAAGAGACATTGGAAATGCTTCAAAAATTAGATGATCGTGATTCTGGGTCAAGAGGGATTCTGACGGCTCTTTGTCAGCATTCAGTTCCAGTGACAGCGGGTCAGAGAGTGAGCCTCCCCCGGCTAAAAAAACACAAGTCGTCCCATTAGCAGGAGGTTGTGACGCATTATTTCAAGGTAGCAAAAGACTAGCCTATGTAACGATTTTATCATTTTAGGCTATAGTTTACAGATTGGTAAACTAATAATATATAAACTACAGCAACAGTGCCACAATCAGCGCAGGTTCACAGATAGGGAGACGAGCCTGGTCCCCAGTGCCCAGCAATAAACCTAGCAATCCAGCTCCCTGGCAGGAGAGAAACTAAAAAACAAGGTACTGATAATGGAAAAAGAAATAAACAATAAGTTAGGTCATAGATATAGTAGCCCAGTAACAACAACCTATTCTGCGCTTTACAGCGTTTTCATCGCAAGACGAGCGCACACCTGGGAAGGAGGAGGAGATAGGAGAGGATGGTACTGTGTGGGCAGGGGTAGGGGAGGAAGAAAGTAGAGGGAGGCGTCAGAGCCAGAACGCGTTGACAGAGCGCCAGATCCAAGATGCCCAGACCACGTTCCTCTGCTTGGTGGACGCCGAAATGCTTATCCGCATTCACGGCTGCAGTGTGGCTGAGGCCCGCAGAGTTTTATGAGATGATTCCTCCTCGGACATGAGTGTGGATGAGCTGAATGCATTTTTAGCGCTAGTTTATGTCCGCAAAGTGAAAGGGGGGCGTAACATGGAGCTGTCCAGCTTTTGGTCAGATTAGCAAAGCTTTCTTTTAAAATGTACTCGCTACTCTGTATTATTTTTCAGTACTATATATAAATAACAATAAAACATAATAGGTTTTGATCAAATACTATTATTAATTCTAGTCAAAAACAACATTTTATAGCGTTAATACGATGATGTCATCACCGCCCTCGCATCCAGAATGCTCGCCATGAAGTTGACGGGCTTGGGAGTTCTAGTAGTGTTAGAATTCTGGGAGTCCTAGTGCTAAAAAAATGTGGATCTGAAAACACCAGCTCATTGGCTCCTGACAGGTACTGGTAGCAGAGTACCCCACTGTGAAACCTGGGAACGGATTGGGGCTTTGCGTTCTTTCCTACCACCACTTAATGTAACTGGTGTAGGGAAGTAGCTTTTTTGATAAAAGGCACATCTTATTTTTTGAGTAATATTTGTTTGTAAAAGCTCCAGACTTTACACACTGATAAAATATAAACTGCAAAAATATAAACTGGATTTATGTTATCGTCACTTATACAGTCAACAAATAAAATTACAGACAATACTGTGATAAAATCATAAGTATATGGACAATCCCTAACAGTAATTGAAATTCTAGGTATAACGGAAGAGACCCACGGTTTTATATGTGTTTTGAAGATGAAGCCTGTAGAATCAGGTCTACAGAAACCGCCAAAAAATGTGACTCACAAGAAAGAATCTGCCTATGGCACCTTTTAGAGGAACTGAACACATTGAAGTTAAAAGGGTGTATTCAAGTTGTCAGAACCAATTCCTTTATGTACTAATTTAGAGAAAGTGGATGTTCTACAGGGAAAAGTGCCAGCAAAAAGAAGGAAGAGGCTTGTTGTGGTATTGAATCTTTCTTTGAGGAGCTGACGGAGTTTATATGCAGGTGCATTTGTGTGAATGCTTTTTCACTTGTATGGCAGTGTGCTGCCTCTTGCCATTTTCTATGAATCATTGAGGTTAAAGGTCATTACTAAGAGATGGAGAAGATTACACTAAGTGCTAAAATGTCCTCTTGCTCCATCTCAGTCCCTGTCCATCATCAGGAACAGGTATTAAATGATTACGTTTGGAGGATTTGGCCAAGGGTCACGATGTGTTAAAATGACCACTGATGACATGTCTTTCCTGCAACTTTTAATGTGAATTTAAATCGAGTTCTACAAAACGTTTACTATTTGCATCAGCGGGTGACAGGTGTGATCCTGAGCAACTATTTTGGTTTGACAGATGCACTTTAGCTCTCAGTTCAACAAAACTAAAAACAAAAAAAGCACAAAATCTGTGTAGCATCAAGAATATGAAGAAGGATACCTCTAAAAAGCAGTCAAAAGGATAAAGGGACTTCATTCAGTTCAGTTAAATGAGTGAAAATAAGCATCTGTTTTCTGTGAGAAACAGAGGGCTTCAAAACCGCTGCCTGGGATTTCATGAAATGGCGAAGCTTAAATATGTTTCTCTGAGAGCAAAAAAAGACCAGGTACTGCAGTTGATTGAACAGCACTGATGGTGGCCCTTTAAAGATGCAGACGCATTTTCTTCTGAAGAGCCCTAGAGGCGCAAAGAAACTAAGCAAAGTCACTCTATGGTGCTTCAATTATTACAAAAGAGGACAGACAAGGACTAGTGGGTTGTTTACAATAATTGGGCATCTCTGTAGCTCATTATGACCACAGACAACAATGCAGGAGATATAATGTGGGGCTATATAATGTAGTATAATGTGATGCATCTCAATCATAGTATGAAGCCTGTTCACATCTTCCTTTCAGGTGTAGTGGCGTGCATAAGCAAAAATCCTGGACGTACAGCATATTTTTTTTTATATATATATATATATATTAATATATACTATATAAAGTATATATATATATTTATATATATATAATATATATATATATATATATATATATTATATATATACTGCATATATATAATGTCCTTTTGCTTTTGAAATGTTCTTTTATAAAAGATTATCACAGCGTGAGGCTTTTGCTTTATAGCAGTTTTTTCAAGATGAAAACCTTCAGAAGTGTGCCAGACTTTTACTCAATCACAACGGGGTTCAAGTGAGGGGATTTTAAAGATCTGCATTAAAAATTGGGTACTGGATAGAACGTAATGAATTGGTGTGCTTGAATGCTTGCTAAAATGAAAAGATATTTCAGAGGAGGTGGCAGTATTATTAAAAACCTGAAGCAGTGCAGAGCTTTGTGTGAAAATTAAATGTTAAGTGCAAATTTGTCTAATAGAACACTTTATTTGTCTCGCCCCATTATCTCCTAAGCACACCCTTAGCACCTCCTTAGTTTCATACACAAAAGTAAATTACTTAAGAGGAAACACGATGAAAAATATAACTTGTTATTCTGTGCTGTGCCTCGGAGCTTGCATTGTGGGGAGAGAGCTGATTAGGAATGTAGAAATTACCACGTGTGTGACTGAGGTATTGCAAGTCTCGCTGACTGGCTGTTTTGTCTGGGGCGCAATGTTTTAATAACCTTCAACACTTTAATGCAGACCTAACAATGAGAAGAAAATGTTACTATCTATAAGTATCACAATCTCCACCTTCCTTGTGAGTAAGCGAAAGTGAAATTCAGGTATTTATGAATACGAAGTCCAAGGTTTTGAGAATTGAGAGGATGAGGGTTGTTTGCTCTTTGAATCAGGTATATCAGTAGGTTGCAGTTATTTAGTTGGGGAAGATGTACATACATTGAAATGCAGAAATTTCATAATAATTTGGTGCTTTTAATGATTCATTCTGACAGCCTTATGTCCACGTTGAATTAAGAGCGTGTTTGAAGTTATTGTGACTTGTCTCTATAGCAGAATTAGAAATTATACCTACAGGCTCAAATATAAAGAGCCCGTAGGTATAAACAATTAACTGCTGCAATGTAATATCTGGTAGAATGCCATATTTAATTTTTTTATCCATTCACACTCTGCATACTGATAATATATTTGGCCAGTTGGATTAACTCCAGCTTCCCTTAGTGGCAAAACCTGATCTATATTTATTAGGGCTGAGATACTAAACCTCATGGTTGAATAAATTGTGTAACAGTAAAGAAAAAAAGAGTGCATCAATTGTAATGTAGTCATTGCAATGTCTTCGCAGTGGTATCACAAATGAATATTATCCTGAAATTGTGCCGTCCCATTTCACTAATATTTTGTAAATTTGCTTTACAAGTTGCGCCTCAACCGCAAACTTTATGGTAGCCATCAACTCATTTCTGGCAGGATTCTGGCTGCATATCCAGCGACTCTTCTAGGCAGAATTGGTAGGTTACAATGAATTTAGATGGTTTCCTGCCACAGAGCTGGCTTCTAAGCAAAGTCCACAAATGTTCAACATGGTTGAGGTATGGGCCTTGGATAAGTCACTCCAGACATTTAATGTTAACCTATTTAAAGCTAAATTTTATATGTGCTTGGGATTAGAGTGCAGCCAAAAGTTCAACTATCTGACCCAACTATCTGACCCTCTCCTTCAGATGAAAGAAACTTAGTTACAATGTAGAGAAACCACCACAGCTAACCGTACCATGAAGTGACAGCTGCAGCATAATCACCATAGATCAAAATGGTGTCAACCAAGAAAGAAGATCCAAAATCAACACCTTCAAGCTGAAACTTGCAGCTGTCCACATAGGAGAGTGGGGAAACATTTCATGGTGAAACAAGACAAAGATTGAGCTACTTGGCCATCAGAACAAAAACAATGTTTGCAGGAGACAAGGTGAAACTTTCAAACCAAGAAACACTTTTAAACTTGTCAGGCATGGTGGTGGCAGTATTATGCTGTGAAATCCTTGTAGAAAACCTGCTTCTTGTAAAACTATAAAACTTAATACGATTGCATTTTTTCAGATTTAGGGCCACCACTAACGACTATTTTGCTACTCGATTAATCTGACAATTTTTTTCAATAACCTGATTAATAGCAACAGGGGCTTAATAGGAGATGTTTCACAGAATTTGAACCAGGTGAAGCTAAAGCTATCCCACTTGAGGAGTTAGAGCATTTTACAGACAAAGAAGGTTTTTCATCTAAAATGCAAGTAGAGCCTGTATACGCCAGTTAACGATTATTCATTAATAAATTAGTTTATAACTAATTTATTGACTAATAAATTGGTCAATAATCGATTGATCACGATTAATCACGAATAATTATATATTTATGAATAACTATATTTTTTAACCTTGTTTTCTTATCACAACTGTATAGTTTCCCATTTTATTTTCCTCTTTATTATTATTATTATTGCTTATTTCTAGAGTGTATCTGTTTGCTTCCATTTGCCTTTCACTCTGTTGCTGAAACACAGATATTTCCCCACTGACTGATTAATGTTGGATTATTTTATTCTATTCTTAAATCAACTTTGACTTAAACAGTTCCAAAACATTAAAACCAAATTTCAATTCAAATTTCAGGTCTCTTCTACTCAGTTACAAAAATTAGGAGAAAGAGAGGAGAAAAAATGAGTGCCAGGGAGTGAGTGGAGAAAGTATTGTCCTCTCAGATATGTTAATTCATGCTAATCTCCATACACTTTCTTAATCTCCTAATTGCTATAATTGATATGAAAAGAGTGTTGAAGTCTGCCTGATATGGTAACAGTTGAAGCGTGGCTTTCATCATGCTTAAAGCACTTATAAATATTTAGTGTATGTTTTATTATGTGCACACAAAGTACTGCAGAAAAACAAGGAAATACAAGTGAAGTGCATTAAGATATGCACATGTAAGCTTGATTATGCTGTCATGTTGCTATTAAACTAGATAAAAACTAAATACACTCACTGCTGGAGGGTAATATAGTGATGCAAATAAAAATAAGCAGATGCATACCACACTTAAGCAGGCAAAAGCCATTACTGTGCTCTTTAAAAAAAATAAATACACCCTGCATCCACATTTTTAGCACAAAGGTTTACCCTTTTCGCCTTCTGACAATCTGCAACTTCTCATCCTGAGCTTTCAGGTCAGGATTTGTATACGAATGCATTTGTTGATGAAGAAAGGGGTGCAAAGGGACACACAGCAAGCAGTAAACACATGCAGATTGAGGGTTTTTTCCATATCATTTGATGAGACAGAGACTGTTATTGTACTCTACTATCATTTTGACTTAAGGGCTAAATCTCTTAGTTGAAACACTTTAAAGTACACACACATACATGCTACCACACATACATACACACACAACAAAAACTCATAACACATCTCTCAAGGTTCCAAAGTTTCAAAACAGGATTTGATGCAGTGAGACAAAAACATTAGCATATATTTAAAACACAATGCATGCACAGACTAGAAAGGAGCAACAGAGACAGCGCTGTGCTCTGCATCACCCCTAAAGCAACAACAGTAGAGGTTGAATACACAACTACACTAAACACACACTGGTTGTCCAATCTTTTACAAAAGACGACAAAGAAGACTTCCCATGACCCCGTTATCTCCTTTGTTTTTCTGCGTCTTCACAGTTCCACAATCCCATCCCATCTAGGAACACGGGGAGCCTGAGATAAAGCTGCAGCTTTAAAGCTGCACTGCAACTAAGAAACTGTGAAAGTCTAACCTGACAACCAGGGCCCTGCAAAATCATTCACCCCTCCTTTACCTTTTCACATTTTATGTTACAGCAACAAACTTCAATGCATTTTATTGGGATTTTATATGATAAACCAACAGAGAGTGCCTAATTGTGAAGTGTTAAGGAAAATGATTGGTTAAACATCACATTTCAAACCTTGCCACAGCTTCAATTGGGCCTGGACTTTGACTGGGCCATTCCAACATATGCATATGTTTTGATCTAAACCATTCTATTGAAGCTGTAGATGTATGTTAAGTAATGTTGTTCTGTTGGAAGATGACCTCCCCCTGAGTATTATGTCTTTTGCAGCCTCTAACAGCTTTTCTTCCAGAATCTCCCAGAGTCTTTAGCTCCATCAGTCGTCCCATCAACTCTGACCAGCATAGTTAGTATTCTGCCACATCTTACATTTTGCATGTAGACCAAACAGTACAATTTTGGTCATATCTTACCTGAGCACCTTCTTCCACATGCTTGCTGTGGCGAATATTAAATTGGTTTTCTTTTCACTTTCTTTAAAAAAAACAATCTTCTTCCATAAAGTTCAGATTTCTGCCATGTTTGACATATTATTATCCTGTAAGTAGTCTTCCACCTGATCAGTGGATCTCTGCAAATCCTCCAGTCAGTCAGTTTAGGTCAATGAGCATGTCTTGCTAGATAAGCATTTGTGCCATACTCTTTCAGTTTTGGAATGATGGATTAAACTGTGTTCTGTTAGCTGTCCAGAGCTTAAAATATAGCTTAACACCACTTTAAACTGACCTGACTTCAGTCAGTCAGTCATTTTCTACCGCTTCTTCCATAGTGGGTCGCGGGGAAGCTGGTGCTTATCTCCAGTGGTCTATGGGCGAGAGGCGGGGTACACCCTGGACAGGTCGCCAGTCCATCGCAGGGCAACACACAAACAACCATGCACACACTCATTCACACACCTTAGAGAGACCAATAAACCTATCAGGCATGTCTTTGGACGGTGGGAGGAAGCCGGAGTTCCCGGAGAGAACCCATGCATGCACGGGGAGAACATGCAAACTGACCTGACCTATATATTAGATTCCCTGGTCTTCATAATGCTTTGTGTTCACTAACATCCTCTAACAAACCTCTCAGGCCAGAAACAGAACAGCTGGATTTATAAACACAGGTGGACAATAGTCACTGATTAGGTGAAATCTGAATGCACTGGAATTTTTTTAGTGCTAACAGAGTAAATTAGGCTGATTATAAATGCCATACCGGTTTTTTGATTTGTATTTGTAAAACAACTTTTTTCCATCCACTTCACAATTTTTCACCACTTTGTATTGGATGATCGCAAAAAACTCTAACTTAACTACCCTTACATTTGCATTTGTAACGTCATTAAAACATGAAAAGGGACAAGACATGAATGTTCTGAAAGGTGATGTATTAGTTGTTTATACCATACAGATGTGAAATGACAGAGGACTTCCAGTGACAGGAAAAAGGAGGGTGGTTACCTCGAGGTGAGCGCCACAGCTCTTTCATTTGACCAACTGTTTAACATCATCTAAATTACCAATTCTCTGTGTATCTGTGTGTGTGAAGATGACACTGATCTATCTATCCTGTGCAAGTGAGCAACAGATTAAATCAACTCAACAGGGAATCTGATTACCCTTTCTCAGGAAGAGGGCACGAAATACACCAAAACATCTGCAGAAGCATATTAACACACACATCATCTAAGGTATCAAAAAAGGTCAGGTATTGGCCATTGACCTCTGAACTTGACCATCAGTTACACAGACAAGGGGAAGATTTACGTTCTGTGTGTGTGAGAGAGTGTTGGTTGGTTTGTGTGGATGCTGACGCCAGGTCTGTGTCAGACCGCTCGCTCTTTTACTCTCACTCATAAATTAGTTGTCAGCTGCAGAACAGATCGAACCAGAGAGAGAGAAGGCGGCGGAGAATGAAAGAAAAGATTTTATGCCTTTTTGAAGCCATCAGAAAGACTCGTCTAGGTGAACAACATCGGAGGAGGGCGGGCTTAATTAAAGACACAAATTCCATTATAAATGATTAATTGGAGCACCACAGGTAAACATCAGATCAGGTCCCTTGCATACAAACACATCCAGTTTCACAACAATCACAAATCTGGAACAATTAAAGTGCAACTACACAACAACAAAGAAAACAGCATTTTTTTCCAGTTGCTTGAGAAAAACTGCAAAAGGAAAAAAAATGATTTGACAGAATTAATCAGAGCAAAGGGAGCTGATAGTGTAGAATAGAGGCTGTTTAAGGGAGAAATGTTGGTTAGGTTTCATGGCCAGCGTCCCGGGAGGCTGGTTATTCAGCAGAAAAGCAGCCGAAGAGAAACAGAGGACAGAGTAGCTGAGCATATGAGATGGAAAGAGGATTAATGTGTCTGACAGTGAAAAGATCAGAGGCAGAATACAAGTCCCAGTGTAAGGAGCCTCAATAATGCCACAGATTATTACCAACATAGAACAGCAGATCCTCAGCAAATCCGTGCCCACAAACACACACATTAATGAATGTAGAGCTACAACTACCACATGCCTTTCAAACACAAACACTGTTTCTAAATCATCAAATCCTTTCATTCCTAGAGCTTTCATTGGAACATCGCAACAAGCAAACATACATGTGCGCACCAAGTCCAGACTGCTGGTAAATAGAAACTAAGTGGCTTCACACTTTTCACGTTTTTAATTTTGGGCTTTTCTTAAAAAAAAATTAATTAATAGAGAACAAAAGGCATCGGTGCAACAAAAACAGCTACTTCAGCCACCATTATAACTACATTCAGAATAGAAAACAAAGCAGGACTGAGACAAACAGTGATTTTTATCTTAATGAGAACTAATATGGGCTGGAACGGTTCATTAAGCTTTCATGAGTAGCAGTCACTACAGTGGACAGCTGTTTAAAAGCCGTTTTATTATATCTGTGGGTGTTTATGGTATACTTGCTTATAAGCTACTTCATTAGAGTCTTGTGTGTCACTCCATACACTGTCACCTACTGGCCACCAGTGTAAGTGCAAAGGGATTTTTGTTTCCCACCCCATATCTGCTTGACCGGCAGTCAAACAAAAAGTGTTGAGGACCTGGCGAATATCTTCATCTATAACCTGAGAACACCTACAATTCAACATTTCTTTGGTAATGTCAATTAACAACTAACAAAACGCAAAATTTTCAAGTCCTGATTTTTTGTTGGGAGGAAATTGCAACTGAACGTGCATTTAAATTGATATCATGGATCACTGGCTGTATTTTACCTAACATTTTTAGCAATACTGTAGCTATACTGTTTTATTTATTAACTGTTTTTGCAATATATATATATATATATATATATATATATATATATATAATATAATTTTTCTTTGGCTATTATTCTGTAACTTACAATTTTTTTGTGATCAAAACGACGGTTTTTACAGATCAATTCAATTGTGTGAGTTACAATGAACGTTTTTCTTTATTGTTTTGTAAGACTTCAGGACAGTACATGACCTAAATATCTGCAGGTAAGGAAATATAGAAAGTGAAGCTAATTTCTTAGTCAAATGAAGACGATAGCTAAAGGATGATATTTGAGTTCTGATGAAAATTAAAAAGAGAGATCATATTTCTCCTATTTTAGCTTCCCTTCATTGGCTCCCTGTTAAATCCAGAATAGAATTTAAAATTCTCCTCCTCACATATAAAGCCCTTAATGATTTAGCTCCATCATACATCAGAGATCTGATTGTTCCATACGTTCTTAACAGAGCACTTCGTTCTCAGACTGCAGGTTTACTGGTGGTTCCTAGAGTCTCTAGAAGTAGAATGGGAGGCAGATCCTTTAGTTATCAGGCTCCTCTCCTGTGGAACCAGCTCCCAGTTTTAGTCCGTGAGGCAGACACCCTGTCTTCTTTTAAGGCTAGGCTTAAAACTTTCCTTTTTGATAAAGCTAATAGTTAGAGTGGCTTAGGTTATCCTGTAGTTATGCTGCTATAGGCTTAGGCTGCTGGAGGACATAATGACCACTTTCACCCTCTTCGCTACATTCTCACACTACTTTTCAATTTTGCATTATTTGCTGTTATTTCAGCTTTTAACTTTGTTCTCTCTCTCTTCTCTTCCTAGAAGCTACACCTGGCCTGACTCTGTGTCTACCTGTGACACCTTTCTGGAGAGGGGCATCGTCCAAGCTTCTGCTGGCAACAACTTAATGCTCACCTTCTACCGATGATCCACATGGCCCTGTCTTTCAGTGTTTAACCCTAGTTTTCGCCTAGACATAGCTACTGACTGAGCTTCTACTGTGATGTGCTATCTCTCATTCTCTAACCTTGAAAACTGGCTCAGAGTTTATCAGTTTTTTCTTCCTAGATGAAGCCACTAAAGGAGCTACATCCATTAACATTTACTTTTCCTTCCCATAGAAAGTACTCCTGGATCAGTGCTTCTTTGTTCTCTTTGTGTCTCTGCTCTGTTCTCTCTAACCCCCAAGTCGGTCTGGCAGATGGCCGCTCACACTGAGCCTGGTTCTGGTTCTGCTGGAGGTTTCTTCCTGTTAAAAGGGAGTTTTTCCTCTCCACTGTCGCTACATGCATGCTCAGTATGAGGGATTGCTGCAAAGTCAACGCCAGTGACTGTCCACTGTCTCTACATGCTCATCCGGGAGGAGTGAATGCTGCAAGTCACTGACTGGATGCAATCTGTTGAATAAATAACTGAATCTGACTGCACTGTTTGATAATTAGGATTAACTGGAATGTATATACCTGTCCAGGATGTACCCCGCCTCTCGCCCATAGACTGCTGAAGATAGGCACCAGCTTCCCCGGGACCCACAAATGGAATAAGCGGTAGAAAATGACTGACTGACTGGAATGTATGTACCTTACTTGAAATCTGTATGATTCGACTGTATTGACTTAAAGTTATCCACCTTTCACACAATGCGACAGGAAACAACGCTCTCCAATTATTTTTACCTCTGCCTTCATCCCTCCTTGTTGGATGGAGTAAGGGGGAGTCAGGTTTAGCCTAAACCGGCTCAGCTATGGTTGAGGTGCAAACACACCCTCCATTTCTGCTACCTGTGTGACCCCTTCTCTTTTCCATTGGTTATAATTAGTCTGACAGAGAGAGGTATCCCAATCCCTGTGGTTTTTAGTATAATAATGGCCACCAGTGGGCTCTAGATGGACAAACGTTATCAGTCTATTTCACTTAGTACGCCTACACATAGCCCATTCTAAAATGGCCAAACTCTAACGCTCAGTAGTTTATTCTAACCTCTTCAACAACCCAGCACCATTCCAGACCCTTTGTGAAGTGCCTTGAGACGACGTGTGTTGTGAATTTGCGCTATATAAATAAAACTGAATTAAATAAAATATTTATGGAATGGTGACAAAATAGGAAAATGTCAACCACACTGAAAACCCATGACGTTGAAAACATACACCTAATCGAATCATGGACTTTGTTAACTGTTGCACTTCTGCTGAGGACTGCTGTGTATTTCATATTTTTGTTTTAAGAAAAATATGGTTATTTTGTGTTTATTTTAAGTACTCCTACTGAACACTCCCTCTTTGACTGAAGGTACTTCACAAGTTGGTAACAAATTCCCCCATTTTCCACCTGTCTACTTTCTACTTTCCACTTTCTAACCCCCTCCCCAAAAAAAGCTGATGACAGAAATGGACTTTGGGCTTTTCTCATATTGTTTGTTGCCAGCTCTGCCTGGAAAAGCCTCGTGAACTTGGGAAAACCTTTGCATTACTGCCATAAAGCTGTGAATGCAACAATGTCAAATGTGAAGAAGGACCATGCAGTAGCATTTTCCTGTCGCATTAGGTCTTCCTAGTCCAGAAAATATTGTGATGGGAGTAGAAGTATTCAAAAATGTTATATAAAATTGTTAGCTACATTTTATTTTGTTAGAAGAAACGGTAAGATTTTTTAATAACCATAATATATTTAAAAACAAAACTCTATCCTCAACATTCTTTAAAAAAAATGAAATCCATGCACATTAAGAGCGTTTTATTTAACAGTTGTTGGTGTAAAATGCAAGTACAAAAAAGCTAAAATATACGGAGATAATGAACGCAGCAATCCAGTGAGAAAAAAAGAGGAAAGTCATTAATATACGAAATGCCCAAGCAATATGGCAAAATGTCTTATGGTGCTGTAAACCAGTCAGCATTGACTATTTATTTAGAAACAGTTTTACTATACGACATATGTGCAACATCAGCACACAGTTACAAGGAGCAAAGCAATGCATGCCAGGGTGGATATAAGCTTTATTGCCTTCAACAGCTAAAATAATTTCAACAGAATAAAGATCTACTGGCAACCACTGACTGGAGCAGCTTTCACACTGCTGACCATCCCAGTTTGGCACACATCCTAAGATGCGGTGACTCGCCACGGTCTACTAACAATACCTCATTCATGTTGTCAGAGTTTAATTCAGGGAAGCACTGACTTACACGCAGAGCTGTTTTTGTTGTTCTCAAAAGGGCACAAGCAGTGCGTAAAGACATGATGCAGTCGTAAGGGTAATAAAATACATAAATCTCCCTCTCATGTGGGTTTGGTCCAGTTTTCAATGCCCTTCTACTGTGCACAAGCTAACTTTCACCTCTTTTAAGTAATTGGTTTACTTAATGGCAATAAAAGCATGAAGCCATATTTTTGTTATTTAATGCTTTCATAGAGGAATAGTTTGAATTTGTAATAAATGTAAACAGACTTGACATAGCAAGTATTTCTGTTACAAATAAACTACATTTGAGCTGCATGTTATTCAGAATTATGTCATATTTAGCATGTTTCCCTCCTAAGAAAGAGCCACAGCTCATTAAAAAGCCATAACAGCTGTTAGCAAAGGTGTTTAACAGCAGAGAAAGAACAAAATCTGATGTCAAAACACAAACATTTATCCGAATGATTAAAAATTAAAGCTAAAACTGTTAAAATGGCTTCAAAATATCCCCCAGCCCAAACATAAGGCGCATTAGATTAAGATAGTCTTCAATGAATAACTCACTTGAGAAAATGTCTGTAACCTAATTTCTGCTAATTAACATCTGCTCAGTTTCCATTATCCAGCTGATCTGGGTGAGAACTGAAGGAAAATCACACAATTAGAGGTCAATTTAAAACAGGAAACAACAAAGAAAAGAAAGAAATGCCTTCCAACCATTTAGTTTCGTTCAGTAATGGGTATGCATAGAAGCCTCTGACAAACATATTTTGTTCTAGTCTAGTCTAGTAATCAGAGAAAACGATTGCAGCCAGAAAAACTCTGCTTCAGTGTAATATAGCAGTACGCAGTCTGCAGCTTATTTATTTTCTCCAGCTTTAATTCTCTTGGTAAATGTAAGACCTAGATCATTACAACAAATTAGAAGCATTGGGAATTATGTGAATAAGCACATGTTAAAGCTAATATCATGTGTGTACTCCCGAAACTAAAGAAAAAACTTAATTTAGCCCCATCCCACACTTTACATTCATCCCTGGTGAGGATGTGTAAAAGGTCCTAAAATAAATGTATCTTTAAGTGTAATAGTATAATCTGACTGAAACAATTAAAATAAACATAACTGAAACATGTTTAACGCATACTTCACTTAATTGTTCCTAAAGTATCAAAGGTTCTTATTAGGTAATGATTAATAACTTCTGGTTTCCCTTGGACAGAAATATGATGTGACATTTCTCACAGCCACTCTTCAAAATAGGAAAGACAGGTCAACATGTTGGTCAAGTAAGACAGGAGTTTGTTGGTCTTTAAAAGTAAGAAAATGGCTACAATAAAATAGCCATATCTACAGGTTCATGTCAAGAAATTTAAGTTTCACAGAAAAGTAAACAAATTTCAAGAATTTAATTCAATAAGTGAAACTCAAATGATACACTCAATACTGTACATATTTTATGCAATTATTTCAATTTTAGTTGAACATGTCTTGCAGCTAACGAAAACCAAACATTCAGTTTCTCAAAAAAATTGAAATAGCAAAAGACAGATAAAAAAAAATATTTTCCACCATCTTATGGCCAACACATGGGGAAAGACTGATGGCCTTACAGTTGTCCGGCAGACCATCAACTGATAACATTCACAAGTAGGACAAACCATAAAGGTAACTGCAAAAGAAGCTGCTGTATTAAAGAGTAATAACAGAAAGTTGTGTGGAAGGAAGAAATAGATTAGACAAACGAGCACATGAAACATCCTTGAGAGGATTGTGAAGCAAAGCACACTGGAGAGTCTTGGAGAGATTCACATCTTTTGAGTTCAGTCATTGCTTCAACAGCCATCGCACACGTATAAAATTGAACTGTTGTTTAGTGGTCCAAAGTCCGCTCCTCTCTGTTGTAAACCTTTATGGAGATACTGATTTCATTTTCCAGCAGGACTTGGCACCTGCCCAGCCCACAGTGACAAAAGGTAAAGAAAATGTCCAAAGCTTAGTGTTGGAGCAATTATTTCTGTTCTATATAAGTATGATACTAAGGCTCTTTACACATCTTTATGAAAGGCACTAATACATGAGGAGGGTAATATATGCTGTGATTTGACAAATGAGATACATATGATGTGCTATGAGACATCTGCTGTCACCATTTGTTTCAGCTATTGTTATAGTTCATTTAATCTATTACTTTGAAGTTGCTAAATGTCAGCAAAATTTTCAAAGAAAGTAAGTAAGACATTTAGTGCCACCACTGTAACATAAAATCGATTTTCAATCTGGTGGCAAAGTTTGGCTGGGAGAGAAGCTGCTTCCAGCTTCAACACATCTTAGAGGCAGATGTGCTGATAAAGATGAATAACAAACCTGAATGTATTACAACTAAACCCAGTTACCCCTCTGTTATTAACAGCTGCAGACTGACCTGTAAATTGATCTGCAGTTTTACCTGCGGAAGACAAATTATAAGAGTCTATAACACCACTAAGACCTATGGGCTGAAACAGTATGATTTATGGAGCTGTTATTACTGCCCAGTTGAGCTGCTAATGTTCCCTAATGAGGCATAACCTCCAACTCAGCACAAAGGGCTGTATCACAGAAGATTGGAGACAGCAAATGTTGCATCACCAAGAAGCAAAAACGAACGACCGAACTGAGCCACACCGCATTCAGCTGATGGTAACACAATGTATATTAGTATAGATTTAAAAATACCAGCTTTATTAAAAGTGTTGTCAATTAGGGGTATCATTATGGCTTTAATTTGTAGAAAGAAAATTAATAAGTAGTGTATACAGTAGATCCCTGGTAAGATACCAGGTTTTTGTGTCGTAAGAAACATCAGACCATGAAAAATGATTTCCAAATCATCTTCTCAATAATCCTGATGTGTACCCTTTACAATTAAACTGAAAAACAAAATCTGTTTGTAGCAACAACAAAAAAATTTGCTTGCCTATGTGTGCACTTAATACTTTCAAATTCAAATTTATTTATCAGTCAGTGTTTCTTTAGGGAGTCCATCAGTCCATCTTAGCCTGACAATATGGCACACTACCATGCAAACGTCCTCCAAATTATTCAGACAGTGAGAACATCATTGTCCACGGCCCTCTTCAGGTGACCCCCCAGAATTTCTCCCACTGAACCCTTTCTGTTGTTGATTTGGATGTATACTTGGGCTCACTGTGATGCTGAAAAGTAAAATCTCTGTTAAACTTCAGCTTTCAAGCAGACAGCTAAAGGTTTTGGGTCAGAACCGACTGGTAATTAGAACTGCTCATGATTTCACCCCAGATTCATCTGAAGAAAATGAATCCCAGAGCATGATACTGCCACTGCCATGCTTCACCCTGGGTATGGTGTTCTTTTGGTGATGTGCAGTGTTGTTTCTTTGTGCCACATTATTCCACAAGGTTTTGAGAGATTTCAGCCATGCCTGGACTTTCTCTTTGATAAAAAACGCTTCTGTCTTTTTTGCACTCTTGTCCTGAATGAAAACTTTATACATGGTATACTATTTTGATTAGTTCTCTCATCTCTGCAAAACAAGGCTTTAGCTAAGGGATGATATTGAGGAAATCCTAATTTATTGGTTGTAAATCAGCTTCACTGTATTTAATGGCAGGTGTAAACTCAAGAAGATTGAACCGTAAGGCGGAATTCAGAAGGTCCTTCAAGAAGGTATGAGTTTAAGGATGTGCACAATTACTGCAGCTTTAAGGTTTTTGGATATTTGCCCCCAAAAAATGACTTTGTGTTTTCACTGAAATTGTACAGGATCTGTGTCACATCTGTGGAAAACATCCTGAAATGATTTATGAAGGTAATTTGTACATCAAAAAAACCTTGCACTTTAACAGGGGTGTGTACACGTTGAGAGCCTCTGTATATTTTTTAATCAATATTTATTGTTTGATATTTATAAAAGCATTACAGAACATGTTTGTCGTATGCAGCTAATGTGACTGTCCTACACCCAACAGTGAACAGGGGTTGCTGTTATGTTTCTGACCCACCCAAAGCTTCATTTCTGAAACTATCCTGAACCGACAAGTTTGTTTTATATGGATTTTGATGGTCATACATAAATTTTCATGCATCGCCGTCTTCCATCTTTTACTCATACTTTTTTTCTCAGGAGTCAAATGTTTGGAGCATTATGTAGTTTCTAGTTGTCTTGAAGTTGCATCGCTTCAGCCGCTACTGAAGCTGCTTTATGTTATTTTGATCCTTACTATGAGATTCAGTCGTATTTTTATGTATTCACTGCACACTGGAGTGATGTGATATTAGTTTAGTGGCAGCTGGTAGGTCAACAGGCAGGTTGCAGCATGAATAATCAGCCTAATATTGCGATGCATCAAGGTGGCGAGGGACCCAGGACCCCCTTCCGTTGGGGCACGTTTCTGACCTGTTGCACTCCTGATTTGCATTTATCTACTTGCAACCAGCTTATTTTTGCTTCCGTCCTAATTTCCATGCTGTCATGTCATACATTTTAAAACTACATGATTTTAAATAAAGCCACAATTTCCATTCTTCCTTAGTTTATTTCAGACACCACAGTGAGATAGAAGAACTTATTTAATCCCTTTAAATTATACATGTCATATTTCACAAATGTGACATCTGCATAATAACTTGCTTGTTTATGTGTTGTGATTTTGTTCATGCTCAGATGTAAAATGGCTCTGAGACTGTTAGTTACCACAATACTTAAGTAGGCAACAGTAAAGAGAAGGTTTTGTAAACCTTTGACCTGTCGACACCAACAAAAAACAACAACAAATTTGTCAAGACAAAAAATAAAAAGTGTTTAAAAATATTTCTCTCTATCCTTCCTGCCATTCAGGTCATGCATTTGTACAAGGAGCAGAGGTGGCGTTTTTTCTAATTTAAGACAAAGACAAAATGATTTGCTTTAGCATTAGTGGAGTTAGCATTAGTAGCTAAATATCTACCGGAGACAGTTCTGGATTTATTCCCCCTATTCGTAGGTTTGATGAAACATCCCCAAGGCAAGTAGGATTTGGTGTCCTGCTGCAGATGGGTCCGTTTCGTACCTTAAAAAGCAGGTAATAAACGGTCAAAACTGCAAAAGTAGGAAATGGTAAAGGAGCAAATGAACAGATTCCAGCTCTCTTTTGCAGCAAACTGAATGAAGAGTCGACATGCCTGTTTTCAAAATACAGTTTGAATTTCTGACCAGCCGGTTGCCATTCAGGATCAGTCAGTCTAAAAATGAGCCAATTCTGGTCTCCAGTCAGTTTCTTAGTGCATCTCCAGAAGGTGTGAAATCAATCGGTCCCCTCAAATCATTTTAGATATGTGGAGAGATGTTTTCCAGTTACACAGACTTATGAAGGTCTCAACCAAAAGAGGAAGGAAATTTCTATTTAAAATTTTTATGATTTTTCTGACCGAGGTGGTGGTTCCCTATTCAAAAAGGGGGACCGTAGAGTGTGTTCCAACTATAGGGGAGTCACACTC
The DNA here is from genome assembly GCA_036173005.1 of Crenichthys baileyi. Taxonomy (NCBI): domain Eukaryota; kingdom Metazoa; phylum Chordata; class Actinopteri; order Cyprinodontiformes; family Goodeidae; genus Crenichthys; species Crenichthys baileyi. The sequence continues at coordinate 410,003 of JAHHUM010001454.1, read as the reverse complement.
TTAAGCCTCCCTGGTAAGGTCTATTGGAGGGTTCTGGAGAGGAGGGTCCATCAGATAGTCAAACCTCAGATTCAGGAAAAGCAGTGTGGTTTTCGTCCTGGCGTGGAACACTGGACCAGCTCTACACCCTCGATAGGGTCTTGGAGGGTGCATGGGAGTTCGCCAAACCACTCTACATGTGCTTTGGTGATTTGGTGAAGGCGTTTCACCGTGTCCCTCTGCGCTTTGAGTGCCTTGTTACTCTGGGTATCCTGTGGGGGGTACTCCGGGAGCATGGGGTACCAGGCCCTTTTATACGGGCTGTTAGGTCCCTGTATGACCGGTGTCAGAGCTTGGTCCGCATTGCCGACAGCCTTCTTCGGGTTGGGGGGGAGGTCCTGCCTCAAGTGGAGGAGTTCAAGTATCTTGGGGTCTTGTTCACGAATGAGGGAAAAATGGAGCGGAAGATCGATAGAAGGATTGGTGCTGCGCCAGCAGTGATGCGGGCACTTTACCGGCCTGCCGTGGTGAAGAGAGAGCTGAGTCAAAAAGCGAAGCTCTCGATTTACCGGTCGATCTACGTTCCTACCCTCATCTATGGTCATGAGCTTTGGGTCGTGACCGAAAGAACGAGATCACGGATACAAGTGACCAAAATGAGTTTCCTCTGCAGGGTGTCTGGGCTCTCCCTTAGAGATAGGGTGAGAAGCTCGGTCATCCCAGAGGGACTCAGAGTAGAGCCGCTGCTTCTCCACGCCGAGAGGAGCCATTTGAGGTAGCTCGGGCATCTGGTTAGGATGCTTCCTGAACGCCTCCCTGGTAAGGTGTTCTGGTCACGTCCCACCGGGAAGAGGCCCAGAGGAAGACCCAGGAAACACTGGAGGGACTATGTTTCTCAGCTGGCCTGGGAACACCTTGGGATTCCCCCGGACGTGCTGGCCCAAGTGGCTGGGGAGAGGGAAGTCTGGGTTTCTCTGCTTAGGCTGCTGCCCCCACGACCCGACCCCGGATAAGTGGAAGACGATGGATGGATGGATGGATGGATGGATGGATGGATGGATGGATGGATGGATGGATGGATGGATGGATGGATGGATGGATGGATGGATGGATGATGGATGGATGGATGGATGGATGGATGGAGATGTTTCCCATTCTCAAGTTCTGAACATCCAAGTAGACAACCTTTACCCAGTTGTTTTTTTATTATCTGTATGTTTCAAACACAACGGTGTCGCTGACCTCTGCTTCGGAGGTGAGGAAATGGGACATGTCACTGCCTGTTTGGCAATTTAAGATCAATTTAGATCTGATCGATTTCAAAATGTATATGCTCGAAAATCTGAACTAGATTATCATTAAACTAATTATTATTATTACACTAAAAACAGATTCTTTAAAGCACAGCTTACCATCTGAGATACCTTTATTTTATTAGTGAAAATATTGGAGTGTGGGCTTTGTTTAGCATCTAAGGCAGACAGATTAAAACTATGTTCTACGAGCACCTTTAGATTTTAGATTTAGACTTTGCATTTATCTGCAGGTTCTCTGTCAGTAACTCAAAAGCAGAATTAAATTGTGACGTGGCAAATCACAAAAGATGCCATCTAAATGTTAATCGATGGAAAAAGCTCTTACAGTTAAGAGTTTTAGGTTTTACATAAACAAAAAGGAAAGAAATCTGGAAACTCAACCATTTTTCCATACAAAAATGTATCAAATCAAACTTCTTCCTTGGTGCTGCATATGAACTCTGTAAAAAGAGCATCCAGAGTTCTTTCTACATGAAAATTTTAGTTGTTGCTAACGTGGTTCCTTATAGTCGTTGTTTTGAAATATTCCACATTTCCAAAGGCAAGTTTTAGACGATGTGTGTATCTTATCTATAAATAAGATAAAGCACAAGGGGTGGCCAGATGTCCACTTTAATATTGTTCAGTGTGTTTTCTATCAATGCAGCCCCCTGCAGCAGTAGCCATGAACACCTTTTACTTAAAAAAACATGAAAATGAAAAATAAATCTATAATGAAAATAGAAAATAACTACTTTTGAAATTTTATTGCAGGATGAGCATTGAATCCTTTTAAACAGAAATATCTTAATAATACAGGATGATTATCACGCCGGTTGGGTTGCTTGTATATTCTCAATTCCTTAAAGACATCATTAAATGCTTTTTCCAATTATCTCAGAGTCAGCACTATCTAAACATGACAACCAGTACTCATTCACTATTTTCTGTAGTCAACATCATACAGCAAAAATATGCAAAAATATGTGTTGAGGGGTACAACAGGTTAGTTAGTGGTAGGATGGAGAGTGGAAAGAGGGAGGTTTCGTCCTTTAGCAGGACAGTGACCCCAAACATACAGCCATATCTTTAAATCAATATGAATTATTCATTTTGCAGTGGGATACAAATCAGCAGGATCTTCCTAATTTAATGTAATTTGTTTAAAAGATGTACTGAGAAAGTGCATTAAATGTACGCTTTTCCTCTCTTCCAGCACATATTTGGACCAATTCATCCTTGTCTTCTTGTAAAAACACTTTATATATAAATATTTAGAAAAAACCTTTTTTTTTCTAATGATTCTTTTTATGTATTTAAAATGTCTTTATTGAGAGCAAAGTGGAACAGAAGTCTAAATCCTTGATTTTGTGCACAGCCAGTCCGTCATCCTGTATAGTCTATACTATGGGCAGGAGGCGGATTAAACCCTGGAAAGGTCGCCAATCCATCGCAGGATTTTGTGCACAAATTTAGCAAAAAAAACCTGACTGTCAAAAAAAGTTAAACAAGCTGATGATAATGATGTAACCATCAAGATGCTAGATGGACAGATAAAATGTAGAGAGCAGGAAGATCAGAAAGAATGAAGCATTAGCAGGAGAAACGGCCATCCGACCGTCCCTCAGGCATCAAATGATCTGTCTGAATTAATCCTGACCATCAAACTTCTCCTTGTCACACATGTACACCTACACCTCCCTGTCTGTGCCCTGCAGCTACAGATGCTCGCTGACGAAGAGGCTTCCTCCACCTCTCAGTCTTCGGATCTCGCTAACCCGTTCTATTTTTCTGTCTCCTCTATCTTTGTTGTTAGTCTCGGCTGCAAGATAAAATGCCAGTCATCCTATGCTCCACTCGTAAACAACAAATGAGGGCGCGACGATGTAAGTGGAGACCACTGGGCAACAGGGTTTAGGTGAGGGAGAGAAAGGGGGCATCTGAAAGAGAGAGAAAGGCAGCGCTATTTGATAGTGTCAGCTGTATGGAGGAGATACAGACAGACCATTCATCTCAATGGATCAGATAGCAGTCTCCCTGGAGTTCACCAACACACACACACACATCCCCGTTTTACTATCTTTACGAGGACTTTTCAGTTACTTCCATTGACTTCCATTTGTTCTTTGATTTCTTAGGCCTAACCCTGACCCTAACCAGTTCATACCTAACCATAACCTAATTTATACCCCAGTCCTAAACCTAACCCCTGTCCCAAGAATGGGATTTGGAAAAGAGAGGTCCAGGAAAATGTCCTCACTTTGTCAAAATGTCCTCACTTTGCAATAAAAATACAAAAAATGGTTCTCACTCAGCAGCAAGTACAAGAACGCGCACACACACAGGTTTCCACGGACACACCAAGGCCTACTGGGAACACACAGAGACAAACATAAACCAATCTAGGATTAAGACAACAGAATGAAAATCACTGAAGAATTTCACGCTGCAATATTAAAGTCACCTAATGGTTGCAGAAGTAATAAAGCCTCATCTTTGAATGTGTGGGTCTTCTTTTCCTGCTTTCTCAACCTACTATGAGCTCAGTCACACAGCGGAGAGCAGAAGGGGCAGAGGAAGTCTGAAAGCCTTTTCAATTTCACATCAGAGGAATAAAAGGTGTGTGTGCAAAGCAGTGAAAGTACCTCCAAACCCTCCCACGTGCAGGCGGCGTCTGAATCGAGAACACACGCAGAACGAGGTCATTGAGGAAGTGTCAGCCAGAACAGCTGGTCTCCCGCCGTGAGTTTATAATGAATGAGAAGGATGCTGAGGCAGAGTACAATCAGAGCTGTTCACAGCCAGTATCTAATTAGGCTCGGACCCCCTCTGAACCTCCCCTAACTCCGCCGGGCTGCAATCAATCAGCTGTTCTCTCAGCACTCATGTTTTTAATTCATTTTAAACTTTGTTTTGCACCTACTCAGTCGCAGGAACAGACACCTACACACAATTAATACAACATAATTCCATTCTAAATGTAATATTTATAGGAGCCACATTTTACAACTCACCTCCTCTAGCACCAACATCCTGAGATGAGATACACAGTCTTGCCGGAGGCTGAATTCAAAGACCAAATAATAGAATCACTGTTTATAAACTGAAGGAAATTGTTTAGGCATATTCATGAAAGCTTTTGGATCAACCCCTTGATTTACCAGGTGATAATTGCATGTTCTCCTCATCCAAAGACTGCTGAAGATGGCAAAGCGGGGTTAGACAATGGATGGATGGGTTTTGAATAGCTTTAAGCTGACATTACAAATTTGAACCAATTATAATTTATTTTGAAAGCTATAATCAACAGCGTTCAAAATATTTCCTTCTAGCCTGTACTTCTATTCAGAGCAGAGGTGATGTCGCACTGTGTGTGTAAGAGGGGAGATTCTGTAGACAAAATGAACAGAGTTGACATTTTAATCCATCCTTAGCACCTTATATTAGCATTTCATCTATTGCCGTCCACTAAGCATCTGCTCCTTGGTGTTTATTTATGTTTCTAAGATATTTACCTTTAACAATTCTCTGGTGTCAAAGCAAAAGCTCATGTTTTTTATTTCAACAAACACATAAGGAGTAAAGAATAGGATCTGTACACCTGTTATATTCCCTATTATAGTCAAATAATTAATTTGCTCATTGTTTCAGAGACCTGATTGCACACTGTCTCGTTTACAGGTTGAGGGAACAGAAACCCTTCATCAACTTGGTAATTAACTAAAGCTTTAATAGAGTGGGAATGTTATGACAGCAATTCGAAAAATGAACATGTACAGAAAAGTCTTGAAGTGTGAAGCTGCTAGACGATTACTATCGCCAACTGTTAAAAAACAATTTGTGTGCTTGACACTTCAAAATATCTACAATGCAGTCACACAAATTTAGTTTTAAATAAAATGTGAAAAAGGTAAAAACTGATTCTGTGTGCCTGTAACAGATAAGAAAATGATTACGAACTTTATTATATCTTTTTCTTGATAAGTTAGTCTCATAAAAAAATAACTTACAAATACATTTGATGAAACTTTATTGCTGCAACAGGAATGTTAAGCTTGGTGGAAAAGCCATATGTTTCCAATGTCATTGAACTAATTTGTTGATAAATGCGCTTTTAGACATAAACTTTATAAACAACATAAATGATCAGTGAAACACTACTCAGAACTATTGTTTTTTGGGAGAATAAAGAAGCAACAAACTCCAACAGGCAACCCAGACATTAATAAGAGACAAGTTGACAGTCTGCACAAACAGAGCCTTGCTGAAGCTACAGAAACTGAGTGAGACGAGAGACATATTGGTAACAGCCAGGCGACAAGATGCCACTTGCTTTCCTGAAGGCAGCTAGACAGAGAACAGGTGTCCGTGTTCTACAAAGACACTGCTTACTAAACAGAAACAGCCACTTGCTACGGCTCCTGTAAATGAACATTCAGACACACTTGAGGTTTCTGTTCACTGAAAAGTTGACGTCTGAGCTGAAGCCAAATGTTTTTTTTTTTTAATTTAAGAGCAAAGTAGTGTCAAGGCTTTTAAAATTGAAAATTGGTGAAGCAGTTCCCTCCATGGAAGTAAAGCAAAAGAAAATCTCAAGAACAGAAGTGAGATTTACTGAGTCTTAGTAGTGAGAAACAGCGCCTCCTCATTTTTCAGCATCCCTGGTAAAAATGTTCATTAAATCTTAAAATGAATTAATCTTTTATCACAGCAGCATTCAGTGGAAAATGAATCCTCACATAAAAATAACAGTTTTTAATGAAAATAATTGATCCCTAAACTACTGCCTCTTCTGACAACTGCTATTAAAGTAATTATTATTTTACACTTAATGTTTAAAGCTGTTCAGGAACTTTTAAAGTAATTCAACTTTCTGCTTACTTGGAGTAGAAGTCTTATGTAACACAAAGGCCCATTTCTCTTTGCCACTCTCCAAAATGGGAAAGACAAGACAACATACCATTCAAGGCTGGTGAGTGGAGATCTTAATAAGTTATGATAATAGCTACAATAAATTAGCTACTTGCCTAAATGTACTGACATCCACAGTCATAACAAGACTGAAAAAGTGGAACTGTGAGAAACAGGGCTGGATGAGGACCCACGTCTACTTTGCCACCATGAGCCACAGTGAGAAGGATGGTAAAGAAATCTCCAACGCTAACTGTTGGAGAACTGGAGGACAGAGTGGCATCCTGGGATCATTAAGTCTTTATAACTCTTTCCATCTCTACTACGTTGCCTTAATTAGAGTGAGCATTGCTGCACAACTAGGAGGGCAGAAGTATAGCAGTCTTCTTTCAGCCAGCTGATCGGCAGAGCACAGCAACACATGAGGGGAGTGGCAGGCTGTTCCTCTATGCTCTATACAACTGGAGCAAACTTTAGTCTCTATGGTACTTTCTCTGGCATCTCATTAAAGGCTCTTAAAACCACAGGAACAGTATGTCAGAGAGCTGTAGTGGGTTTGAAAACATAACTTTCAAAACATCATTGTACCCTAATACTGAAAACTACCCCATGCCTAATTACAATACAAACGAGTACAATAAAGTATTTTTACTGGCTGTGACTGTAGAACAAGCTGGATGATCTTGTTCTTTCCTAAGCCACAACCTCTGCCCACTTCTCTCCTTCAGTCGCAAACCTTACTTATTTATTCCAAATCCAGCTTGACAAAAAGTTTCAGCTCTGGTCACACAAGTCCTGCTCAGATTTTCCTTTTTCTTTCCATTTATCTCAGCATTCTTCCTCTGTGAGGCACTGGGTGTCGGTCAACAGTCTGGACACACCTACTTCGTGCTTCTTTAAGGCAGCAGGAGTGCCCAGGTGTTTTGACTGGTGCTCCAGCAGACTGTGTGCATAAAACAGAAACTGAAAAGCTCCAGAAACCACAGACAAAAAATAACACATTATGAAAACAAAGGAGAAGAACAAAGAGCAGGGCCTCTGACACCTTCAACCAACTGTGTCGTTTCAGTTTTTTCAGACACCGTAAAGAAACAAGGAAAGATACAATATAAAAAAAAACATGTGAATAAATAGTTCAGCATTGTGCAAGAACACTCTACATGTAAAAACAAAAAAGACGAAGGCAGATAAGAACATTATTCCAGATTTCCTGTATTTATCCACCCTTGGTATTTGGGGCTTGGTGTGTGTGTGTGTGTGTGTGTGTGTGTGTGTGTGTGTGTGTGTGTGTGTGTGTGTGTGTGTGTGTGTGTGTGTGTGAGAGAGAGAGAGAGAGAGAGCTGCTGTGGATCTACAGCCTCAGTGATCAGGTTTAGAGCTGCGTGTAGGAGATAAAGGAAGTCATTAGTGAATTCTGCCTCTTAAGGCCCCCTAATACCTTGAACGGGACCCTGGCCAGAGGTTAGGCTGCACTGGTTCGCGTCTATGTTTATATGTGTTTGTGTGTAGTTGACAGTTCTTTACCAGGGACAGCATCAAAATTCTTTTATCACTTGTTTCTGGATATCAAACTAACTTGAGTAACTTTTGTGTCCTCACTGGTACAAATGAAAGGGGGATTCTGATACCCCGAATCAAAGCTGCAACCCCTCCACTATAAGAGGTATAGGTAACAGGTGAGCGGTATAAACATTTGTATGTTCAGTGTTAGCTGAATTCATACATTTGACATTAAGTGTATAAAAATAAGAGCGGAAAATAATGTTGCTTCAGGACTTCAGACACCTAAAGCGGACAGACCCAACTCTGAACTGGCTGTTACTTTAACCTCCCAAAAGGTCAACCTTTATAACTCTTTCTTTTAGTTGCAGTTTTGCTAAATAAGGTTAAGAAGTAGGTTCTGTTCTCCTTACGAGCTGAAGTTATCATACGATTTGTAGCTTCAGAAAGAGCTTAGAAAAGGTCTATTTCACTTTTTTTAAATACCGAATTGGAAGCTTCAACTTTTCTGCTGTATGAGTAGCGACTGCTTTTAGAACAGCCTTTGGAAGGGTTACGAAGTAAATGGGTGGTGAACAGTATTTCCTGTGTCTCAAGGCCAAAGAGAATGGCAAGGGGGGGGGTGAGATAAATGATTTAAAGGGATCACAAATATCTGTCCAGTCCAGATCAGAGGGATTATTGCATTTTACGGCCTCTAGGTCCCAAAGCAACCAAATGATTATATTGTTTTTAACTATTATTTTATGTAGACCTAAGTGTGAATTGGATGTTAGTCAACTCTCCAGTCAGAGTCAGTTCCATCATCGGCTCCTTCCATGTAGAAATAAGTCAGCTACTCAGGAATGTCCCCTGAAGTTGGAAATAATTATTAATGCTTGGGTTTCATCATGATTGGATTATTGCAATGCAATCCAACCTCCTCAGAACGGATTCAAGAAGTCCTAAATGCTGCTGCCAGGCTTCTGACAAAATCTGACAACAGTTTTTTGACTCCAATCTTGATGCAACTACACTGGCTTCCAGCTTATTTTAAAGTGCAGTTAAGGATTCTTTTACTGACTTGGAGAGCTCTTCACCGACCAGCGCCTGGTTATCTCAGACGGCTTCTGAAGCCATATATCCCTGGCAGGTCGCTGAGGATTTGTGACCAGCGCCTGCTGGTGGTTCCCCATACTAAGATAAAAACAAAACGAGACGGAGCGTTCTGTTCTGTCAGTGGCCCTCATACTCTGGAACTCTCCTTCATTGGACTTAAGATCGGTGAACTCTGTGGCCTCTTTCAAAAGCCATTTGAAAACATCTTGTAAAATCTACTTTTTACTCAATTCTTTTTTTATGCATTGCTGGCTCTAGTAGAGCACTTTGTAATTTTATATCCTGATAGTTGCTAAATAAATAACGTTTTACTTACTTTTACTTTTTACCTACAACTTGCAGCTAGAATGGGCAGACCTTGTGCTGGACGTCCTTCCCAGATCCGAGCTATGAAGTCTGAGACAAACTGAACGCACCATTTGACCCTCTCCACGTGGAAACACTACAAGTGTATCGCTGCTTTGATTTATTGGAAAAATTTATTAGAATCAAGCTTTTCACCATTTGGATTTCTATGAAATCTGTTACTTTTTCCAATATGTTTTAGTCCATCCATTTTCTCCAGCGGTCATTGGGGGAGGTGGGGTACACCCTGGAAAGGTTTAATATATTTCAGAATATATATATATAATCTGTTTATCACTTTGTAAGTCTTATTAGTTAAACAAAATGTGACTAAAAGTGTTTTAAATGTTTTCCAGTAAATAGCTGACACATTAAATACTGGACTACACTTTTACTACTAGCACAGAACAGAGGTTCTGTATGGCCCTCCTCCCCTCCCAGTGATTTGGATGGTGTTTCGGACCTAGTACATTGCACAGGTCTCTGTTTTTTGTATGTTATAGTGCTACTTTTCTAGAACATTATCTTTGAAAGTGACGTCTTAACTACAAAGATTAATGTGGGGTGTAAACTTGATAAACTGCTGAACTGGATGTGATTCAGAGAAAGTAATACAGAAGGCAAAAACTATTGTTAAATCAGGAAAACCTCTGAAAGATAAGAAGATAATTTACATCCTGCGTTTTGTCAGAAACCATCAAAATGCAAAATAAACGAATATGAACGCCCTTCAGCAATGTTGTTGTACTGCAGAACTTTATAGAAGTTTTTAAAAGGTTCACAATTCAGAGGAGCAAGTATGAAGAAGGATGATGACAGTAAAAGGATTGAGGTGGGAGGTTATGGGCTCATAATGTATCACTGGGCTTTTTTATCCAACATTTAGCTGGATTAACAGAGCTGTAGATCAATATAACTGCTAATAGATGCATTGATCAGCATCTGCTACTGAATACCACATTTTCTGGCTTACATCCTAAATGAAAGAGAAAGCTGCGAACATAAGGCACAAGCACACCTACAGGCTGGACCGCATGCATATGCAACCATGCAATTCAAAAAGCTCAAAAGAGTCACTTCTAACAATAGATATGAGACGGCGACTGTCGGCCACATATAAAAACACCATACCTCTACATGCCAGCATCTATTCTACCAATTAGTCCTGTATAAATAGTCCATCCACAGGTGGGGCTCTGGCCATAAAGTAGTGATAGAGCTAATTATCGTTACAATGCAGATATGCAGATAGATGAATGTACAGCGAGTCACAAAAAGATACACACACAAAATGAATACATGCTGAATGCATTGCATGCTAGGAAACTGACTTGCACTGTAGACACAGATGTAAACAAATATCTCCTCTAAACACACACTGGCTCCAGAAAAGTGCTGGACTCTTTAGCGCAGAACAAACAAGTACTGCCGGCTTTGAATAAACAAATTAAAATGATTGCAGGTTGGAAAGGGAGTAAATACAACACTTAGCTAATTACTCTGTGTGAGTCGGACTCCAGCTAGACACTCTGCAACATAAACACACATGTAAACAAACCAACCGATACACTTAATTCGTTTAAGCAACAACCGAATAATAAAAAGAGCCCCTTAAAGGCACACGGCTGCGAAGACTACGACACTTTCAGATTACTGAGGGGTTCATAAAATAAAGAGAGCAACAAAAAATGAGAGTTCCACCGAGCCACTCGCCTTTTTACAGAAACCACCTATAAACACATGACTTCCTTCTAAAGCTTCTTTTTTCAGGTCTGGGGAACAAAACTGGCTGACAGCAATTTATTTTAGCACCTGACAAAAACAACACACATAAAGGAGAAAAAAGCGTGAACACTCCACACAATCCCTCTCACAAAGTAAATGAACGGCTCCAAATCACATACCTCTCCACTGATTTGATGAAGAGAAAAAGCAATTTATTAAGGCCGCCTCTTAGGAGAGCAAGACTCCGGCTAAGCTGCTACACTGGCCTACTTAAGACGCAAGCACACATTAAATAGGTGAAGAAGGTTCTTTACTTCTACACTACTTTAAACTCCCATGGAAACACAGACTGCAGGAAAGACACAGAAAGCTCCCAGAAAACCATCATCAGTAATCTACATGTGTGAATATAGCAACTAATGGAAGTTCCATTGCCTTATGTGATGTGATCCAAACTGACGCTATCAACCAATCCCTGCACTATAACACACACACCAGCTGGTCCAAGGGCAGATCTGTTGCTATAGCTAAAATGAAAGGCTGCCAACGTCTCATGACAGCCCATAAACTTTCCTCTGACCTCTTCTTTAATTATTTGGTCATCCTGAAAGATCCAAAAAGTCTTTCCACAGGCTGGAGCAAAGGAAACAAGCCTAGTTAAAATGTAGGCTTGCTATTGGTCTGGTGGAGAACTCATATAGACTCGCCAGTTTTGGGCTTTTAATGACTTACTTTCATTGTTCTTTTTACAGGGTGAAATTATTATTATTTTACCTAAAAAGACTGAAAGGAAGAACTGGGTGCATACGATGAATTTAGCTTACAGTTTTCTCTCGCAAGCTGTTAATTTTATACTATTAATTAAATCTAAAAAAACAACACACCATGTAATATTTTGTTAGATGTCTCTTAAATGACACAATGATATTTGATATTTGCATGATATTTGTAGCTATTACCAAAGTGGTGTAATTCTAACTGGATATTTGAACACTCCTTGTTTTATTCATCTTAGGGCTGCACAATAATAGGAAAACAAGACATTTTGATGTTACTGTTGAACATAGCATTCACGACCCTGATCATATTTAACCCAGATTTTCCACATAATGTCCCCATCACTCTCCCACAGCTTTAGGATTTTAGTGACTAAAATCTATTTCAGGTGTTGGAATAAATGGCAGTGAACGTTCATTCAAGTGGCCAAAAATATAACTGGCAAGCAGATTTCTAAAGCACTGCACCTGAAATATAATAGCCAAGCAAGTTTTCTATCCAAGCAGTCTTTTGTAAGTACGATACTGCAATGACGAGTGTAACTTGAGATTGAGTTTGAGAGTGTAATTTGTGCAAATCTAATTAATTCCTTCCATTTTATGCATAGTCCACAAATGTTAAATAGGGTTTAGGTAAAAGCTTTGGGACAGCCATTCAAGAGGTTTCATATTATTCTGCTTTATCCAGTCCAAAGCCAGTTTTGATATGTGTTTGGGGTTCAACTGTGTCCAAGCTTAAACCATCAGGCTCTTAATTTAAAATGAACTTGAAGAATTTGGATGTAGTCCCCTTTTTGTTACTATTTCACCCACTTTGTCTTATGCACCAGTACTACTGCATGTGAAAAAGAACCACGGCAGGATTCCACCACCTCCTTGCTGGAGCACTAGTACAATGTTCCTGGGTTTGAAAGACTCACCTTGACTCTCTCTCTTTTCACTATGGCCAAAAAGCTCAACTTTGCCTTGTCTGACCATAAAATGTTGCTCCAGATGGTATTTAGTTTGTTCATGTGGGCAGCTAAACATTTAGCTTGGGCCTAAAAGTGCAGGTCCTGGTGCACATCCGTCCAAATTCCAAGTTACAGCCATCTAGCTGTTAAATTCACTTCAAGTTATTGGATTTTGAAGTCCTCCAGTGTCACACTTTGCACACTGCATCATTACCACTTGCAGTAAAAGAGACCCACAGCATAATGTGACCAGCACCATGCTTGGCAGTTGATACCGGTTCTTAAGTTTGAAAGACTCACCTTGACTCCTCCTAACATACCCCGGCCATTGTAGCTAAATAGCTGAATCTTTGCTATGTCTGTTCATAAATCCAGAAAACAGTTGACTTTTCCATGTGGTGAGGTGGGAAGTTCAATCGAGTCGACATTATCTCAGTCCACGCCAATGTAAAACTGCCTATTACCATAAACAGTGACACTGGTGTTTCAGCAGCTTACTGGGCTTTACAAGAGGACAACGTAAACATCTAAACTGGTTAAACTAGGCTAAAAGTAGGCTCATGTAATGGCATTTACAAAGTTCTGAACTCACCTAGTTGAACATTTATGAACCATGCTTAAAAGCCAGCTGGTTGTCAGGAAACCAATCAATTTTTAAAATCAGTTCTGCCAAAGAGAATGGAGAAATATTCATTCAGTACCATGTCAGAAACTTGTTGATGGCTACAAAATCCATTTGGTCAACAGGCAACTCTCTGCCCAAATCTTAGTAGACAGTTTTCATATTTAGGAAACCCCTACAATAAAAGAGATCTTTTATTTGAAGGTCATTCAGGTTTTTTGTTGCAAAATCATTCCACCTTTAAAAAACTTTTTCAAATTAGTGATGTTGCCACCAATTGGCCAACCATCATTATCTGCCAATTTCTTTAAAAAAGTATTTGATCAGTGTATGCTGACAAAACCCGATCCCCTTGCCCTCATACTTTGCAACCCGCAGACGCCCTGTGAGCGGAGTAGTGTGTCTCCCCCTTTCCTTCACACTGAGCAAACACACGGCAGCAAATCCTACAACAAACATGTCTACCTTGTGGGACTTTTACACCGTCTGTGAGAGTGACGTAAAGTTTGCATCCGGCGACACATGTTAGAAAAAAATACCTCGAGAGAGAAGCACATCAAAATGCTTCAAAACAAGGCATTTAATATGAGATTTAAAGAACAAGCAAGGAGTATGTTGAGCTTTCGAGGGTCACTGCAGAATATGAAAAGAAGACACCCGTAGCAGCCAGACGGCAGATAACGCAGCCCACAATTCTCAACACTCCCCCGTATGAGCATGACAGCCAGAAGGCTGACCTGTTGAGAGCCTTCATGTTTTCAATCTGTTAACGATTTTATTCTGATAGCAGGTTTTTTTGTTGTCCTTTCGGATAATACTAATTTTGATAAGTTTTTTGTATAATTTATCTTGAAAAATAAATAAAAAACATGTCTTTGTCTAAATTAAGGTGATTTTAAGGTTAATTTTTTCCAGATCACATAGCCAGTAGCACGAAAAATTTACAGCCAATCCATGTGATCGGTATCAGTGATCGTTAGTGGTCGGCACAGTTGTCTAGAATGAATGATAATTATGCTCACGTTAAGTGTATGCAAAACTCATTTCTATTGTATGCATCTGTGATATTCACAAGTATATTAATGGTATGGATTAAAATGAAAGCTGGTAAAATAAAGCCTTTGCGAGTGTATTAATGTGAAAGAAAAAGGTGTGGTGGACAGTCAGATAGTGAGACAAAAATTAAATCTGGTCTTATCCTTCCATCTTAAATGAAACACTGCACACAACCTCATTAACAAAGATTCAGGTTTAAATACCGCAAACTTCTAATAAACACCCATGAAGTCTAATATCATGTTGGATTCATTAGTTGAGTCATGCAACCAGGACAAAAACCCAGCAGGTAGTTATATTTGATCCACGGAGATTACCAAAGGAATACATTCACCTCTCCTGAAAATTAGACACACACAGACACACAAAAGGAGCAACTTCAAATTTCATTCCACTGATACGGTCTCATATTTACAACCTGCTTGAGAAAACATGGTCCTGCTTAATTAGATTAAACAACAGTGTGTGTCTGTTGTGTGTGTGCACTCGTTTACATGCATGAACAACAGGTGAGGCAGGAAGACGGCGCTAGACAGCATAAAGAGAGGGAGAGGCTGAGAGAGGGAAGGAGGGAAAGACTAGACCTTCATTCTGTATTCAGGGAGGTGGCGTAGATCGTTAGCTAAATAAATTAGAGCCTTGCGGCTGTGGATATCACACTGCCATATGTCAGAGAGAAAAAGCGGGAGGGTGGAGGAGAGGGGAGAGAGGGAAAAGACTGGTGAAGAGGATGAGAGAAAAATCTGTTTGCTGCGGTAAGTGTGAATAAATACATATGGATGGGAACAGAAGCAGATGTGACCTCAGCAAAGAGAAAACGTGGGGACAGAGGGACAGGAGGGGATCGGCTGACAGGGAGAGGACAGGAGCTAATCCAGCAGAGTTGAACTGAGACCAGAGTTAAGCACATGAGTCGGTGCTCTGTGCCCTGGGCCTTCAGAGCTCACAAGCACATACATAGACACTCTGGGACAGAGACAGATTAAAAAATCAGTATAAAGTATTTGGAGAATTATAAAGGGTAGAAAGGGGTGACTCTGGGATTGGTTGACCTCACCACAAACTTGGTTTAGTAGACTAATAATAACAAGAACTTCAACGTTCTAATAAAAACCTAAAAATGCTGCAACTGCAGTCCTAGTGTTTGTAAACCTTCACTTAACCTCCCTGAGCCCGATAAACAAACGATGTAATCAACATGTAAATTCTCCTCAATAAAAAATATCTTTACTAAAATTTTGTAGCTAAACTTCAAGCAGGAAATGCATAAAGCAACAAATCGAAAACCCAGTTGAACCAATCATGGAAAGTCTTTTTTTAGGCTCCCCTCACTGTCCTCACACTGAGACTGTTTTACAGTTTCCAGGAGCTCCAACACAGTTTAAATATGGCGTCAAAACGACCTGCCTTGCTCTAAGTACTCACCGCAAAAGGCTTTTCCTTGCAGCTTTCCTGGTGTTACTTCTAGAATGCAGCATACATAGGTTTCTCATCTGGACTTCATTGTTTCCTTACAATCTATGTGGAATTTCATATGTATATCGGAGGTTTCTGCACCTCAACTATCAGTTTCAGTCTGTTTGTGGAGGATGAAAGACCATCGGTATTTTCAGCAGCAGCACCCTCCAAACAATGGAAATCTTTGGACATACTTTTTTTTAGGGATATTTCGTGTTGGCCAATTCATGTTCTAATTTTGCCCAGAAGACTTGACTGAAAATTTGACTTTTTCCAAATTTTGTCTAAATAAAGACAAGTCAGCCTTGATTAACCCATTGCTCTAATTTACATCCAATTGATCGCATTTAGACATCATAAAATGTGTTTATGTAGACTTCCCTACACGTTTCAACCACATTTACACAATGTTTAGAAAGAAGACAGCGGCGTATTTTCTGTCTGTTCAGCAACATTTTTCTTAGACGGTTGCGAGGATGCAGGTGGTATGGAGGGCTTCCTGTACACAGCGCTGCACACCAAGCTGGTGGAGCTCTCTGCACATATCTCACCAAGTGCAGTTAGAATGAATCATGCACACAAAATCCAGGATTTGTGCTTTTCACTCATCACTGGCATGACACCAAGGCCATGAAGGCTGAACTTCGCTTTAAAGATTCACTCTGCAGCTATTTGATCTTATTGGAAGGCTGTTTGCCTGGTGTGGGGATGATCAAGTTGTAGCCTTGGCATGTGGCCAGTCCTGCTTCAGATACTTAGATAACCAATCCATGCGGGTGTAGAAGAACCATTTATCATGGATAAGGTAACACTGCTGCTAGCAGGCTCCTCCCTGTCACACCCAGGACATGATATGCTGCCACTGTAGGAGTGAATCACCACAACCCTACCTCAGAGGTTTTGTGCATGCTCAAAACCACTAGAGAACTCAAAATAAAAATTAATGCCCCATTTAATAAAATAAAATGTCAAAAAAAACTCTCTTTTTTTTAACCTTGTTCTGTCCGGCAGAGAAGTGCTCAGATTTGTTGTCTGAGTGCCAGGAAAAAGCCCAACAGATTTACTTTCACAAGTGGAGCCTTACGGCTAACGCTTTAAAGCTCCGATTGAAATTCATAAAAAGAACTTAATTAGAAACTGCTTTGGGATTATTTCAATTGTTAAAGACATGGAGACAGAAATGGAAAGGAAAAAAAAAGAAGCACGAAAGAGAGAAGGGGGGGCAAAAAGGAAAAGGGGAGAGAAGGAGAATAGAATGGAGGAAAGAAAAAAGGATGAAGAGAATACAAGATAACACTCTGCTTGCTTCTACACCTGCAGAAATGTTCGTATTACCAGCTTTTTTACCGAGATGTGCACGGTACTTATGAATGCAAGATGTATTTAGTGGTAAATGCGGCTATATGTTAACACCTGAATCTAAACACTTGCGGGTCTGAGAGTGAGCCCACTTGTGTATACAAAGTTTTTCCATAAAAATATGCAATAGTGAGTGTGAGAAGCCACAGACCCGCCCCCTGGACCCAAACAGACATCCAGAGGCCCCCCAGGGGACAGGAACCCCAGGAGAACCACCCCCGGGACTACTGTAACCCCCCCAAAGAGGAGCAGGGGAGAATCCCAGGGGAACCACCCAGCAGCCACAGTGCAGAAGCCCCAGGGAGCTGCAGCGACGAGCCCGAGCAGATTCAGTCATGGACCCAGAGACCCGAGACCCCGGGCAATATCACTCCCCAAGCAGAGGCCCGACCGAGCCCAGGGGTCCAGGCCCCGGCAAGCAGCCACCAGGAGTGAGCCAGCACACACCTAAGCACCCAGCCCCAGATACCGAGAACCACAAGTACACCGGCGGGCAGGGACACCAACCACCAGCAGGCAGTGTGGCGGGGAGGGAATAGGCGCCACATTCGATGGGGGCCTAAACTGATCCAGGAGAGGGAGCAGCCCGAGACCCAACCTGACACAAAAAACAGGCACACACAATCACAATCACACATTCCCACCCTCATGCGTACACATAAAAACACTCACACCCACGCACCCAACGTAAAGACAAACAACAATGGACGTCGTACACTCACTCACACTCTCCATACATACTCTACACTCCCTAGTCCAGGTTCTGATACCCCCCACAACCAGCCCCCGGACCCAGGAGGTGGTCCCCTTCCCTCCGGGGGTGGAGACAGGCAGACCCAGCACCTGAACCTGGTCTGGGCTAGCCCGGGCTCGTGCCTGAACCTGAGCGACCCCAGCCCGGACCCGACCCCGGTCCCCAACCACCCCCATCCTCATCCGGGGAGGGGCCCATGTACAAAAGAGGGGTCTACATGGTCCAAACAAGCCCGCCAACCAGAGCCACCACAGAATAAAATAGTCCTAACCCCCAATGAGCTCCGATTCCAACCCCATGAGCCCTCCACCCCCAGTGAACCCGACATGAATCATCTCACTGGGCCACCCCCAACTAGGACACAGATATCGAACACATGCCCCCGAACCAAACGCCATGAATCCCCCCACAGCACATGGGCACACTCCCACAGGAGAGCTTCATCCCCAAAAGGCAGACGAAGCAAAACCCACACACAGCCCCTTTCCAAGCACCCCCGCGTCCCACCCCCACCACACGGTGCGCCGCGATAGCAAGGCAAGGGCCCCACGCAATGCTGTCCCAGCCCCCGCCCACAGGCGCAACAGGGCAGACACCGTCGAGCACTGAGCTCACAACGGAGCCCCCGACCCCACACCAAGACGGGACAAACTCACCCAGCAAGAGGTCCCCGGCCAGCAGCAAGCACTCGAGGCCGGCGTCCCCCACCCCGCCCCCGCAACCACACAGACACACCACATCACTGCCACTGAAACGATAGCCCTTGTAGAAACATTATCCAGCTCAGCTCTACCATTGCCGCTCAGCGATCCAAATGCCGGTGACCCCACATCCAAGAAGAGGACACAACACGCTGCAGTCCCCCACGCCACTCCCTAGCCCGCCCCCCTGATTTCCGCCCCTGACACAACAGTCAGCAGAGCAGCACACCGCCAAGCCCATCCAACCATTCGGCAGCCCCAGCCCATCAGTCCGTCAAAACCGGGTAACCGGGCCGGGCAGGCCAACGGCTCCAGGCCAAGCACATCTCATCAGCCGCCAAATTTATATTTGTCTAATTCAGTGCATTCAGCCTAAACAAAGGGGTCAAGCTTTTTTTAACGCTGAAGAGTAAAGAGTTTTTTGATCATCTTACAAACATTTCCAATTATATTAGGAAATAATGCATTAGGACTGTCACTTAACAGCAAAAAGGTTACAAGGTCACATCAATGCTCACACCTATTTGGAGTATGAATATCAATGCCTGTGGGTCTGTAAATTGTTTCCTTTACTTTTGTTTTAGCTTTATGATGAACTGGCAGCAATGTATAGAGTTTGTCACTTTTACATAGTAATAGCATTCGTTTAACCTTCTAAATATTTAGTCACAATTAAAAATATAAAATAATAATAATAATATAATATATATAATAATATATATGAAATTGCAGAAGACTAACCATGTAATTAAATGAATTGATTTTTGTGCTACATATTCATATGAAAATTGTAAGAAAAAGTACGCACCTTTACTGAAACTAATTCTTGTTTGATTTTACACTGCCTTTTTCAACTTGAATTCCCTTCTCTCTACACTCTCTGTATTAAATACGAGCGGCGTTGTATTCACTGATGCTCCCAGACACACAAGACATTATAGCAACGAGGGGTATTAAAGGACTTACACATTGATTAGACACACCTTAGCTCATGAGGGAATGGGGATCAGCAGCGGTGGAGGCGGACGATGAAGAGGTGGAGGGATGTCTATGGGGAGTCTAAAAGCATGTTGGGAAACGAGAGGAAAAGGGTACAGGGTGGGGAAAGTAGGCTCCAGAGGTGGCAGCATGTAAATGTTTCAGAACATACCGTCTAGAACAGAGTGAGGAGGAAAAATATCGATGGAAGGGAGCGAAAATGTTGTCTGAGGATACAGACGGAGAGGTTTTAACGCTCTTGTTTGTGCCAAAAAGTGTGAAGACTTGCACTCTTATAGATGTCCCTCTTTTTATAAATATATAAACAGAAATATAGGCCCTCACATTGAAAACCTCAGAAGAGACTTTTTCCCCCGACAATGAAAACCACAACCATAAGTACAAGAAAAGAGCAGAACAGCGTCTAATGCCAAAGATGCACATCCACATCTATTTATAAGCCCTGCAGCTTATACTGGATTGCAGCATGAAGCAGCAATGCCCTTCTTCTTTTACATAAGTTCAATTCTTCCAGCATCTCAGTTTTCCTTTAAACCACAACTTTTATTTTGGAATATAACGCTCCACAGAGCGTCGCTGTGTGCATAAATAACCGTTCAACACTAAACAGCTAATTTCATGGCTTTTTCTTGTGCATCTGGAATGAAAAACCCAAGAAAATGTTCCCTTCTTATTAATGAAACCCTGTCCTGGAAAATTTTTTTATATTTCCTGTTGTACAAAGGAGAAAAAGAAAAACTGAAAAGTTTTATGAGTTTCCTTCCCAACATTTCCTTCTGCTTTCTCACAATTTTTCTTAAAAGACTTGTTAGAACAGAAATAACCAGTAGTTTTCCCCTTTTCCTATAAACACTTGGCGAACAAAGTTCAAGCACAGACGCATGAACATTCAGGAGACAGCAGTGTTTTATTAAGAATATATACCGTGAAATAAATTGGACTAAATAAACGGAAGCTGGAGTTATTCGAACATTTATAGGAAAAAAACAAACATTTATTCACAGGAAGCCCAAATCATATTTTCATATTTTCACATGCAGAAATAAACACACACTCACACGAGCTGCCGTGACCCAATTTGTTTAGGAATATCTACAGAAATGTATCTACCAGGCCCCTTATCTACTCCATGCTGTTACGTCTTTATCACAGAAAAGACAATTATGGCTAATGTTCTCATAATCTGATTTTATGATTACGGTATATAACTACTGCTGCTAATCTAACAAACTCTCTCCTTCTCTCAGCCTTTTCTCCAGGATGACCAGTGATTCATGTCTTTAAAGGGAAGTGTAAGACCAAAAGCAACGGGTGAAACGAACTGTGAGATTAAACTAAACCCCCTCCGCTACTTTCTGTCTCTCCCTCCTGCGCTCGTTCCACTCCTCTCTAAATTATCTGAGAGCTGTAATTAAAAAGTGCACTGCGGTTCTCGCACGGTGCTAACAAGCAGGCCAAAACGCGTGCGCACACACAGACACAGACACAAATCCTGACAAAATTAAAGATAGTCAAAGCTCAACTAATCATCTGAGCCAGTGCCAAATCAAGTGCTACAGGAGAGTCACATGTTGTATTGTTGTAATTCTTCATCCCGCTGATGTTATTCTAATAAACAAGACAGGGGATGGCTGCGCAAGCTAAAATATGAATAGGAACATATGGAAAAGATGAGTGTACACATCTTCACATTTTGTCAACAACAAACCACAGACAGGCCAACACAAAGTAGAGCATGATAGTGGAAAGAAAACATAATTTTCAGAATATCAAACGGGGTTCGTACACTTTTTCCACAGTAAAATTCAAGTACTTTTCAAGCACTTTCAAGGTAGATTTTCAAACTTTTCTAGCACCAAACTTCGGAGCAGTCTTTATCTCTGTGCACCTTTTCTTTATTATGCTTTATAACCATGACACACACAACGTAATATCCTGTGCAACTGATTAAAATTTAAGTTCAATGATTATTATGAAGTGGACATATTGGCAGAAGGAGCCCAAAATACATCAGAGGCACAGCACGGATGATGGAACATTGTCAAGCCACAGCTACTTTTTGCATAATTTAACCATTAGCTAAACGCTTTTAGTAGCGTTTCCAATAAAGATGTTTTGTTGTTGCACATTTTGAAGTACAGTAGATAACATAAAAGCTCGATCTGTCCTTCAAACAATCAATTTGGAATTTACCTGCAAAGTTGCAAACAAGGTTAAATGTAAGATTCCCTCCCAATTACTACGGCTTACTGCTCGAGAGCGCCGACTCTCCCATCGCGAAAGGCTGCCGATGGTTCTTTCATATGTTGCAAAAAGCAACTTGAGGATTTGGTCCTAGGATTTGATCTAGCATTTTCGAACTAGCGGTTATTAAAACGACAACCGCCTGCCATGCTGTTTTCTCCAGCTCACTGGAGAGGTGCGCCACTAGCAAGGCACAGTTACATGCTAAAAATAGGTCTGCTTCGTACCTATGCCAGAGGGCGCCGCCAGTCCAGCAGCTGGTCTTCTCAGAAGGTGATGTCTACTGCTCACACACTGGTATAATAAAGGGGTAAACCCACTCTGAGTAGCAGCGAGGCTTTCTGAGACTTCATCAAAGTCAAAATGGTCGCTCTCTATTTT
This sequence comes from Crenichthys baileyi, assembly GCA_036173005.1. Lineage (NCBI taxonomy): Eukaryota > Metazoa > Chordata > Actinopteri > Cyprinodontiformes > Goodeidae > Crenichthys > Crenichthys baileyi. The sequence continues at coordinate 387,847 of JAHHUM010001454.1, read as the reverse complement.
GTGCCTTTTACAAAAAAATATCAAATAAAGGTTTTCCATTAAACCATTAGAGTGATCTTCATCAAAAAACTGTGCAGTTAGAATATTAAGCACTGTCAAGGACTTTATACAGAAATCAAAAAAAAAAATTCAACATTTTCAAGAATTATAGCACCTGTACGAACCCAGTACAAATAAAACACTGAAAAGTATGGTCTCCATTTTAGTCACTCCCCTTTTCCCTGACACCCCTAATTAAAATCCAGAGCATCCAGCTACCTTCAGAGGTCACTTGGTTAGTAAATGGAGTCCACCTGTGTGTAAGTTAATCTTATTATAAATACAGCTGTCCAGTGAAGGCCTTGAGAGACAGAGACCATCAGGGAACCAACAGCCTCATGAAAATCTGGTCAAAGAAGAAGCAGTGGAGAACTTTAAAGAAGAGTTAGTTTCTAAATTAACATCCCAAGTTTTGAATGTTTTGACATGAGAAGCAGACAAGAGGTATATGGCTACTCTGGAAGAGCTGCAGAAATTTACACTTCAGGTGGAAGAATCTGTTAACAAGAGAATTATTATTTGTGAACTCCTCGGGTCTTATATGTATTTAGGAGTGGCAAGAAACATGCCATTGTTAAAAGAAAGACATGAGTTGTCCAATTTGCAATTTGACCACAGCCATGCAGGGGACACAGCAAACATGCTTCCACCTGTTTATAGACTTCAGCCACAAACATGCAGAGGAAGGTGCTCTGGTCAGATTAAATCGGAATTTACCTTTTGGGGCAACATAAACTAAACATACGTTATACTGACCAAAACTATTTGCTTACCTACCCTGACCTGCATATGAGTTTAAGTGACATCTCATTCTCAATCCATAGGGTCCACCCTTTGCAGCTATACCAGCTTCAACTCTTCTGGGAAGGCTGTCCACAAGGTTTAGGAGCGTGTCCATGGAAATGACATTTGTTAGGTCATAGCCTGGCTCTCAGTCTCCCCGATCAAAGGTGTTCTACCAGGTTGAGGTCAGGACTCTGTGCAGACCAGTCAAGCTCATCCACACCAAACTCTCCTATCCATGTCTTTATGGACCTTGCTGTGCGCGCTGGTGCACAGTCATGCTGGAAGAGCAAGGGACCATCTCCAGACTGTTCCCACAAAGTTGAGAGCATAGAATTGTCCAAAATATGGTGAAGGATTCAGGGTTCCTCTCACTGGAACTAAGGGCACAGTGAACCCCACCACAATTCCGCCTCCACCAAACTTTACACTTGGCACAATACAGTCCGACAAGTAATGTTGTCGTGGCAACCGCCAAACCCAGACTCATCCATCAGATTGCCAGATGGAGAAGCATGATTTGTCACTCCAGACAACAAACTCCAGTGAGGTCCAGTGGTGGTGTGCGCTACACCACTGCATCCAACACTTTACATTGCACTTGGTAATGTATTGCTTGGAAGCAGCTGCTCGGCCATTGAAACCCATTCCATGAAGCTCTCTACGCACTGTTCTGGAGCTAATCTGAAGGCCATGTGAAGTTTGGAGGTCTGTAGCAACTGACTCTGCAGAAAGTCGGCACTATGCATCCGCTGCCCCCTTCCATCGGTTTATGTGGCCTACCATATTGTGGCTGAGTTACTGCCATTCCCAATCTCTTCCACTTTCACATAACACCACTGACAGCTGACGGTGGAACATTTAGGAGTGAGGAAATTTTACAACTGGACTTGTTGCACAGGTAGGTGCACAGAATCACAGTGGAATTCACTGAGCACCTGAGAGCAACCCATTCTTACACAAATGTTTGTACAAACAGTCTGCATACCTAGGTGCTTGATTTTATACACCCGCCGCCATCAAAGTGATTGGAAACCCCGAGTCAATTATTTTGATGGGTGAGCGAATACTTTTGGCAATATAGTGTACATATCATCCTGAACACACCACCTACCACTGCAGAACATGGTGGAGGCAGTATTATGCTGAGGGGATGCTATTCATCTTTATCAATTGGGAAACTGGTCACCATTCATGGGATTTCTTACAGGTTCAGAAAACCTGTTAGAGGCTTGAGAATGGGGCAGACGTTCCCCTCCCAGCAGGACGACACCAGGACCAACCAGAGCTACTGATGAATGGTTTAGATAAAAGAATCTACATGTCTTAGAATGGCCCAGTCAAAGTCCAGTCTAATTCCAACTGAGAATATGCGGCAAGACTTGAAAACTGATGTCAACAGATGCTCTCCATCCAATCTGAGTAAGTTTCAGCTACTTTCCAAAGAAGAATGGGCAAATATTTCAGGCTCTAGATAAAAAAAGTTGATGGAGACATACCCCTAAGGGACTGCAGCTGTAACTGCATTAAAAAATATTCTCTCAGGGGGGACTGAATACAAACGCATGCCACACATTTAAGATTTTATTTCCCAATCGACAATTATGCACAATTTTGTATAGATCTACAAAACAAAATCCTAATTAAATACACTGACCTTAGTGGTTCCAATTTAACAAAATGTAAAATAGCTGAAGTGGTATAAATACTTATGCAACAACATGTAGCTCTAATCTTTTTAAGATTTACTGTCATGCTTAAGTAGAAAATGTGCACTTCAGCACAAACCTTTGAAAAACCTCTGTATTCACCAGCAGATCAAACTGGCCTTGCTTTGTACTACATAATTATGCCCTAGATTATTTAGGGCTATCATGTGATTATCCAGTAGTGTAATCACAAATTCAGTTTGGGGAGTTCACAATGTCCCTGACACTGATGAAAACATGCAGACGTGGAAAAACAACAGACAAAACCAGACACAGCAATACTCTAGTGTCCTTCGACACATTGGATCTGATTAGCATTCAAGCAACTATGAACAATGCTAGTTCACCAGTTAAACTAGCAAAAGCACACCAACTTTAATCAACAAGAACACATATGTCAGTCATGTGAATTCTTGCAAGTTCACTTAACTGCAGTTTGTTACACCTGAATGCATGTGCCAGCATAATCCCACAATTACAACAGGAAAGAGGAGCTATCGCACAGTGTCAGAGGTATTTGCTATGAAGATGAAAGCACATCCAAACTGTCTCTTTCTAAGCTCCTCAGGGACAAAAGAAAAAAAGAAACTTAATTTGTGTTAGTGAATTCTTGATGCCTATTCTACCAGTCACTTAGTGAAAGGTAAAATGACTCTTTTATACAGCAAGACAGATTCCACATGCCAGCATTAATTATAAAGCATCATAAACAAGAAGTTCTTATGATCCTGACAGAGAATATAATGTGTGAACTTTGGGCAACAGACTCATTAATATCCCAAAAAACGGCCCCTTGTGTAACCGAGAAACCACACGTGCTCTTTATTCACTTCATACGAAGAACGTTTAGGAATTGGCAGAGAAGACCTTTGCAAGTCTAAACATTGATTAATAAATAAAATCAATTTGATATACCACTGATGGACACTGCTGGCATAGTCTGAGCTATTAAAGTACGTTGTTCAGTGGGCAAAGAGTACAAGTCAAATCGCAATTCATTTAATGTTACCATCATCTGTTCTTAATAAAATAAAAATGGTAGCCTCATAATAATTATGCTGCCATAAAAATATTGTCTTGTTGGCTATTTTTAAACTCTCTAGTTTGTCTAACTAAGGGCCAGGGAGGAGGTAAATCCTTACCCCCTGTTGTTGCTGAGCTGTGACAGACCTCTAGACAAGAAGCAAGGGTTTCTGAGAAGGATTAACAGCAATGCAGAGATCAAATCCGGTATTATATTAGGTTTAAGACCTACCAAGAACTCTTTATCTTCAGCAAAAAATCATTAGTCCATAACATCCCAATCTTTCTATCCATGACAGCATTCTTAACTTACAATGGATAAATACAACTCAAAACCCATCAAATACTCAATACGATTTTCAAGCACAGCTAACATCTGATCAATATAAAAATAAATTAGATTTTTACCTTTGTTCTTTGTCAGTGGCTTTGGCAGAACAGCTAAATCATTCTTCATTTTTCAGTAAAGATGAAGGCCCAGCTATGATTACATCATCTAAAGTGTAAAACTTGACATTTTCACATTTTAAACCATGCACTGCGAGAGACCATTTGTTTGCAAGTAAGAATGCTGTTTCGGCAGAGGTGAACCAAATTCACACAAAGCATCATGGGTTATAGGGATTAGGTAGACAGTTATACTCGTTAACTTTGGGTCACTTTTTGAGTTCCTATGTTGAGAATCATATTTTCCTGTTGATTGTTAACATTATATTGTTAGGTTTAACAAGGCTGCTAACTGTGCAACCTGATGAGGACCAGCTGTGTTTTCAGTCCAGTTGGATCATAGCCTGGAGGAAGGTAACAAAAAAGGTGAATCCACCTTAAGAAACTAAAAATGTTGTCTAAGGATTTCTTCTTTCACTCTAATACTACATTGATTTAGCCACGTCACATAAGCAACACCTCAGAAATGATTGGTGTAGAACTTCTCAAAACAGATATATAATATATATATAGACACAAATTTGAAATCATGGACGATAAAAAGAAAAATTAAAATAATTTAACTTTAGTGAGCTAAAAAGTACAGTCAACATATTATCCTGCAATTCGTCCGTTCAAGTGAGCAATAAATCTGATTTCAATGCAGAACCTAAAGTTAGGCCTCAATTAAAATGAAGTTAATGATTAATTAATTAGATATTTATATTTCGTCTAGGTTTAGACAAAGCAAAAACCGGACCAAGGCCAAGCAAAATTTGGCCGGTTATAGTCATTTTTGTAACATATCTGTATTAGTCCCATGAATAAAACTAGACCGATATGAACAATCCATGTTTATTTCCATCTTGTTGCCGTTTGTGTATGTGTTCCAGAAGGGGGAGGGGTTTGACCATGTGGTATTTGTTTGGTCATGTGACAGTGATAGTGATGTAGCGCAGGATGGTGAGCAGAGAAGCAATTTCAGCAGAATGCTCTGTGCTTTTTCTCCCAAAGACAAAAGGGTACGAAAATATATATGATATCTCTAAATATCGGTTATCGGCCATGAAACAAATATTAAATCAGATAGGGCCGGGCGATTTTTCGGATTTTGATCTTGATTACGATTTGGATTTTCAACAATCATACAAACAAAATCATCGATATTTTCCTTCGCAGTTTACTTTCGTGCTGCTTTGCGTTGTGAATCCAGCACCACTGCCAGGGTCCGCTATGCTATAGACTCCTCCCACAGCCCCAACCGTTTTCGTTTTATTCACCGCGAGTTATAAACACTTCTCGAGCAAGACTGAAAGGTTGAGCAAGGCTGAAGACAACAGGATAATGGCCGAAGAAAGGAAGCCCTAGAAAAGAGAGGTAAAGCAACTTTAGTGGTATGGAAACATTATGGGTACGCGGAATCAGACGTGGAACAAGTAGCAATAGTGGGCAAACATTGCTATGCTATCGTAGCTGCACAGAGTAACACTACGAACCAATTCAATCATTTGAAGTTCGCTCACAAAGTGGTTTATGATGAAGCAATGAAGAAGCAAAGAGAGAAAAGCCTCTCGACTCCTGCTTCAACTTCACAGCCATCCATTCAGGCCACCCTTTACAACGCGACCAAACATTCAACCAGCTCCCAGAGACACAAAGAAATAACAAACGCAATTACTTTTTTTCTGCCCAAAGACCTGTGCTCAATCAACACAGTGAATTAACCAGGATTCAAAAAACTAATTTGCACCTTGAACAAACGGTGATTTTATTATTCTGATTATTATTTTATTCGTTACATTTTTGCACTGTATATCCCTCTTTTGTTATTTAGTAGCATTTGCACTTTATTTGTTGGTCAAGAGAAAGTTTTACTTTGTTTGTCAATTTTCTTCAAAAATGTTTGAAATCCTAAGGAAAACATTGTTTAACAGCCATTGTTTATGTTCAATAAATTCATGTTATCAAAGTTAATGAATAAACTTGTTAAATATTCGAGATCTGAATTTTAATCCAAATAATTGTGATTATAATTTTTGCAATAATCGAGCAGCCCTAATATCAGATATTGATATTGGTCCAAAATTTCATATCGGTGCATCCCTACTTAAAGGTTTGGCTTATAGTTTGGCATTTTGACACTTTGTTTAAATATTTGTTCTGTCTACAGTGATAAAAATGAGGTACAGTAAGGGGGTGAATACTTTTTAAAAGCACTGTACAACAGATGAATAAGTCAAGGGCTATACTTACATAACTAATAAAAAGTGATGAGTGGTTTAGCTGCAGAAATGACAGTCATAATTATAAAAATCCCGAAGCACTTCAGTAATTGTGGTCATAAATAGACTTGATGGCAGCACGGTGAGAACAGTAAGTTACTGTTCCTGTATCTTAGTGGGATTTGTGATTGCACCCTAGCATGCCCAACTTCCAAGCTAACTCTGATTGGCTGATTGAAGTAGACTAATGAATGACTGTGCAAAGACCTGGAGACTTATTCTAGTCTGATTAATGTGTTTTCCTCAATGCCAATTAAACACTGATTACACAAATTAACAACGCTGGGCCACCATAATCACTAAGTACTCACACAGAGATTGATAGAATTGGTAACACAAACACGCACACACACACACTGCTGTAGGGCACCACGCCCCATTTGTCCTTCTATCCTTGCCTGTAGCCCCTTCAAACGCCGCCAGGCCTGACAGTTGTTATAACCTAATGCTTTTAGCTGCAAGTTGTTCAAGATAGAGTTACCGACCACATTTACAATCCACCCCATGCTACGGCTCATTCTGCCTCTCTCTCACACACATACACATACAAACACACACAAGAGAGGGCAAAAAAGACATCACCCGCAGCCATGCAAGAGTACTCATACAACAGGCCTGAAACAGAAAGTTGGTGCCAAAGGGTGCAGTTAGTGGATCCCCCCTCTGGGATGGGCTACCACCTGCTTTCCCTTGTATGGAAGCAGAGGAAAAAGATTAACAACCAGCGGTAAGATAAAAGGAAGGAAGCGGGCTCAGGAGAGGGAATGGGGAGGAAAGTGACAAAGTAAGAGAGGAGTGGGAGAAATAAAAAAGGAAGGTTTCTGCAGACTGAATGTAATGTGACACCACAGAGAGGAGGGGGGATGGAGTGGGTGACAACATGGAAAGACAGAGTCAGCCCAGAAGGTGAGAGAGCATGTGGAAAAAACGAGGGACATGGAAAACTATGTACAAAACTCCATGAAGTGTTGCCGAAGTGGAAGAGTTAACCCCTAAAGACCCAGACTTTCTCTTGATTTTCCTACTTTTAATCATTATTTTAGTTATTCTTTGAAGATGTCATAGTTACATAAAATGCTACCCTGCTAAAAGGATTAGTTTTAGTTTTTTGGGGATTTTTTGGTCTAGATTTGTGTCACTAGCCACCTTTTTTTAGATATTCAGACAGGAAACAGGCAGAAGGGTTGTAATGGGTTAGTACCCTTTCTGTATTTGGGCGCCCTCTCCACAATACGTCACGTCCCAAACCAGAAACTCCACATCCAAATTCATGGATTTCGATGCAGTGTTAGATTGAACAATGGTTCCTGTGCGTTTTATAGCCCAAGAAGGTAAACAGATACTGATACAGAATCGAGTTTTTAACAATCCACTCACCTCTAACTAAGGGCTGCACATTATATCACCACAAAGGAGTATTTAGTGTGGAATATTTATTGCTTGTTATTTCCAATTGTCATGAATGCACACGTTTAAAGCCAGTAAGATATTTAGCCTGTTGGATGGTTTCTCGTTGCAGTAGATGTCCACACTGCCACAGATGACAGAGATACTAAAGGTCACAAACAGTGTTGGAAGCAATAATATTGAAATCCAGTTTTCTAATTTCATGCAGCCACACACCTTAGGTAAAACTGCTGTTTATAGAGAACAAACTGCTGCGCTCGGGGATTAAAGCTTGACATTGTACAGTTTTCTTTTTTTGACAATTGTTTTTCTAAAACATAATTGTTAATAACAATATAATATTTAAGCTGTAAGTCAGTACATTCAGTTGCAATGCATACTGTTACCAGCAGTTGTTAAATAAACGTAGACTTTACTATCAAACACATGTTTGGAAAATTTGATTTCAGCGTACAAACAGGCTTTCAACAGCTGCAACACCCAAAGTAGCAAACATAACCATACTGTCAGTGTTTATGGTTTCCAAACATCATCTAAGATGGTACATTCCTGTGGTTTTTCAGGTCTCGTACTTGTTTGGATACTATCCCGGCAGACTCAGGATCATTGGATCTGATTGGATGGATTAGCTAATCGGGTGGATTGATACAGCCAGCAGCCTCCATCAAACATCACTTTGGAGTAGTACATAGGAAACTGATTGGCTGAAAAACAGAAATAAACTTCAGCTTCTTGTTAAAGTGTATTTGTGTAATAACTTTGAACATGTTCTTCACTGTTTAGAAATTTGTACTATTATGACTTCTGTTATAATAGTACAAATATATCGTTCTCACAATTTTAGTGTGTGTACTATTTCAAAGGTCTGTAATGTTGTTGGCTATACCAAATGTGAAAAGTTCACATTTGGTATAGCCAATAAGATACTGGGGCTGTTGGGCGCGGCGCTGGTGGTGTAGGGGTTAGCGCGCGATATAGAGGCAATAGTCCTCGAAGCGGCCGTCCTGGGTTTGAGTCCCGGACCCGGCGACCTTTGCCAAATGTCTCCCCCTCTCTTTGCCCCTTCTTCCTGTCTGCCTACTGTCAAAAATAAAGGCCTCTAGTGCCGAAAAAACAGTCTTTAAAAAAAAGAAAAAAAGATATTCGGGCTGTTGAAAGGAGCCTCACTGCAGTGGATGTCCACACTTGATGCAGATTACAGTGCTCGAGATGCTGAAGGTCACAAAGACAGCTGGAAGCACACATGGCAGGATTGAAGAAAATATGGATTTATCGCCACAATATTAACTAATAATATCACCATGACATAATGTTCTAATCTCATGCAGCTCTCACATCTGTCTCCAACAAGCAAGGAACCTGTTACAGATGCCAACTTCAGGACCTCACTTCAAAAAATCCAAAGTATACCTTTAAACTTGTGTCTTGGTCTTCAGTCAGTATAGGAATTCACTTCAGCTTGGTAGCTGTTATGTTCAGTTAACTCATTTGTAAGTGTGTGTACGTGGGTTTCTAGTAAAGGTTACGCAGCACACTGCGGAGAAATGTGTTGCACACATCTGAAAAACTACAGAATAAAGAAGAGGACTTTTTATTCATCTGAGTGGATCTATACAGCCCTCTCAAACCCTCGGTGCCTAGGCTGTGTGATATTTTTATGTATTTCTGTCAATAAGTGTAAAACAACTGTTTTACTCTTTTGTTACAACATATTGGCATTGTTGAATAATGTTTTTAAAACCCAGAGGGCATTGCAGGGAAAGAGAATAGACCTTAAAGATGTGGGTGTGTTAAATGTGCAGATACAATGAACATACAAATGAACAGAAGACACCTAACTGAACCTTCATCCTCATTTTAACATGCAGAATGTCATTCTCCATAATGTTTTGGCAGCATTGATGATGTATGAAATGTCTTAAAAAAGGGTTCACCTTAAAGGGCAGAGCATAGTCGGGCATACTGTAAGCAGCGTGGACTCCGGGCGGACTCCGGTCGCTCTGTCCATGGCTTCATAGTCGAGCGTACAAATTTCCTATATTTCTGGTGACAAATTCCTACATTTCCCACACTTTCTGCCATAGCGTCATCGGACGGAGAGGCAGAAGTAATTCACCGTGTAGCTTTGGAATAACAACAAAAAAAAAGAAGACGGTGGTGTTAAAGGCCATTAAACCTCACTAGGGATGAAGAAGAGGAGTACACCTCTCAGTGAAAGGCAGAGTGGCCGTGTCGCTACGTGTACTCGCGACTGCTCGGAGCAGTTTGTCACATATAAAACAGTTCGATGTGGAGACGTTTTCCCACCGAGCGGTTTATTGTGTGTAAAAATTGAGCTTTGCGCAGACATGTCCGGAAGATGTCCCCTTTGGCTCCGTGCATACGTTCACAAAGTCAAGTACGCGCGACTTTGTTTTGCCCTTGAGTTCTTTTATTGAGATAGCATAACCTAAGAATAAAAAACAAACCGCTTTCAATTTGAGTAAATTTATATAACAGGGAAAAAAATCACGTTGAGAAATCTGTTTTAACATTAATCATTTGCATTATTAGCACCCCTGCTTTCAGTACTTTAATAAGACCCTCTAAGGCCAATAGGATAGCACTTATTCTTCTCCTATACCATTCTACAAGGTTGGAGCATGCAACGAGAGTCTGCCAGTTTTCACATATGGAGCCCACGAGTCAGAAATTAGCTCAAAATGGGCCCCACATGGGATTCCCCACAAGATGCATAAAGGCCCAATTTTAATTAACTAAATGGCTTGGTTCAAAGCAACTCTGGATAGAAAGTGGGACCTATATGGGTCTTAGATGTGTTGCTTACTTTGGGCAGATTTTCTGATTACAATAGCCAACTAGTTGGCTGTGTTTGCAGCCAACTAGTTGGTTTCCTTGTTCTCCTGTTGATGTTTGATGTTTCTTGTACATTTGTGTTTTGTTAGACTTCCTCCTTGTTTATGTTCTTAAGTTGCTGTTATTTTGTACATTGTAATTTAGGTTCATCATCATGCTTAGATGTTCTGTTATTCCCCTGGACTCCCTGCACATCTGTGTTAATTAGTTGTCCTGCATTCTCTCCCTCACCAGATGCTCCAGATTTCTTCTGATTAGCTCCCCTTGTTCAGAGCTCCATTCTCCACCCTACCTCTGTATTTAATAATACATTTTATTTATAATGCACTTTTCATTCCAAGGAATCTAGGAGTGTTACAATTAAAACGCCTTGCGCCACGTCCGTTTACCTGCCTGTGTTCCTTGTCTTGATCTCCATGTAGGTTAAATAAATAATAACAACAACAATAACAAATTAACAATGTCACAATGTCAAATTAACAATGTCACTGTTGCTGTCAGTTTTATCGGGGCCATAATAAATACTGTGCATACGTTTCATGATTAATTAGAATCATTACTGAATATTGTTTAGCAGCATAGTTGTTTTATTTAATGTACGTCTTGTAGCCTATTTGATTAATAAGCTTCAGTTTTAGCAGTATTTGAGTTTACAAGCCACCAGGGGTGCCCAGCTCCAGTCCTTAAGGGCATTTCCATCCTGCTTGCTATGTGTGCTTGCCAGAAAAATGTTTGTTGTTTCCCTGACAATAGAGTTCGGGTTTTGTTAAGACATTTCCTGACTTGTATTGATCCATATACCAAAACGTTACTTAAATGGTATGTTCTCTTATCTTACCCATTTTGAGGAGAGGCTAAAACAAATGGGCATGTCACGTTTTATTTATAAACTGAGGGAAACAGGAAGTAATGGATGTCTAAATAATCAGGACACTGATCTACAGCTGCAACTAACGATAATTTTGCTAAACATTAACCGATTAATAATCAGATAGCAAAAGATGCTTGATAGGCCATTTTTACAGAATTTGAACTAGGTGAAGCTTAAACTATGTTACTTGAGGAGCTCTGGATAGAGCATATTTAAAGACAAAGAAGGTCTTCTATCTTAAATGCAAAATGTATAATTTTTTTGTAGGGTTTTGACCTAAATACCACTCTGAGTGGGTTGTTCTTTCAATAAATGGCATGTTTTAGAGTCCTATACTCCAGGTAACGATTTTTCGATTACTAAATTAGTTGACGCTTATTTCAATAACCGATTAATCTGATTAACTGTTTCAGCCCTACTCTGATCAATTTTAAAAAGAAAAGTATAAATTAGTGGTGATAATGACCACTGCAACTGTGATTTTGGTTGAAACAATTAGTTCTTAATGTGGGGTTTTCCCCACTTAAATGTACTTGAATTCAGTTTGAGGTTATTTAACTGAAACAAAAGATACATTTTACACATCCTGAAGTCACAATGAGTTTGGTGGTTACTGTACAGTTATGACTCACGCTGAGGATTTTCATGAAATAAAGGTATTAGACCAGGTGTGGTTTGAGATGTCAGAAGCTGAAGTGAGAGAAATACTTTTAGTGGTGACTGACTTAAAACTAAACCATTTAAAAGCCAATTCACACCCAAAATTGCACAGAAAAGCTAAATTTATCTATACAACTTATGCACCAAATTGCTCAGATGAACACAGATCCCCCACACACTTACAACCTCATGAGCAACTGACATAATAATAATAGGCCACTATGTCTGATAAAGTGCTTCTGAAAACCTTTAATCGAGTGCATTTTGCCAAGAAATATATTAGGTGAAAATAAGTCAACCCTAAAAACAAAACACAGACACACACAAGGACCAGTGAGGTTGCTCTCTGCGGGGCAATGGGAGCTGTTTAGAAATGATGGTTGCTGTAATCAGCATAATGTTTGCCTTAAGCTGTAGACTGACATTTAAAATTGTGGATTATTAGAGAAAAACCCACACAGTGCCTTTTAGACAGCAGTATCGTATTATTAAAAAGAATTAAATAATATATTATGTTCCAATAACAATGGCATGCTGGCCAAATTAGTATGTTTTTTCACTGTGCAAGTCAAACCATGTTTTGTATATGCATGGCACATTTATCAAGGATATGTATAAGTTGGCTTAACAAAGCTCAGAAGGTGGGCTGCTGTCTCTGAATGTAGGACAAAGCATTGAGCTGAGTCCTCTGCTGCAATGGCAGTAAACAGCACGCTTGGCTTCACTTAAAAAAATGATGTAAGGAAAGTGGAGTACTTCTGGAGAGGTTAGGCGGCCCCAATAAGTATATGACCACAGGACATACTCATTGACCTCTCCAATCCTGAGGGCAAAATGTGGACTGACACTGAACACATCCATCATATTTTTTGTCCTGAGGGAAATACCAACCATTAAAGTCAGTAGTATATATTCTCATCCTTTTTGACCAACACATGCTACACTGTAGTTAGTGACTAGCTGATTCTGCAAGACTACTTTATGAGGAATCAGAGGCATATTATCTGTTACAAAAACAAAACAATCAGTAAAGACAAAAACAGCCCAAAAAAGTCAGCCCAAGTTATGTTGGAATGAACAAGGGTTATACAAGGGTTATTATCGCTTAAAAAAACGTCAAATTGATCAGAACAATGCATAGAAAAAGGATTTGATGCAAAATTTATAGAATATACAATTAAATTATACATAAAATGTACAATATTTTAAGTATGTATCTCTGTAATTGATGAAAATACAATAATTGAAGTACATGGACACAAAGGATTTGTTTAGTTATAAAATGGAAACAGTGAGAGGATGAAATTACAATGTATGGGTAATAAATGGGGGGAATGCTCCAAACTGACCCAAAGCCCTTTTAATGAGATGCTGGCATGTTCCCTGGCTGTAAAGAGCATAGGTGTCTAACACTGCAGAGCACTGTCAGTCAACTGGCTGAAATAAGGTTACAACACTTCCCTTCACTGACAAGAAAGACAGTTTCAGCTGGTTGGAAACATTCCTGGTCATGAAAAACAGTAATGAATTGGAAACTAAAAGGGCGCCACCCATCATTTTGAAAAAGGTAGCTCTGTTTTAAAACAACTGGCAAGCTAGAAGCGGGTACGAAATTTAATTTAAGAAAATACAAACATAGAGAACAAACATAGAGAACATTCATGCACAGCCTTAATGCTGCGGGGTACAAATTCTAACCTTAACAATAAATCAAGTAACAGTGTCTTTTTTCTATTTCCTAAAAAACTTATTTTATGACAGAGAGAAAATGCTTATAATCAAGCATGTAATGACAAATTTATAAAACTGTAATTTAACTATAATTTAAAAACAGGTCCTGTTCAGTCAGCTTGATCATTTACAATGTTTTGAACCTAAAGTGATCAGTTTGATAAATTTCACGTCCTTTTTAATATGATAAGATAATTAAAAGTGAGACTTCATTATAGGTTGTTATTTTGCTGTCATGTGAAAATAGCACAAGATGTATGGTTTAATCTGGAGAGTGTTTATGTATAAAAATATGCTGCAACGTTATGTTCCTCCTAAAATTTAGTAATGTCTTTTTAAATGTTTGAACATTTTTTTTTTTTTTTGCTTTATTGTTTCACTGTTGCATTCCAGTCATGACTTTAAAACAGTCACAATTGGATTTTGGAACATTTAAATCAATGGAAAATGTATATATATATATATTTTTTTTCTACTCTACTTAACAGCAAACAAAGAATATTTAACCTTTCTAAGAATAATTGTTATTGTGTTATGTTCTTGCATTTTAAAAACTGTAGAGATTTGATCAATTAATAAAATCATTATAAGACAAAGAAAAAAACAATAGAAAATGGTCATGGTGGTTATTCAGGAATTTATTAGGCGGAAAACATTTGATTATTAAAGATGTTTACATCATTTTAAGGAGTTAAAAGGTAAGAAAAGCCTCTCGACAGATAGACTTGACAGATTATCGTCACATGGCTGTTATACGATCACATTGAGAAGGCTGAATGCTACAGGCTGCTGGATTTGCTTAAATAATAAACTTATTTTCTTTGTACCCGTGATGTTTACATTAGGCCCGACATCGTTTTACGAGTTTAATTAAGTTCTAACCAATCTATGTACCTCATTGCTTTTAAACAATGATACACCAAGCTTTGGTCCCACCTTTCTTTCTCCATCCTCACTCCATCCTCACTTAGTTGACTAAGAAACCATAATATTCTCAGACATAGCACTAGTCCACACAGACCACGAATAATACAAATTGCCAAGAATTGCCAAATTTCAGGATTCTTGGTTAAATCGTAATAAGTTCCTGATTTCGTCACTGATATAGGAAGTTCTACAAATTTTTGAGTCATCTGGAACTCATGGCTAAGGTTCAGAGCTGTTCAAAATTTTACAGCCAAGTTCCAGAATCCAAAAAATCGCAGTTAATTCTTAACAAATTCCTAGTTCATTCTCAGGTATCGTAACCGATTCCTAATTGATTCTTAGGCATTCCTATGTTTTCTTAACTGGCTCGGTGCAATCTGCTGGGTTTCCTTAGATAGAAATACTTTTAACCATTTTAATAATTAAGTTAATCTCAGTGCACTATTTGATAATTAGGATCAATGGGAATATATGTACCTGACTTGAAATCTGTGTGATTCCACTGAGTTGACTTTGTGAAGTGCCTTGAGACGACATGTGTTGTGAATTGGCGCTATATAAATAAAACTGAATTGAATTGAAAACTGAATAAACTCAGTAGGGGATTCGTGAAGCATTTTCTTGACCACTCAGGGCCATTGTACCCCCTAAAACTGCCCAAATCTCTCTTCTGTCTTTGGAAAAAGTGAAAAAAATAAGAAATATGGAAAATAATTAATAGAAAAAGGAAAAAACACAAACCAAAATATTGTTTTTTCTTATTACATTTTATGTAATAAGAAACTAAATTTACTACATTTTATTAAAACATTTTAACTTCTGAATATCAACAGTCATAATTAAAATAACATTCACCTCTGGTAGTCCCTCTTCAGTTTTTCTTATATCTTGATGGAAAATCCCACAAATTGTCAAGAATAGTAACTAATTTAAATTTAATCATACCCGA
The DNA here is from genome assembly GCA_036173005.1 of Crenichthys baileyi. NCBI lineage: Eukaryota > Metazoa > Chordata > Actinopteri > Cyprinodontiformes > Goodeidae > Crenichthys > Crenichthys baileyi. The sequence goes on along the minus strand of JAHHUM010001454.1, from coordinate 372,184 downwards.
TTCTTAGGTGCATTCGGCATATTGTTAACTGATTTCTAACTAATTCCTAACATTTGTGAAGTGTTGTTAATAGAGTCTAAATCCTACTGAATTTGTGCAACTCTTTGTGCGAATCAAACTGAATCTGTCAGGATCTGCCAGTTTTGGCTTTGTTTTGGGTTTTGTTGTATTTATTCCTTATGTTGTGATTCTTAGTTTGGTTATAGTTTCTGTCATTTATTCTTTCTCCTTATTTATTAGTCCACCCACTCACTAGTTTACTTATGTTCTTCTGTGTCCTAACTTTCCTCCATTCATGCCCCTTAGTAGTTCCTCCCCTTGTCCTTGGATCCCCTTCAGTTATTGTTACTCTCATGTTTATTTCCCCAAGTTGGTGGGTCATTCTCCCCTCGTTGTCAGGTCCCTTTGGTTATTTTTTTACTCAGTTAATTATTCCTTAGAATTGTTTCCTCTGGTTATTATTCTCATTAGTACAGTTGTGTTTGTTTATTTCCTTCTTCGGTTAGTGTTTCTGTGCTTGTTTACTGTTAGGTTTATTTACTCTTGCTGCATTAGTTCTTTTTCCCCTTTAGCCTTAGACCCCTGTGTTGTTGTTACCCGGTTGGTTATTTCCCTGAGTCTAGCTTTTCCCATGTTCTCTGGTTTAGTTCTTCCTAGAGTTTATTTCAATTTTTCCTTTCTAGCTTCTGGTTTATTATCCTCAGGTTTGTTTTCATTTGTAGGTTATGTCTAGTTTAGTTTCCCCATGCCTCTGTCTTACATTAGTACCATAGCAACCTATTTCCTCGGTTCCCTTCACCTGGCCTGTGCACCTGTTACCACTTCCATCTGATTACCTGCCTTCCTCTCTCATTGGTTTGGTCCGAACTCCACCTCCCTCTGATTGTTTACTGGGTTGTTTGCTAAACTCTTCGTTGGTTCCTTGTGTAATGTCCCGTCTCTCCTCAAGCTTCTCATGTTTTCCTACATTTGTGCTACAGAGTACTTCCTCCTAGCGAGCCTGTAAGTGCTGATTTCAAGCCTTATTAAAACTAGCCTTCTCTGAACATGCTGCTGCCCAGTTCTTATCTGCGTTTTGGTCCACAACAACCTCAGAACGTTACAGAATATCATGATTTATCTCTATCTATCCCACCTGTGATGTAACTGAATCTTACGGCGTCACAAAATGAACCAGAAAATTTGGTAAGTTTGAAGAATCCTTACAAAACCTAAAATTTTTGGAGATTCGTTGGGAGTCCTCCAACTCTGTTTCGTTTCAGTGTGGCTTTTAAAAGTTGCAGGGTGGAACAAGATTTCTGCACATAAACATTCTGCATGTGTACAAGTTTAAAACAAGCCATATTTGTTCAGTGAACCTGCATGCTAGGCGAAAAAATCCTGGGTCCAAAATATTTAGTATGAATACCTGTACCGTTACAGCCTTACGGTTGACATATGAAAGGATGAGCCGGCGTAATGGCTCCATGGTGGGATGACATACGATTTGTTAGATCTTCAATAATCAACTGAATTATTTGAGAGAAGAGGAAGCAACCAAGCAAGAGAATTGCTTCACTGTAGTGGATGTCCAACACACCTTTTTATGTACATCCTAATGGACTACATATTTAATGCCATAAAAGTTAATTAAATAAATTTCATACTGGAAAGGTATAATGCAGTAAAAAAAAACAGCATTTATGTTTTCCTTTTAAATTGTTTTTTGGGTGTCGGTCAGCTTGCCCATTCGATGTTTCGTTCTGTTGCAGCTTTATTCTTTTCATACTTGAGAGTCTGGGGTACAAATGAGGAGCCGGCTCCTATTGGACCTTTTATACCGACCGTGCATCAATTCGTAACTGCCTCTGAGAGATTTCATACTCGCTTTGACAATCAGGGAATTAAAATAACTCTATACTTTAAGGAAATGTGGTGATGTGATTCCAACAAACAATTAATATCAGCATGAGCTCACCTGATATTTAGGTTTGATTAGAGGACATAATCTCTCATATTTTGTAAGAGTAGCATGAATAAACAGGGATCAGAACCACGAGTATAAATATGATGTAAACCAAAATCTTATGGAATCTCCCGGAATCAAATTAAAATATATGTGAGCTTTGTGCATTTTTATGGCTATTTATCTCCGTAATTTATCAAAATACTTACCGAACAAAATACAGAATGAAAAAAAAATGGAAATGCATGGATATGAAATAACGGTACAAACTGGCCAAGAGGCAAATTAAGTCTAATTTTTTTCCAAAAAAAGCTATTTGAAAAAAACTACAGTCCAGATCAAAGCTTCGATAAAAACTCCAATGATATCCATAATTTTTTTGCCTTTCTGACATTTATTTTACATTTTAAAAATCTACCAACCAAAAAGAACAATGGCTGGCACTTTTTAATGTGATGAACAGTCTGCTGAGTCAAACCCAAGCTTCTGAGAAAACACAGCTGAGCCACCAGACTGGGATATAACTCAAGATGACTGCAGGATGTTTGTGCCTTAGTGTTTGTGCTTGTGGGTAAGTATGCATCTATGCAAAACTCCACAGAGGCTCTGCACAGGTTGAAGGTTTGCATCAACGGGCAAACAAGATAATTAATTTCTCCACTTCGGTCGAATGCTTTCATTTTATTTTCATTTGTTTGCCTTTCTCTCTCTCTTTCTGTACCTCCAACATACACAAGATAAAGGGAATCCTATGAGGGACGACTTGTGACTAAGCGGGTGCGCACATTCATTTTTTGATAGGATAACAAACTGTCTGTGGGACTTGTGCGTGTTTGTGAGTACTTGGCTGTGCACTTAATGAGATGAATGTGTGTCCTCCCTCCACTTCCCAATTATAGTGAGTGGAAGAGAGATATGAGCGTTACGGAGGAAAGAAAGTTGTAATGCAAGAAGGGATGGAAGAAGAACGATGTGCAATGATTGGAAAGATGGAGTGAGCAACAGAGGAAAGAAAATAGAGCAAATCCATTAAGCAACCAGTTCCTCTCTTCTCAGTCAGAAGAACTCACTTCATCTGTCATGACTAATAATGTTTAAACCTCTGTTCATTTCTTTGAATCTCATTAAACCATCCGCCACAGTGACTTCATAACTGACAACAAATCCACTTTTATTTTCTCTTTGAATTACTTGATTTCTACCTTCTATTTTAATTTATATGTCACTGTCTGTTGGTTTTTAAACAGAAAAGTTCACTCATGTTATCAACGACACCTTCAATGTACTACAAAAAGGAAAACTCTGCACGCTGCCTCCAATTTAAAAAAAAGAAAATCAACCTTCGAGCTCAAAAATCATTAGCCACTGGGGCTAATGGTCAACAAATTAAATTATACACAAACTAAATTAATCAGCCACACCCAATAGTTTCTTTTTTAACCAACAGCGTTGGTTAAAAAATAAATTTCCATGGTTTAAACTGAACTTAAGTTTTATTTAATATAAGCTTAGACAAAGAACTTTGAGCATTAGGGTAGGCTGTCTTTATACGGGTAACGAGGTCCTGCTTCTCTGTTCTGTAGGAACTCGACTTTGGTTAGGTTGGGAAAACCTATTCCCTGATGTCACCAAGCAGAAGATATCTTACAATCTACAATGGTTACTGGCCTAACCTCCGTCAACTTAAATACACGCGCTCATATCTGACTGCTTCAAAAAACTACAATGCTTGTACATTTTCTAAAAAACTAAGTTAAAGCACTGTTCTACTGACAGTTAATAAATCAACACAATAGAGAAGTTGCACTGACACTCCAAGAAACAAACGACCAACCCTAGAACAATAGTTGTAAAGTGTTGGTATTTGCACTCATAGCCATATAGCATTTTAATTCTTTGCTTGTCAAAAAAATGAACTGAACAAGAAGGAAAAATTGAGATGTTTCCACCAGCCACTGCTCACCGACAGGCTGGATGGTGTATGTTGTTGTAGGGAAAATGAGCTCTGCAGTCAGGAAATGCCCAGTCAGTCAATTCAGCCTCCCTCATCTGCAACGCTGCTAGGTGAGGTCACTTACATGAGCTAAAAACAACACATGGACGCGCAGCGTGAACTTCACACTTAATTCAAATGTAAACATATTAAACTCTGCAACATAAACAGGCAGCCAATTTCGAGTTTTATCAAAAAGCTGCTTTAACTCACAAGTAATGTCGGACCTTCTGTAGCATTTTCTGTGGATGACGGACCTGTTCTAACGAAACACCACAACCCGACCGATACGTGTAGCTTGTCAACAAGCATCGCAGTAAGAAAATTTGACGGGGTAGCTCAGTTCGTCAGAACTCTGAACCGCATCCCCAATGGTTTCTATAGTTCAGGTTACTGGGCTAGCAATGGTTCATTACACCTGAAGCCACCAGAATTTAAAATAGAGTTATATCACAAGCAATCATTCTGGTAAGTTATAACCAAATTGATTTTGCCACAGAGCACGTTTATTAGCTATGCGCTAGAACGGCCCCTGCCTTTTAACTGTTAAAAATGCGATTTCAACCTGGAAAGACTAACAAATGAGAGAAACACAGAGATGGCAATTAGAGGAGTTTATTAGCAGATGTTTGTTTTCTTTTGGCGCTCGGACCCCGGAGGAAGACATGGATGCTGATAATGGCATGAGCTTGAATAAAAAATGAAGTCTTCTCCCCGGGATCCTGATACTGGTGGTAGAGTGGAGGCCTGAGGAGATAAGGGAGTCGGAAGGAGCTTGAAGCCTGATGGTGGAGATGGGGTGGAGGAGGGTCAAATCTCAGCTGAAGACCAGGAGATTCTACGTATGAGGGTCTTTTAAAGCGAAGCCTGGAAGGATGATTGGCTGAAGAGGAATGTGGATCAGGAGCTGATTGGTTGGAGCGGAGAACGTGGTGGAGTAGTTAGACGGAGCCGGAAGTGGAGGTGAGTCTTCCAAGTTGAATTTTTGTCAAAACTCCATTTCCTTGGTTTTAATATCTGGGCAGGCAATCCAGGAACAACACAGCCTACAATATAAACACTTTTTGTTAAAAGCAATGAGATTTTGTTTGTTTTTTACTGCACCTCAATTAAAAAAATAAGCCAGAAATCACAATCAGATCATTTTGCCTTAATTGGCTGCAAATGGTAATTGGCATGTCAGTCACATTGTTTAAATGCAGTAAAGAGAGGAACTTAGTATGCCACTCAGCAGCATGTACTATGATGCACTTTGATAAATAAGATCAAGTTTTAATGCTAAAACTTCATAAAGATATTTATTTATGAAGTTAACTATTATTAGTTGGATTTAAAACTACTTCTACTAAAGAACCTGAATTTCCTTTCTCTTTTATATGGTATAGTCTTAAGAAAATAAAAATCTGAGTCTGTCAATATCGGAATTTGCCCAGATTTAAAAGAAAACCGGGATTGATCTAAGCCAGGAATAACCTGATTGATGCATCTCTGTTTTAACTATCTAAAAAATTAGATCCACTGAAATCTGTTGCTGTTTCTCACTGCCATACAGTATTATAAACCAGAACCAGTGGCTCATGAGAATTTAGCTCTGAAACCGAACACTTTCAAATGCAAACATCTTACAGATTACCCCAAAATGATCTGATATGTGCAAAAGTGGGGATAACTGAAACAAACCTTGTTACAAGCTTTCAAACTTTAATACGCTGACTGATAAAAAGACAGAAAATATTTCTCTATATAAAAATTGATGGAACAAAAATGTGCAGAAAAAGCCATGAAACCACGCTTAAGAAAAAAGTCAAAACATAAAAAGCATCTATGTTGTAAAACAAGTAATATGAATGCATTAATACAACATTAATTATTAACGCTTATGTCGGGTCTTCTGATCACTGTCTGTCATTACGTGCATAAAGTCAACAACTGTGTAAATCATGTTTAGATGTCTGACTAACATCAAATTAAGCATTCCTGCTGATAATCGGCTGATTCTGGTCACAAACCTTCTTGTCATCCGATGACATGTGACGACGGTTACCTCACAATAAAAACAAACCTTGGCTGTGCTCTCAAGTTTATTTGGTTTAAATGCAGTTCGCTTGCATGCCTAGATTTCCTAAGATCGCTCCGTCTTCCAGCCACAGCCCAGAAATATGGATGTTATGTAATTAGTGATTTTAATAGACCTTAGGAATGAGAGTGCATTGCTGCTGTGTTGTGTCTCTCTGACAGAGTGTTGACCTATTGAAGGTGATAAACCCGCCTCTCTCCTGTTAACTGTTGGGATATTCCTGACATAGACCCATAACTCTAAGACTAATTACCACAGAAAGTATTGTCTCTCTGCATGGAGCTCCAAAACTGTTAAAAGTTTGCAAACAAAGCTACACCTGCAGCAACAATATGTAAACACATTAATCACAACAGAGACAGACAGAGAAGAGATGTTGCTAACATATTTGTGGTTAGATTGGATTATTACAGTATTAGAGCTAATTAAAGAGAAAACAAGATGGTCCTCACAGACTTTTCACAAAGCCCCGTTAACAGCATCAACCTGGAAACTAGAATGCTGCAAAGAGATCACTGTGTTTAGCTTTAGTCCAACATTCGTAGCTTTGCTTCTCTGTGTGCTGCACACAATAAACTACAGTGGACTCTTTTTTCTGGCCAGACGCCACGTTGCTTCTCACTGTCACATATAAACACAGTTCTGTAAGCCGAGCCAAGTCCCCATACAGCTGGCAGGCTGCTCACAGGGGTGTGCCCACCTCTACCTTGGATCAAAGCTGAAAACCTCTGGCCAGACACACAAACTCTCACCCACACACTGAATATACGACTATTTCTGGTGGAGATCAAAAGGGTTTTTTTTTTTTCCCCTCTCTGAGCTTATAGCAGAAATCACCATATGCAGCCAAGTGTCACACTCACACACACACACACACACACACAGACACCTGAGGCAGATCAAACACAACAAGCTGAGGACACACACCTGCAGTGGGGCACAGCCCTCGGACTGAACAAGCAAGTCATGCTGCTCACAATGATAATCACCCCCTGCACTTTACTCAGCCCAGCATGACCTCGGTAATGTTTTGTGACTGGTGATTCACTATGCAAAGATCCTATTCAAATAGCTAGTGGTGGCTCAACCGCTATAAAAATATGCACAAACAAGTGAAGAGCATCGCATACGGTGCATTTAATACAGGGAGCACTGGGAGCAAAGCTTCATTGAAGACAACTATTTTCTCTGTAGATGCCACAGCTAAAGAGGGCCACACAAAAAGTATTCTGAGAAGCTGACATAAATAACAGGCATAGATGCAGCAACAGATATAATGACAAAAAGGTCCAAAAGTAGGGAAATGAAAAGCCCCAAGCAGATCTCCCAGAAAGTTGCCAGTTTGAATCCCAGTGCACACCCAAACAGAGTCAGTCCCTCACCTCACACTGAGGCATTTTGTAAGAATTCATCTGATCTCACCGCTGCTAAAAGACTGGCAGTACAAGGATGGGGTTTTACAGGCATTTCCCAGGTGTTAGGAAAAAGAAAGCGAGAGAGAGGAAGCATCTCTCTGATTTATTTCCAGCCACCTGCTACTTTACTTCCAACCAGTTGTTCCTGTAAATACAAATCTGTTCTCAGATTGCCTTGAAATCCTAACATCTATCATTTTCATGTTCCAAAATGGGTTCCACTTTAATGTTTTGATACATTTTAATGTAAAAACTTGCATTGAAAAAATGTATGCACACAGTATTTTGTAGGTAAAATATAAAAAATAAAGTAACATTTAGTGTCTTAGGCTAACCACACGAAATTTCCTTGCTGCTGTCAAGGAATGAGCCTGATGAGATCTTCAAGGTATAAAAAACATCAAGTAATAATACCACAGTAACATGATCAAATTCCTTTTAATTAAACCCCAGAAGCAGCATTTCTACTGCTGCTAAAATAATATAACATATCTTATTAATCAGCTGCCTAACAGACACACCAGTCATATCTTGCCAACTGCAGTTTTAGAACTGTGTACTGAGACTCATAGGTAGGGCTACTTCAGTTTTTGCATCATGATTTCATGTGCTAGAAAACTCAAAAATTTGCCTTTCCTGTAAGCAATGGAAAAGTGTCGTTGCCATATTTAAAGCAGCACCAGGTGAATATTTAGAGGTTTTTAAACCATACCTTTTTAAAAGCTTGGTATACCTTGATACCACGACCCATGCCAAATCTTTTCTGGAGGATATCAATTAAGTCCTTCAGATGTATAAGATCAAATATAACTTTAGAGTAGAGTATGGCCACTCATATCTCTTAAGCAGAGATAAGCAGATTCTGCTGAAAGGTCCCACATTATATTCATTTTTTTAGTGACGGATATTTACAAAAGCTGCTGTGACTTAACCTGAAGTAATTATTTTCATTAGCTGCTTCAACTAGTTAGCAAAGTGGGCACTCCATCCATTGTCTTCCCTTTACCTAAGATTGGGTCGTGGAAATATTAGAAGGAAGATCCAGATGTCCTTCTACCTGGAAACATTTAAAATCATTCCCAGACCAGAGAGGATAGGTATGCCCTCCAGCAGGTCCTGGGTCCCTCCCTGTGGGTAATGCCCAAAAAGCACCAAAGGAAAGGAACACAGGAGGCATCTTGATCAGATGCCTAAACCACCTTAACTCGTGCAGAGGAGCAGTGGCCTCTACTCCAGGCTTCCCCTGGATGACAGAGCTTCCTTCTGCTTCACTAAGGCTGAACCCAGACTATTTCTGCTGCCTTTATTTGGGATCTTTTGTCTTCTTGTTATTTTAGTTATGAGCCATATCTTTTGACCATAGGTGAGATTTACAATGTAGATGGACTGAGCTCATGAGCTTAGCTTTTTTGCTCAGCTTTCTCTTCACGACAACGGATTGGAACAGTGCCCAACACTTGTAAACAACACACGAAGATACTTTAACTTCCATGGGCATGGGCCTTAAGGCTTTAACTAAGAGAAAATTTAAGAATTATTCTTTTTGGTCTGAACAAACTACAAAAAAAGAACTCTAATTATTGCTTCTAAATTAAAATCGAATATTATAAAAACACCCTACTTGAAATCTTTCATGACATCAAAAAAAAAAACATGAAACTTGTGCAAACCTTTTAGAGATATTCTTAACTTCAAGCTAGTATTCTTAATGGAAAAAAATCTCAATAATAAGTAGACGGTTTTCCGAGAGGAGGTAAAAAAACACTTTGAGAAAATAAATTGCTAACTAGCTGTGAGCCAGTCTGAAATATGACTATGAATATGCCACAGGGTCAGATTTAATATGGCTCTGAAATACATAGCAAACAACCTGCACTATTTATATACAAAGAACGTTTCACAAACATTTATTCCATGTGGAACCCATGTAATTAGTACTGCTTTGATTAGACACTAATCCTCATGCATCTGTCCGTGGTCCTTTTAGGAGCCATTCAGCTCTACATAACTTTGACAGATAATTGCTATAGCAGAGTCCAAACTGCTTAATGACTAATTAAAGCCGATAAATGTGCTGCATATGACGAAAGTGTCATGCTGGTTCTAAGTTTTATTTATTTGTTCTTGTCTTATCATCTCTTAACTGCAGAACTGACAGCAAGCAACAAACTATGATGTAAAAGATTTTCATTCAACGTTTTTTTCATTAAAATATTTGCAACCTATATTCCTCTCACAATTGAAGAGGTGTTCCATCTATTTTTGTTCCCCCAAGTGGCACTTTCAGTTTTCATTATTTTCATCCCTTTTCCTTTTTTTATGAGATACAACGGGAACAAAATGCACAAAGGTCTCAGTCAAGATTAAATTCTACAAAAAAAAATACAACTTCAACAAATTCGAAAAAATAAACAAAGGCTTACTGCTCAAGATATACAGTACGTATTTTTGTTTATCTTCCATCTCTGTTAATCCTACAAATTTGTGCTTTTTTTAAATATCCCAAATGCACATGCATTTAATCACATCATGAGGGCAGAGGTCTAGTGTATCATTTTTTTGTTAGTTTTTTTACAGAGAAAACAGAGTCGAAGCACCTATTTGAAAACAATAGTAAAGCTACACAGTCAACCTCATTGCAATCATCATTGCAATTTCAGCACTTGCAGTTTCCTGCATGTCAAATATATGTCTGGCCTTTTGGGATCAACTCTCTGATCTTTATGCATACACCTGATATAGTTTTTAGTAACAGAGATCCAGAAGTTCATAGAGTGGTGGTGACATCATCATGACGGAAACAAGAGAAGAATAAGAAACATGTAAGTTCACTGAAAACAGTACTTCCATTGTGACACTTAAAAATATCGTCCTATTAGCCTGTTTTCCTAATACTGTGCAGAACTAGTGTTAATTTCACATATAGATCTAGAAACTCATGGACAGCAGCTGGTCATAATAAGGACATAAAACGTACTATAATCAGATTAAGTAGCACTTTAACAAACTAAGTTTCATAAAAAACTGAAAAGCATTTTTGGGAACATAAAGTTCTGTCATGTCTATGTATAATGCCTGTCATGTTTTATGCACCCTTGTTTGTATGGTGTGTGTGTATTGGGATGGAAGGTATGGAAGTCAGTGTTCTACGAAGATGAAGTAAGTTAACTATTACAGTTTGATTTTATTGTTTGTTTATATTTAATGATTTGGATAAAAAAGTTCACTGCTCTATATGCATTCTATGAGTGAACCCAAGTGGTTAAATATTTCTTGCTGAATTCATGCGAAGGTCGGTCGAACTGCAATTAACTGGTGCCACTTCTAGCATTCAGCGGTGAGTGGATCTTTACTCATGTACACATAGAGTCTGCATAGCATGTAAGCAATGTTATTAGGTTATTGCTGTGACATTTGAGTAGTACTTGCATTGATTTTGTAATAGTGGCACATATGTGTTCTATATACATCTTAGGATTGCAACGCTCATGGCACTGAATTCGATAAGTCCAAAAACATCCAAGGGAGTCAGGCTTAGCTGCTGATTACTTTATGAAGTATTGTACTGTATTATTATACAGTATTAGATATGTACAAGGCAATACTGGAGTGTTGTTCATTTTAGAAGCTTATTGTCTGCCACTGAAATGCAAGTACAATAAGCAATAGTATTAAAAGATTATTAAGACTGAACTGTGACTTCGAGAATCACAACTGGGATTACTTGAATTTTGTTGTCCTCACAGAATGGGCCACATCCATTTTCATGAAACGCTTCATTTTGATCACATTTATTTTGCTACACTTCAGCTAATTCAAAGCCCTACAACGCTCACTATGCGTGCACTCAACCATGCTGCAAATAAAGAAAATAAAAATGACATTTACAAAAAGTTGACTACATTCACAAACTTGCAAGAACTAAAAATGAAGAAACATGATGTAACCGATGACGGAAAATACAAAATGAACCAGCACTTATGGAAACAGATGTTTAATTTTAGTTCACATCTGATCTTTTGTAAGTTGAGCATTTATTAAAGGATTAATTTAATCTTAAACATTGTGTGATTTCTTCCTGGTAAAACAACAGCTTTCAGGATCAGGAAATGGTAGAACTGCCACTGGTACTTCCAATTTAGAGCAGCAGCAGGACTGAAGCTGAAGCTCTTATTAGCAAAATGAACACTGCCATGCTAGGTCGTCAATTGCATAGTACAACCTCTGATAAGACAGTGATTTATGGAAAGCTCGATTTGCTTTTGCTTTGCTTTTTACTGGCGGAGCCCAGACTTTTAAAAATCAGTCGATTATGTTCAGTTAATTGCAGAACACCAAAATTAGAATTGAGAATAAACTCAGAGGAATTGCAAAGCCCTATTATGTTTTTCTTTATATGCAGCACAGAGTGAAGAGTCAAAAATTGCAGTGCTTTTAGCCTCTCCATACAAAGTATTCCCCACACATTTAGGCCTTTTTACAATTCCAATCTTGGCCACGCTACTTAACTCTATGCTTGTGTTTTGCGTTGTGCCATTAAGAGATGGGCGTCCCATTTCTCTTTGGGGATTGAAAGGAGTCGTAATGAGCCTTTTGTAGAATGACTTTTGAGATGCAGACTCCCAGCGGACTGAATTTTTAAGTCAAAATTTTAGGTCTTGTAGCTACATTCTAAAACAGTATTTGTTTGGGCTTTGGCATTGACAACACTCCAAAAATTAAGGACAAGGTAAAAAGGGTACAGTTCCTTGGGGACCACTGTTCTCTGCCAAGTTGCACACAAACCACCTTTGTGGCAGTTGCCAGCACAGTATCTGTCTTCAGACATCTTTTCTGTTGGTGGCTAATGTACACAGCGGTGATGGGAAGAGTCACACACACTCATCAAAGCTAAGAATACCATATAATTAGGGCTTTTATTTGAACTACACAAACTCGCTCTCCAAGGTGAAATGAATAAACAACAAAAAACTAAAGTGATTTTTAAAAACTACAAACAGGGAAACAGGTTTAAATTTATTGTGTCTTTTCTGTAATCCACACATGTATAAAATGTACACACACACCTGCTCTTAATGCCCGTCTGCTATAGATTAGTTTAAATCGAGTTGTATTCAAAGGGCAACTTTCTAGCTGTTGCGCTGAGGTGCAGTTGAAGGATTAAAGGTGTTCTTCTTATTATTTCCTCAAATTTCTAAAATACCAGTTCAAATGTCAGCGAAACAGAAATTAACCATGAAAGACAAAAGGTGGGGCAGGTCCAGGGATAGAGGTTAAAATGTTCAACCCAACCAAAAATAAAGGAATTACACAATTATCCCCATTTATGCATCAAAGCTTATATCACCATTTTTTCATCAGAAAGTGCAAAGTGCACCAAAGATGTTCCTTAGTGTTTTTATGCATTTTATAACCAGGGCTGATAGAGGGGAACACGGCAGATTGACTGGTACATCACTAATGTTTTGATCTGTCTCACTATCAGTTTTTATTTTTTTGTCTAGAAGGTAATAAAGTTTGTTTTCAACTACAGAGCCTCGCTTCTTTATGGTGTTTATATTACGTCCTAAAATTTTCGCATTTAAAAAAACAACCCTCACTTCTTGCTCCTTACCAAGGCCACAAAGAAGATCAATACCCACCACATAACATAGTAAAAAAACACAAAGGTCCAACAACAAACCTACTTCCAATCCACCTGTGTGGTCAACAGCAATAGATTCCTAGTCCCATATGGGGACACATGCAGGTAAAAATAAGAAAAGAAAAGAGAGGAAGTGCCAAGAAATAGAAGTGGAGGGGTACTGTGAGAACAAACAAACCAAATAAGACAGCAGGTCAGGCACGCATTGTATTCGACTGTATCTCAGAGGTGTTTTTGTTTTTGAAGAAAATATAAAAAATACATCTATTTCATAAAAAAAATCTCCTTTGAAACATGGCTGAAGCGTACACTTTGCAGAAAATGCTTTTTGAACAAATATTTATAGCCTTCAAACGTTACCAAAATGTTTTGTTTTTTTATCCTGGTTTGATGTGACAGACAAAAACAAAGCAGTGCATGATTGTAAAGTAGGAAAAATATACAAGGTTTTCAAAAACATTTTAAAAATTCAAATCTGAAAAGTGTGACATGCATTTGTTTTCAGCCCCCTTCAATCTGGCGCACCTAAATAAAGTCCATTCTAACCAATCGCCTTTAGAGGTTACGTGATTAGTAAACAAGGGGCATGTCTGAGTAAATTAATCTCTGTATAAACGGAGTTATTTTTTAAAGGCCTTAGAGGTTTGTTAAAGAACATTAGTAAACAAACAGCATCATGAAGAACAAGGAACACACCATACAGGATAGGATAAAGTTGTGGAGAAGTTTAAATCAGGATTACGTTTTGAAACCACATCCTAATCATCCAACAATGAAAACAATATGGCACAACTATGAACCTACTAAGACATGCCCATACACATGTTAGTTGTGCACTCTACAAAAATCAACTTTATGGAAGAGTGGCAACAACTGTGTTGAAGGACAGCCATAAGAAATCTTATAAAGTTTGGCATAGGCCATGTAGGAGACACAGCAAACATCTGGTAGAAGATGTTTAGGTTGGTTGAGGCCACTGTTTAACTTTTTTAGCCTGCATTCAACATGCTATAAGTGCCATTAAACTAAAACCTTAAACACATCATCTTGTAAAACATGCTGCTGGCAGCATCATGGTGTGGGAATCCCTCTTCTCAGCAAGAACTGGGAAGCTAGTGAGAGTTAAACGGAAGATGCCCAAGCATACGTCTAAACATACAGCCAGAGCTACAATGTAATGGTTTAGATCAAATCACATTAATGTGATCAAAGTCCAGACCTAAATTCAGCTGAGAATCTGTGGCAAGACTTTGAAATCAATGTTCTCTATCAAACCTGGCTGGTGTTGAGCTATTTTCCAAGAATAATCTGCAAAACCTCTTTACTGCAGATGTGCAAAGATGGCGGACACTTGTAGCTTTAATAATATTGAAAGGTCGATCTATAAAGAACTGCCTCACAGGGTCAGAATACAATGCACACCAAACTATTCAATGTTCAATAGCCATGTTGTTTTCCGTCTGCCTTCATAAAATCCCAGTAAAATATACTGAAATTTGCAGGTGTAATGTGACAAAATGTGAAAAAGATCACTTTTGCAAGCCTCTAAGGTGTTGTCCCTTAAAGTAACCATATTTACTATAATAAAGCAGCAGACAAAAAAAAATCATGTTTAAATGTTTCTTTGTGTTTGAGTATAGAGAATGGTATAGATGCATTTGCTGCTATCTGTTTTGCAGGCCCACACCAACCCACAGGTGATTATCTTCCACTCAGAGGCTGCTGGTTCTCTATAGATGCCACTTCATCAGCTGAGAGTGAAACACTGGTGGAAAGTTAGAGCAGACCGGTCTGAAGCAGATGCTCTTATAACACAAAACTGCCAGCAACGCGTGCAGTATGTCATTTCCAGCCATGTCAAGACCTCCTTCACATCCCAGGTCTACATAGAGATAACAAGACAGTTCAACTCTGTCCCCCACACACACTGCAGTGCCAGGTGGCTGTGGAGATGTGGTGATTTGTTCCTCCTGACAGACAGGAAATAAGGGAGTCAACCAGGGACCTCACCGTCTTTTAGACCTGACTAACCTGACATCTATCAGACAACGAAACCGACCTTCACACTGAGACACACACATATTCACACTGTCTTCACCTCCATTACTTGACCACTTTCTGGACAACAGAGGTAGATGCAGTCAGAGTGGCCATCATTGTGGATTAAATCCTGGTTCATTAGTAAGCAATGGAGGTTCAGGCTGGAAACTATCTTCATACATGATGAACAACACACTTTATCATCTGCCTGAGGGAAACCGTTTTTTCTCAAGTAATGCAGACACTGTTGCATGTTTTATTACCTGATGACTGTAATGCCATGTTTCCTCACCTGTCTCAGCCTAAAGAGGGACACACGCTCATAAAGCAGCTGCATAAGGAACAAATCTGCCAGCTACAACAGTAGAAGTAAAGTAGATATCATCTGACTATCCAACAGGCCCACAATTTCACAAACATGACCAGCTCTGCAAATCTGGACTGAGATTGAGCTGCCAGCTGGTGTGCAGGCAAGTAAAACTTAACCTTATCTGGTTTTCTCTATTTTGGAGCATTCATGTAGGTCGCTGTAGAAACTAAACACCGATCCACGCTCTGTACGCGCTTTTTCCTACTCGGGGTCAGGAGGGGGCTGGCGTCTATCATGGTAAACTCTGGGCAAGTCGCCAGTTGGCATGGGATGGTATCAGATAACCACGAGTAAACATGATGTAGAGTAATATTGTCTCGGGGAGAAGGTTTTATATATAAACAACTTTATTAAAAAGTAATTTTAAGTATTTACTGTCCAACCTGTGTTTGTGTTTTTTGGGATGTTGATTTTGTGTCATACCAAAGTTTATCAGTATCACAGTAAAACGCAAAAGTTTAAACAAAAAAGCACAACATGATCTGATTCAGGGATGTCAAACTTCAGTCGAGGGCAGGTGTCCTGTAACTTCTGCATGTGTCCCAAATCCAACATACCTGAATCAAATGGCAGAATTACATCCTTGTGGACAGAATCTCTACAGAGTCCAGCTAATGATAGTGGTTTAGATGTGTTGACACAGAGACGCATCTAAACGTTGCCGGACACTGTCCCACGAGGACGCCAGTGAGCTACTTGCTTATATTTAAAACAGAAAAGTAACATTTATTACAACTGCTGCTGAAATAAGACGAAACATTAATTTTTACATTGTTCTAATAATGATATTGGTAACATTTATTTGTTAGCTGGTTCTGAATCACAGACTACAGTCACTAAATTTAGTACTAATCAGTGCTTATTGAGAATATTACACCTTTTAACCCTTCTGGTCTGTAGGTAGTAACACTCAGAAAATAAACTTAGATTAGCTGGTTATCAAGTTGGGCTACCTGCTCTGGTAGCTAGCCTGCTGTCAGCTGCTTTACAGATGTGCATCTTGTAGTTCTACAACTGCAGTTTTAAAACGGAGCTCCCTTAATATGAATGAATGTTGATGCTTCTTAGGTTTCTATAATATGCCTTTTTTTGTTTATCACAACTGGAAATATTTACAAACAGAAAAACTTGTCTGTCTTGTAAAATAGGCAAAAGTGTAGGAGCCATCCTTTCAGCCAGCTGAATGGTAGTGGGCAGCAAAATATGGGGGAGGGGCCACATGAGTCTAGTCTCCATACATCAAAAAACTCTTCACTCTGGCATTTTCTCTGGCATCTCAATAAAAGGACTGTCCTTCAACCACAGTATGACTCACATTTTTGTGGTTTTAAAATTGTTTTTAAAGCTGTTGCGTACCTTGATACTCTTAAGCAACCATCTAACCATCTTTTCAGACACTCATAGCTAGCGGTAAGTTTGTATCTCCAGTTAATGTAACATGCATGTTTTAGAAACAGGAGTAACTGGAGAGAATACAACCAGCAAGGAGAGAATATTCAAAATACACACAGAAACACTGACGACCAGGATTGAAACCCACAACCTTCCTTCTGCGAGGAAACATTGTTAACTGGAGATGGACAATAATCATATTGTGTACTATTAGTATTACTGTGAACAAAATATTTCTCGTCCTAAGAATTAGTCAACCTCCGTTACCAACAATAAAGTTTAACTGATGACTTTTGGTATCTCTAAAAATTGGCAGAATGATTTTACATTTTGAACTATATTTACCTTGTTGGCTTCATGTGAGAATCTGTAAATACTGAGTTTATGTTTCAAAATAAGACAACATTTTGTACTTTATGCCACTACAGTCACACTACTGAATCTGAATGTCTAGAGCTGCCTAAACACTAAACATGTTTTTAAAACTTATTTTAGGTTTTTGCTAACTGTTTCCTTTCTGCCCACGTTTTACATCCACCACCCATAAAAACTAGTCCTTCCAGATACTTGGGCCGTTACACCGCCATGGGACTGAATGCTGCTTTTAGCTTTTCCCCTTGCAGTCTGCAGCCAGATGTTATTAGCTGCTCAAACACTCTGTAAACACTTAGCCTATTTGTTTATTTCACTTTTTGCCTGACTCTTGACTGCAAAAAAATTTAAAAAAATGTGCAGACAGAAATAACTGGTAGCATTAATCGGCAAACTTGTAAAGACCTGATTAGCAGAAGCTAACAGATAGCCCAAACAAGTTAAACTAAATTAGATTATCTGTCATCTGCTGGTTAAAAATACTTAGTTGCCTCTAAACAATTCAAATTTACTGGACATATATTTATATATTACAAAGAGAGAGAGAAAGCCACACATTATTAATATTCTTTAATAAATGCTTTCATCTGTTACTGTAAAATGTTCAATACAAGCCAGAGCGACACGCTTTGCCAAGTCGGTTCTGTTCACATCCTTATTCTGCGGAGCTCATAAACATGTTTAACGATCTGGCTCTTTGGTGTCCGATGGCTCCACTAACAATCAGCAACATAAATGTTAAAAAAAACAATCTTTGTGCTTCGTGTGTCTGCCTTGTTCCAAAACAGCGAGAAAGCTGCAGCAGCAGTGAGAAAGCTGCAGGGAGCAGAGGAGTGAAAGGCACGCCCACTGTGCCTGCAGCGAGTGGAAACGGTGCTGCATTCACACATAAATCCCCACTGTGGCACAACAATGCAAATCATTGAAAACACAGCACACTTATTCTGCAAAAGAGGGGTTCACTGCAAGTATACAGATGACTGTATACTTTTAAAAATACATTAGGTAAAGGACACTGGGAGATTGATGATGTGCAATTCACTGGGCATAGAAGAACATTACAAGTATATTTGATATGTTTGAAGTAAGTTTTGGTTTAGTTTTTGTTGTTCAGGAACAAAATACTCTTTTTGATTAATAGCATGAAAAAAACCCAATAACAATTACATCAACTGACTCAAATCTCTAGCAGAGTTTTGTGTAATTTGAAAAAAGTTTTAAAATAAACTATTATGAGAGCATAAGGTACCTTTTTTCTTGCAATGAATAAAAGCCACTAAGGCTGGACCACATAAGGAAAACATGTAATATAAGGTACAAGTAACCCACCCTTTTCTTGACTTCATTCTGTACGTTCATGAGACATTAACATATATATGCATCCATTGTGGGCCCCCTGGGCAGCAGACTTTGCAGGTATGGCGCTTGAAAGATAATATCCTACCAAATATTGCATTCAAACAGTCCTTTGTAATTGTCACACTGCACATTAAACAGTCGTTATCACAACACCAATATTAGTAAGTGCAAATCAAAGCTAAAGATTAGGGTGATGACAAGGAGGCCTTCCAGCCTTAAAGACATGTAGCTCCTCACCAAAGATAAATCATTAAAATACCTGGGAAAACATGCAGAAAACTGGTCAGCATTTCTAAGAAGGGTTTTAGTGCTGTATTGCCACTAGAAGCTTCTTCACTGATTACCGAGAAGGGTCTATAAAATTTCACATGCAATGTTTGTTTGAGTATAAATAAGAAACAGGGAAATTGTTTTTTCCCAATACATATATATTTATATATACCTCTTGTATATATTTTTGTTATATTTCAGGAGATTCCTATTCATGTCCCATCAGGAAACAACTTTAAATCTGAATTTTCCAGGGGCCTGAATAGTTTTGGGCTTAACGATGCTACATGTACTACAATCTTTCTGTTAATAAGCAAATGATACTATGGCATAAAAATGTCATAGGATACAAGGAAGAGCTTCTCCAGAAAATGAAGGTCTACAGATATAAGCGTCATAGGAGTGTCATTTGTAAGAGGGCCAGAAAGGTGGAAGTCATTATAAGGTTGTGCTGCATGGACGATGATAATCAGTCAGATGACACTTTCTGATTCAGTCCCTCTTCATTACAGCACAGTTAAGCTAATTTCCACATCCGCTTTCACTGTTTGACACTGATGGAAGGGAAGGACTTCTGTGTGTGTGTGTGTGGTGTGTAAAAGTGCACGCTAGTCTATTTGATTTGGTTTTTGACATCGAACACAGAAACTTTCTCAACCCACAGATCCATCCAAGTGTCCTTTCGTGTGACCTCAATTCACTGAAGCGTGTCCAGTGGACCAATCAGCACCCAGCTCTGACTGAGCCGAGCCAATGGCACGCGTCACATCAAACCTAATCACACAAGCTGAAAGACCAACAAAGTGGGTCGGCGTTTTTCTGAAAGTCTCCTTCATGGATAACTTGGGAAAGCGAAAAACATCAAAGAATTTAACTTTGACAAGAATCTGGAATTCTGAACACACTTTTTTACTATATTAAAAGAATCATTGAACAGATGGGGTGATTCAGGTACATTTTTACGACGTCACCTTTGGCAAGGTTAGCAATAATGACAACTATCCGTATTTTTTCATTAGGCAGACCATTATCACCATACACATTAGCAACCAGGAAGAATTTATCTTCATTCATTTTAAACCTAAGGGTCATTAAGACTGTGGTAAACGTTTCTGACTTTAATCAGCTTAAGGTTTTTTATGTTTGTAAAAAAGTTAATTTCACCAAATAGCATTGCCAAAACGAGGCAAAAGGCGAAGCTGCAAACAGAATTTACACACATTCCTTCACCTTTTTCACAATTTACAGCAATAGTACAGTACATCAATATGCTTTATTGTATTTTGTTGTATTTAGGGGGGATGTAGGAAGCTGTATACAATGTATTGTTACAATAAATCCAGGTGTTCTGTGAAGGCCTCAGTGCTGCTTAGAGAACATTAGAGAACAGCATCATGAAGACCAAGGAACACAGCAGACAGGTCAGTCCATCCACAGCTCATGTAGGACAACCAGATTTGCAATCACAAGTATGACTTTAAAGAAAGTTTGGCTAAAAAAAAAACTGTTGAAAGAAAGCTGTAAAAAGCAAGTTTGCCTTAAACCATGTAGAACAGGGTCCCTAACCACCGGGCGCTGGGTCTATTAGTGCCAGGCCGCAGTGATATATGTAGGAATTATGGCAGTATTGAAATATTCAAATGAAACTCCTCTGGTTTTGATTTGGAAAACTCCAACGCCACCGTGCTTCATAAGTATTAAGCTACGAAGTGAAAGGGAACAGAAATGCAAGCATCCGGCCCAATGGCTTGTTGTTGCTTCTGTGGTTATATGGTGAAGTGAGACACAACTTCTTTGCCGGCCCACCCGCCCAGGTCCACAAAGTAAGCCCGGTCTGTGTTGAGCATAAGCTTGAGGACCCTCGATGTAGATCTGACTTGAGCTTGAAGTATTTTGAAAAAATGAATGGCCAAAGATTTCCGTCTCTAGATGTGCAAAGCTGGCAGAGACATTCACAAAAGTTTCAGATTTTCACTTGCAGAATAATTGCAAAAACCCTGTATCATTCCCCAGCGTCACACTATGAACTACTTTATGTTGGTCTATCACATAAAATCCCATTAAAACTCATTGAAGGCTGTAACATGACAAACTGTTAATCCGTTTAAAGGTATGAACATATTTACCATCTGCACTATTAGTGGCAAAGCCTCTCAACGTTGAACATGTATGACATTTTAAAACAATGGCAAACCCTCGATCTGACACTGAAGACCAGGATGAGGTGCAGTCTGAATCCTTTCTGGAGACGTGAATAAGTCAAACAGCTGTGAAGCACAGCCCACTCTGTGGCAGGGAGGCAGTGTGGGGTGTGAAGGGGGCTGAGGGGTGAGCTATGAATAAAGTAGAGAGAGGGTGGAGAGGTGAGCAGATGAGTGGTGGAGAGGAAAAGGAGCAGCAGAGAGACAGCAAAATGCTGCCGTCACTTAACTCGCAAATGAAAGATCGATGAGCTTATTTAAATGTGCTCCCAGAGACGAGGAGTTGGCTCATATAAAACCTCACATTTATGAGGAGGGGTGTGGGCATCGATTGGCTGTGAGAAAAGGGGAGAGGGAGCAAAAGAAGCAGTGGGGGACACAGTCTGTAAGAGGTGAGAGGATCAGGTGGATCAACCTCGCCTCATGAATTTCATCTTTTCCCTCCTAAAACGAAATGTCCTAATAAATACGAGATGGAGGGGTCGAAACCTGAAGAATCTACAGCGTTCTATTGGTCATTTGGCACTGCTCATCAAATCGATAGTCCACCTTCCCCCTTCCTCCTACGCCAGCCCTGTCCCAAATCTGTTTCACTAATTTTCAATTCAACCCCCATCCACGTTCCAAACCACAACCGTTTCAGCCAAGACAGCTGGGAGGAGTTGGGGGGGGAGGGGGTTGGGAAAGGGGGTGACTTGGGTGCTAGTGGTGAGACCTTGACATTAATGGGAGGATTGAATGAGCTGACTCTGCAGCCACAGGAGAAAGACGCAAGGGAGGGGAAAGAAGCGAACTGTGCGACAAGAGGGAAAAGAAGGAAGAAGAGAGCAAGTTTTGACACACACTGAGGTGTTGTCATATAATCATCATCATCGATTGAACTGCAGGCACAGCTTTCTGAATGACAGCCACGACGTACCGCATTCCCACCTTTCACTACCACTCTGTCCCTTCTAGACAGCGCCAGGGCACATATTCTCCACGTCTCCAAAAGCAGCACACCCCCACCTCCCATTCACCCAGACATTCCTGTGACACCCCCCCGCCTCACTTTCTCCTCCACACAACCCCAAAAAGTCTCAGCCTTCCTCTCTGCCCCCACCCCGCCATCTGTGGCCCACAGAAAAGCGTGCGTGTCGACACCCAGCCTGACCTTTTCTGTGCTTTTGTTTTGCCACTCTGACACAGTCCCACGAGGTACGTGTACATATACACAGAAACATATATGCTGTCATGCATCAAAACACCACAGCTTCCTTTGAACCGTAGCTATACAAAGAAAAAGCACAGACACAGATGAAGCGTGGCAACTCAGTATTTCCATCTTTGGTGAGAAATCAATATCTCATCATATCTGACTTCTCCTCTGCAGTCATATTCAACAGTTGCCACAGTCTGCAGCCACAGGCCTCACATACTAATACCGACACCCGCCAGGGCAACAGGGTCAGCACTGGACCAGTATAGAGGGCAGCTTACATTAATACGTCGTGTCTGCATGTGTTTAATTGTTTGCGCATTTATAAGCTTCACTGCCAAATCAGCTGCTGTAGTTAAGCGGGTCGCTGATTAAGAGTGGGATTACCAGAGACTAGACACTGTTTGCAGACCCAGTGGTGGTACCACGGGAGGGGGGGTTGCTATTGGCTGCATCTATAAATTTGCTTCGATTGATAGCAACCTTTATTTTTTTTTAAATCCTTGAGCCATTGTTTTACTTTCCTAGCACGGTAAAACTAGATGTTTTAACATAGGGACTAATATCAATACAGTTGATTTTTTGACAGCTACCTTGCAGCATTTAATTGTTTTAACCCTCAGAAGCATTTTCCACACGGCCTCCACTGACACAACTTTCTGGAGGCGCCCCTGCACACATTATTCAGTGCTTTGCAACAGCATTTTTATCATTTTTCTTCTTTCATCCATTCTAAACATAAACTTTAAATGAATCTAGGTCGATTTTATGTGATAGACAAACACAAGAGATCTATCCATCGTGGAAGATGGAAAGAAGAATGCCATTTGAGCTCTTGTTTATGGACAAGGTGCTCTGTGGCCTGCATGCAAGAGGCTATGTGGCAGAAAGCAACACTGCACAAAAGCCTTAACACACATTAATCCCACAAGGAAACATGGTGGTGGCAGAGTCATGCTGTGGGGATGATTTTCTTCAGCAGGAACAGGGAAGCGGTTTCAGATTTGTTGGGAAGAAAATAAGGTAACGACGAATTTATCGACGATAGGCTGAGCCCTTTTTTTACGTTTTTTTTGGCCTACAGGTTAAGGGCGTAACCAACGCTTTAGTTACATCCTGTGGTTTTCCTCTTTCATCAGGTTTCAAGCCAAAATATCCCAAATAGGCGACTTGGTTTTTTTTTTTTTTTTGATATCCTCCATTTTTGGACATTTGTGTTCCAAACCGTGGCTGTTTACATTGCTCTGCCCAAAAATAAGTCCAAACGTCACCTGCACAAATATATCGCCCATCGTCACTTGTTGGACTGACGAATATCGGTTGGAAAAATGATACATGTCGCCCAACCTTAGAAGAAAACCTGTCTTGAGTGCAAAATACTTACTAACCCCTAACCCTTACCCTGAGATTCTCCATCCAGCAGGACAATGACCCTGAACAGTCAGAGCTGCAGCGGGATGGTTTCAATCAAAGCATATTGTTACATTTAAAATGTCCCAGTCCTGAATCCAATTGAGAAACTGTGGAAAAACATGAAAATTACTGTTCATTTGTACTCCCCAGCTAATCTGACTCAGTTAGACCTATTTGCCACAGAAGAATGGGCAAAATTATAAGCCTCTACATGTGCAAAGCTAGCAGAGACATACCACAATGACCTGTAGCTGTAACTGCAGCAGAAAGCATGAGAGCCAAGCATCCTTTTCCTGCTGCTTCACAATCATGTACTATTTTGTGCTGGTCTATCAGATAAAATTACCCCCCCTAAAATAGACTGACGTTTGTGGTTTTATATGAAAAATTGAATGGAATATAAAGACTTTTGCAAGGTACTGCACATCTATTACCATCTATGAAAAAGCTTTACAGTGGTTTATACCTGTACCATCTGTCATGCAAACATCTGGAGTTAACAAAAGAGAAGCATGGCCTCTGAATACCTTTCCATTTGTCTCTTCCTAAAACAAACTGCCATCTTTACTTTGATGAATCAATACTTTATTTCTCGTTAAGGGTTCATTATCTCACCTCTTCCCTGTCCATCGTGGTTAGTGATGGCTCTGTCTGTTCTTACTCAACAAGAAGACATTACTGGGATGTATTTATTTTTTGATGAATGGATTCAGATCTCCAGGGAACGTTGCTCTCTTACCTTGACCGCGCAACATGTGGCAGCTGCAGCCGAGAAGGATCATCAGGCAAAGAGGAAGACTCCCGCTCCGGCCCGTCCCGATCCTGGCTCCACTCATCATCCGTCGGTTCCGGGATCTCTCACGGCTTCCTCCCGGTTTCATCCGTGCGCGTAAAAGCCGCGGAGGAACTGCGGTTTGCTCCTGCGGCTCCTCCTGCCCTGTGCGGGGAGTTGGGGTGGGAGCAATAAGAGAGAAGGAGAGGAGCCTCGGCGCTTCGCAAGCTGGAAGGGAAAATCAGGGGAGGAGATCCAGGAGTTCCCCCCGCTGTCAATGCTTCCAGCTTCCCGCTCCGAACACCCAGATCCAAGTGTTCAAAAAGAAGAAGAAGGCAGAATACTTTCCCCTCTGGAGGTTTTACAAAACCGTACTCTGTCACTGCGACCCAGAGAGCTTCTGAGACCCACGATGCCTCATTTTGTATCTGGATTGATGAGCAGAAAAATTAATACATTTGAGTGTGTTTATCGGCTTATTCTCTGCACCAGACCTCAAATCCGCGCTGGTTTTGATGCGCTTCGTTGGGGATTTATTGTCCTGTGGGATCATTTAACTGCTCTGACAGAGATGCGATCCAACACGACAACTACCCATCTGTGATCTCCTGAAAAACTAAAATAAAACCAATCTTGTAATTGATTCTGTAAATATCACTGGATTTGGTCTGCAAATGTATTGGAAAAATAATTTCCTGAGCCTTTTCTAATCTCTGCAGCGACTCTGATTTAGTTTTTTTCAGTTTGACTTTAACGCGAGTAGAAAATTATATCCACTGTTCCAGAGGGACTCGCATTACACAAGAATAAATATACGACACAACAGGTTTTTTTTTGTTGGTTTCTTAAATAACACACTGCAACTTTCTTCGCAGCAAGAAAGTCGAAGGTTTGTACGAGAAATAGGTCTAAATGCAAGCTTTAAAAAGTAGTTGGACTGAACGTTAAAGCTGCTGCTGCGACGCCGGTTGAGCCTTTCGCTTTTTTTTCCTCCAACGGCTTCCGAGAAAACTCCGCCACTTTCAAATATATTTGAACTATTCTCCTCCTTTCGCACTGCCTGGAGTTCTCTTCCTCAGTGACGCGAGTTTTAGTCGGGTTTTCCTCCGTTTCGGTGGACGTAGGCGCCCCGGTTGGAGCTTTGGGGAGACCGTCTGAAGCGATGCCGTCTCCTACAACTGAACACCTGCCACCCAGCTCTGCTCCGCTCCGCTCTCCACGGCGCTGACTTCTGGGGGGTGGCGGGAGGAGAGAGAGAGAGAGGTACAGGGAGGGAGAGGGCTATTAACCGCGAGTAAGTGGCCTTTGGAGGAAGCAAGTAACCCACGTTAATAATTAAAAATCTGCTTTTTCTGCTACGTTCACCGCCGTTGTGGCTTAATCCGTCCCTTCTCCATTCGTTTTTTCCCCCTTGGAGTATTCAAAACTCTAAAACTAAAACTTTATATCATCCGGCCTCTCTGATTGGTCGAGCGTCTTCCATCGGCTTCTAGGATTGGATAGATCAAATCAAGGGGCGGGAATTCACGCCCGCAAAGAGACCGTAGCGGACAGCGCCCCCAAGCATCCAAACCCCACGACACTGAAGTTGGCGTCTGATTAGCAGCTCAGGCAGATTCAACAAAGGGATATTTCACTGTTTTTTTAAGGAACCTGGAGAACCTTTCACCAGGTCAATTTTGAAAATATAAAATACTTTGACTGACATAGTTATTCATATTTTTAAGTTTTAATTGTTTTTAATACTTATGTTTTGCAATACCTGCACTGAGTTATGATTAGAATAAGCTTCTCTTCATTGGATTAGAATTTATTCTCCTTCAGACATGTAAAGCTTTTAAAAATTAAGATCAGTCATATTTTACTTATAGATATATTTATTTATTTAAGTTTTATTTTGACCAGATTGTTTTCAAGAGTGCCATAGACAACATAAACAACAATACCATTAATAGAATTGTCATTGTTTTACACAATGAAAAATTGTTTAATAGTTCTCTTTTGGCAGTGGGAATATCATACACCTATCTATCTATCTATCTATCTATCTATCTATCTAGATAGATAGATAGATAGATAGATAGATAGATAGATAGATAGATAGATAGATAGATGATAGATAGATTAAAACGCTAAATAGTACACAAAAAAAAGAAATTACAAATTACAACATACATTTGAGATCTGATCTTTCCATATGTTCCAAACAGACTGCTGGTTAACTGGTGGTTCCTAGAGTTTCTAAAATAAGAATGGGAGACAGATCTTTTAGTCATCAGGCTCCTCACCTGTGGAGGGGTGCTTCTAGTTTTTGTTCATGAGACAAAAACCCTGACTACTTTTAAGACTAGGCTTAAAATTATCCCTTGTCTGATAAAACTTTGTGTCTTAGTGGCTGATCATTGCTGTAGTTATGCTGGTATAGGCTTAGGTTGCTGGAGGACATACTGACCAGTCTTTCTCACTTTGCTTTTAAAAGACTCCTCTCCATTTATCTATTATCTGCAAATACTGCTGCCATTAACCTTATGTACGCTCTGTGCTTTTTTCTTTCCATCAGTGGTAGACCTGACTCCATGGTTTGTGTATAATTATGTCTCTATCTTGGAGGGGGGCATTGGCTGAGCTATTGCTGACAATAACTTAACGTTCTTTCTCTATAGATAATATACTTGGCCCCGTCTCAATGGACTTAACCATAGAGAAGGGGCCAAGTGTCTGACTGATCGGTGCATCACTAGAGAATTTGTATTTAGTGCAAGGAAATCAGGTTCAGAGTTGTACCATGAACATACTGTAGTTTTCAGAACACCATTCAAAGCACTCTCAAATTGTCTAAAATAATTAGCTAAATAAATAAGGCATTAAACAGGTCATCTTTAAGTTCTTAAACAAATGTTCAACTAATCCAAACTGGTGTTTTTATGGAACGTTTCTGCTCCTATAAAAACCCAATAAAACATATTTTTGGTGGAGTAGAAATGTCACAAATCACAAACTATTTTAAAGAATGTTCCTTTATTATGGAAAACTTCAGTCCAGGTTTGATGAGTGTAAGTATTTTAAATTCTGATTCAGAGCTGATCCAAGGTAGTCCAGGGTCTTTACAAATAGTGAAATAGCCCTTTATGTAAGAAATGAATCAGAAGCTAACTTCAGGGTAGGCATAAAAGTGGATGGGTGTGTGTGAATGTGTGTTACTCCTTTACTCTTCAGAAATTTCAGTGTAGGATTTGACCACAGAAGAAGGATTTACCTAATGGGGGAACTCTCTTGAGCACCGCTGGTGATCAGCTACACAAATAACATAATGACTGCCCAGAGCTATATCATAGCACTACTGATAACCTAGTTTCTGCCATGGTGTGGCATGTCGTTAAATTGCACATTAATATTAAAGGCTACAACAGAGTGACCTTATCTTTTATTGCCTGAATAAATCCTCAGAGTCAACCTTTCCATGCCTGGGGCGGCCAAAATACTCTCCCTATGTCGCCAAAGTGTTCTAAATGTACTCCATATAAGTCCATGCATCTCAGTTTTCCTATTTATCTTCCTATCAAGGCCCAACTTGGCAAATGGCTTGAAATTAGGGCTCATTTTGAAGTTGCAATGATGTTTTTTTGATTTAATGCAAGTAACAAACCTCATATTGTGTTACTGGAATCTGAGTGATCTTTTTACTCCAAAATTACCATAACAGTATTATTATTTAGAAGCATGGGAAGAATCATAGATCCCCACACATGGAAGAAAAACACTTACAGGAGAATTTCTGTATTTAACCTGTAGGACAAATTGTAAAAAAGTTAAACTGAAATCAAATTTTGATGTCTTTTATTTCATACAAGAAGCTTAATAAACATAGATAAAATTTGACAACAGGTATTTAAAAATAAATTTAGTGAAAATATAGTCAAGAAGAAAAAAAAGCCCTGATCATAGAAACATCTCCGTGTCAAAAACATTAATAAAATTAATACAAATTTTTGAATGGTATGAGTAATTTAGTAAAAAGACTCCTCAACTGCAATGTTTTATTTTTGGGCTCACCATTTCTTTTTATTGAAAAATGTGCCCGCCTCAGCAGAAGAATGAAATAGAAAAGGCTGTGCTTAAATGGGCAAAAGAACGTGCTTGAAGTGGAACAAAAGACTACATTTTACACTAAAGGTCTCAGGAAGAGGAGTGATTGTAACTGTAAAATCATTAGCATTAGTAAATTCTGAGACATGAAACCATTGAGACCCCAACTAATGTATTTGTTTTAAGTTAAGGTCAATTTAATCGTCCTGGAGACAAAGTTACAGCAATGCACAGCCCCATCCAAGTATTTGATACACTGCCAATTTTGCAGGTTTTCTCACTTGCAAAGCATGTCTTTAATTTTTATCATAGGTAATCTTCAACTGTGAGTGAAGGAATCGAAAACAAAAATCCAGAAAATCACATTGTGTGATTTTTAATTAATTAATTTGCATTTTATTGCATGACATAAGTATTTGATACATCAGAAAAACAAAACTTAATATTTGGTGCAGAAATGTTTGTTAGCAATTACAGATATCAGACGATTCCTGTGGTTCTTGACGAGGTTTGCACACACTGCAGGAGGGATTTTGGACCAGTCCCTCATTCAGATCTTCTCCAGATCCTTCAGGTTTTGGGGCTGACGCTGGGCAATATGGACTTTCATCTCCCTCTTAAGATTTTTAATTGGGTTCAGGTCTGGAGACTGGCTAAGCTAGGGCACCCCCACTGCCCTGGCTGTGAGCTTTGGGTCTTTGTCATGCTGGAAGACCCAGCCATGACCCATCTGCAATGCCCTTACTGAGGGAAGGAGGTTGTTGGCTAAGATCTCGTGATACATGGCCCCATCCATTCTCCCCTCAATACGGTGCAGTCGTCCTGTCCCCTTTGCAGAAAAGCATCCCTAAAGAATGATGTTTCCACCTCCATGTTTCACGGTAGGGATGGTGTTCTTGTAGTTGTACACATTTTTCTTCTTCTTACAAACACGGCGAGTAGAGTTTAGACCAAAAAGCTCTATTTTTGTCTCATCAGACCACATGGCCTTCCCCTATGGCTCCTCTGGATCATCCAGATTGTCGTTGGCAAACTTCAGACGGCCCTGGACAAACACTGGCTTGAGCAGAGGGACTTTGCGTGCGCTGCAGGATTTCAATTCATGGCAGCGTAGTGTGTTACTAATGGTCCTCTATGCGACTGTGGTCCCAGTTCTCTTCAGGTCATTGACTAGGCACTGCTGTGTAGTTCTGGGCTGATCCCTCACCTTCCTCATGATCATTGATGCCCCACGAGGTGAGATCCTACATGGAGCCTCAGACTGAGGGACATTGACCGTCATCTTGAACTTCTTCCATTTTGTTATAATTACACCAACAGTTGTTGCCTTCTCACCAACCTGCTTGGCTATTTTCCTGCAGCCCATCCCAGCGTTGTGCAGGTCTACTGTTTTATCCCTTATGTCCTTACACAGCTCTCTGGTCTTGGCCATTGTGGAGAGGTTGGAGTTTGTTTGATTGAGTGTGTGGACAGGTGTCTTTTATACAGATAACAAGTTCAAACAGGTGCAGTTAATACAGGTAATGAGTGGAGAACAGGAGGGCTTCTTAAAGAAGAACTAACAGGCCTGTGAGAGCCGGGATTCTTTCTGGTTGTTAGGTGATTAAATACTTATGTCAAAACACCTTTGGGATCTGGTGGAACAGGAAATTCACATCATGGATGTGCAGCTGACAAATCTGCAGCATCTGTGTGATGCTATCATGTCAATATGGACCAAACTCTCTGAGGAATGTTTCCTGTACCTTGTTGAATCTATGCCATGAAGGATTAAGGCAGTTCTGAAGGCAAAAGGGGGTCCAACCCGGTACTAGCAAGGTGTACCTAATAAAGTGGCCGGTCAGTGTATATATATATGTATATATATACATATATATATATATATATATTATATATATATATATATATATATATATATATAGGCATCTTGAACCTTTCCATGTTGTCACATTACAATCAACATCAACAAACACAAATTAGTACAGTATTTTATTGGGATTGTGTGTGATAGACCAGCACTAAGTAGTGCAAAGTAAATTGTCCACCTTTATGTGATGTATTCTTAGTACAAAAAAAACAGCTTTTCTGTGAATGCCTCAGAGTTTTGTTAGAGAAAATAAGTGAACGTCACGAAGACCAAGGAACACAGCAGATGGGTCAGGGAGAATGTTGTGGAAAAGTTTCAAGCAGGGTTAGGTTATGAAACAGTCCCAGGCTTTGAACGTCTTATAGAGTACCTTTCAGTCCATCATTTTAAAATAGAAAAAGTATGACATCACTGCAAAACTACCAGAACACTGTCATCCATCTAAACCTGCACGCCAGGTAAGGATGGCGTTAATTAGAGAACAGGCCAAGAGTGCCATATTTACTCTGGGGGAGCTGCAGAGATCAATAGCTCAGGATTGAGAATTTGTTGACGGGACAAGTATTAGCCATATACAACACTAACCTGGTTTTTATGTAAGTGTGAGAAAAAGAAAGCAATAATTTAAAGAAGGCCATAACAGATCGCACTTACAGTTTGCCACAAGTCATGTAAGGGACACAGCAAACATGGAAGATGACGCTCAGTTAAACATGGTGGTGCCAGCATCATGCTGATGGTAGGTTTTATTCTTAAGGACATGTAAACTGATCAGAGTTGATGGAAAGATGGATGGATCTAAAAACAGGGCAATCCTGAAGCAAAACCCTGGTAGAGGCTGCATGACACACTTTTTATATTTTTGTTTGTAAAACCTTTGAAACCCGTGCTTTGTTTTCTTTTCACCTTAGAATGAAGTGCTACCTTGGGTTGGTCGTTCACAAAAAATCCCTCCAAAATATATCAAAGTTGGTTGTTGTAACGTGCCCAAATATTAAAAGGCCCAAGGGATGTGAATACTTTTGCAAGACCATTAAAAACCACCACGTGTAGGTGAAGTATAATGAAGGAATGGTGAATATCTACTTTATAGATTTTCTAAGTCAGGCACTGCTGAGTTCTTGTGACAGTTTTTTAGTGACCCACCACCTAAATGTATTCCTGTCAGTGTCTGAAAGTATGAAAGTACCCATTGATGTACCAGCAAAGCCTTTAATTACTTTTTCAGTATATGTCAGCCGTTTCTCTGTTTGGGTCTTCACTTTACTTTACTGGTCGCAGAAGAGCAGAACTTTACAGTAGCTCACCTGTCAAGCTCCTCTGAGATTCTTTTCTCACCTACAACCTGCAAAATGTTTAGGAGCAGCACACCTGGCGGACCCGTTCCACCCTGCCTGGCAACCCAGTGTCTCCTGCCCTTTCATTTTGTGATCTTCTAATTCTACGGCAGGCGAGTGGCAACATGTGTGCAGTTAGTGACAAAAGTGCTTCCAAATTTTGGATGCCTGCCAGTTGCTATGATACCATAACCGTTTATTACAACCTTTAAGTCGGCTCAGACAAAGACTTGCTTTTTGCCCCCCTCTCTCGTTCTCAGAGTTCCTTTCTTTGCTTTGCAAGGACGACTTTCTTTTTAAAAGTCTTCTGTGCCATTTTGTCTGGTGCCCTTGAGTTTGAGTAGTGGATTTTCAAATGGTATAAATAACTACGCTCCAGAAACAACAAAACCACTAGTCACCTTTGAGTTCTTCTTCATCTCTCTTCAAACTGTTCCTACCTTCTTAGGATCTCAGGGTAGTTGTTCTTCTAACATTTCCCACGAAGCCATCACTGTTTTTGTCCTGTTTCAGTCCAGACATCTTATGGATGTTCCTTTGATATTGTGAAAGAAAACCCCTTTTTGCTGGAGGGAGTAAATTCTCACTAACTGAACTAAATCATACATTGAAAGAGGACTACAAGTTCTGTTGAAAAATACAAAACAAAACTTTAAAAGTAATACACTGATTGCTGGTGGACTGAGTTGTAAAACTCAGCAGTAAAGAGTTGCTTTTAATGAAAAAGTTTAATATTCATTTTAGTTCCTCGTACATGGTGCATTCATCTGTTTGTAGAAAGGAAACAATTTAGCCCCAAGCTATTTCATCAAGGATCTTATTACACAATTTTTCAAAACGTCTTGGGCAAAATTTTAATGAATGCATGATTATTTCATGTTTACACTGAAGGGTAAATTATGCTAGATAAAAATATTATAATCTTTTGCTGTCACTTGTTAGCTTGATGAAATGATCACACAAGACAAGGACAATTAGTATTCAGCCTTTCTTGCAAAGAGCCTTGATTACTGTAGAAGGTGTCTGTGTCTGATCTGTTGCATACACTCTTTAAAAAAATAAAAGTTTGAAGCAAAGAAAACAGTTATTATAAAGCTGACTGTGTAAATGTTTTCACATTTTTTATGGTTGATTTGAAAATACATCGCTGTGGATAGAATTTCTTCTACCTATTATCTTATACAATCATGTTCAATAAATTAGAATATTACTGAAAAGTTCATTTGTTTCAGTAACTCAGTCCACTAGATTAATTACACACAGACTGATGATTTCAAACCAAAATCTCTGTTAATTATGATGATTAATTTCCATTTACAGACAATGAAAACACGACATCTAGGATTAGAATATTACATCAGACCAACAGAAAATACTTGTAATGCAGAAATGTGGGCTTGATGAAAAGTGCGTTCAAGACCTGCCTAAAGGTTGTTATTTTCAAAAGGTAATTTTAATCTGACAAATAAGTTGCATATTCTAAGATATTGAATATGACTTTATATAGGTAGAAACGCTTCACTTCAACAAAAAGTTTCACCTGCAGAAAACCTTTGACTTAAAGAAGGATATACTTTCTTTTTACCATGCACGTAATACTAGTACAATACATTTTGCACAGTAAAAGATACAATCAAATGTTCTTTAGAATAATATCAAGTTTTAAACGGAAGATCACTGTTTGATTTTAGTTGCTGCTTTTTAGGACCTATTATACTTAAAAAAATGGCTCAGAAGAACATAGCTGAACATCTTAGAGTAGATGTTAAATAAATTCAAAAAAATGTCAGCTTTTATAAAAACATGCTTAAAAAAATCCTGGGAGCAATTGGGAATCATTCCTCCGATCTGTATATTTGCATGAAATATTTGTTTTGTAAAGTGCCCTGGTCCTATTAGTCATTTATGTATACACACGCACACGCACACACACACACACACACACACATGCACATATAAATATATATATTTTTTCCTGAGCTGTCTGTAAATGGAAATGTGCCCACACACACAAACAGAAACTCTGCTGCGGGTTATCTGGTTCCATTATACAGACTGAGCGCTCACAGGTTTTAATTCTGAAGCCAATTTAACTTCCAATTACCTGTGTATCCAGTTCCGTTACCACTGCATTTTCTACCCTCAATCCATCAATTGCTCTCTATCACCAAAGCATCCTGTTGCGACTTTTTCACCCGGAGAGCAAAAGAGTTTAATTACAGACGTCTGAACACACACATTGTACAGACGTTATTTATCTTGTAAGGTCACCTACAGATGGATATCTAAGCTTGAGAAGTGCGTGCACGTCTATCTCCGTACATCTAACTACAACCACTCTGTAAATTCCACTCACTTTGTACCTTCATCTAATAACTCATCCCACACACCCCCCCCCCACCACCCCCCCCCCCCCCACACACACCACACATTGCCCGCCCACGCTTTATTCATTACGCAATGAAGGCTCTGTGATAGGCTTAATCGATGACACCAATCTCTGCCATTCTCTCAAAGGCAAACACTGGGACTGTCCCCTGTCTCCTTAACACCTGTTTAAGAAGGCTAATGACTTTTGTCCCAGCCATCCACATAATTTCTCACACATACACACACATAAACATACACAGAGGCATATCTACAGCTGCATGCAGAGCTAATGAGCAACTCCCAGCAGCTCAAGCTGTCATGGTCGTGGCGGGATATATTGTCAATATTAACTGACCTGTCATAACTTTGGAGTGCTGAGAAAAGGCACACAGGGCGGCTGGCAGACAGACACTTTGAGAGACTAACAGCACAAATTGGTTATCCTCAGTGGCAGTTCCTGCATGAATGGCGCCTTGGGCGAGATTCTTCTGCTGTTTTCTAACCAATCAAAATGCAGGATATCATCTAAATTCTGGGGCAGGTTTAAATGAAGTGCAGTCCAGCACAAACCATGTAAAATAGTCCCCCATGCCTAACAGCAAGCAGTGGGCTCCAACTCTCCATACGACTGCAGATGCATAACAGAAAACTTGTCTGAGGCACAACTTAGAGATAAATAACATCTTTTAACCTGGTGCCTGTACCCCCCAAACCCAGTTTTAATTGCACCCTGGGTAACTGCCAAAGTTACCTTTTGGCCTTTTTAATAATTGCTGCACGATGATACATGCTGAATTGGTTATTGAGCCCTTTAGAGATACGCATGGTGACGTTTGTGTTGACAATTCTACCGTATTCCGGAGCTAAGTGAAGTTAAAAAACAAAATGTTTCATCTTAAACAAATGTGCCTCCGAAGTTTTTATTCCCACCTAAAGTGTCTTGCAAATGTATTTAAACAACCTGAACTAATTCATATTGCCATATTACAACCACAAACATCAATGTGCTTCAACTGGATTTTATGTAATTGACCAACACATTACAAATATATGTGTAGTCGAAGGAGAAATACAAATGTTTATCAAATAAAAATCTAAAAATGGTCATATGGGTTTGTTTTCAGTCCCCTTTACAACCAAGTTTCTGGCCTGTATGCAAGGTGTCATCTGTAGCAGAAAATCAAGGCTACATATTACCCTTATTTGTATGGTAAAATTATTTGTATGGTGGTGGCAGCATGATGCTGTGGGGATGATTTTCTCTAGCAGCCACCAAGGTGGTCAGAGTTGATGGAAAGATGGCTGGAGCTAAATACAGGCTAATCATGGAAAATTATTAGAGGTATAGATTATTGGGTTAGAATGGCCCAGTCAAAGTCCAAATCTAAATCCATTTAAAAAGCTGTGGCAAGGCTTTCTGCATCCAATAAGACTGATATTGAGTCATTTTGCAAAGAAGTGTAAATAAAAACATTGATGTACAATTTTTATTTAAAAAGCTTTGAAAAGTCTTTTCACTTTATGATTATGCTCTTCTGTGTGTTGGTCTATCACATGCAAGCGCAATAGAATGCATGCATGTAGGTTTTGGTTTTATTGTGACAAAATCAAAACAATTTCAAGGGTTATCAATACTTTCGCAAGGCACTGTATGCATTTACACACACTAAAACTGCTGCAAACTTACCTAGTTTTCAGTTTTCTATTTTTTTGTTAATATCTTTGAGACAAAATTCCAACGAAAAAACATTCCCCACAACCATACAACCTGAATAATTAGAAATATGCTTTTCTAATAAATCTCTGACAGCGAGGAGGCTGGGTGGCTGGTGAACCTCACTACATGTGTGGCTACACGTGTGGTTTATTGGTAAGTTTCGCTTCAGCCCGGGGTTACACTGCATTCTTGCATTTCAGGCAGATGGAAACCTGATACCTACGCCAAAAGCGGTTGGTCCACCTGTTATCCAAGCTATCTCCCAGGGCTAAAAGAAAGTGTAAGGGAGAAGAAGGAGTGGAAATGAGGGTGAGCTGAGGGAAGCAGGAAGCCTTTCATGTAAAAAAAAAGGAGAGCAGGTAAGGAAATGAAGAGGAATTGTAAGGCGATAGGTCACACCTGTACAGGACTCAAAGAGACAGGGAGGGATATAGGGATAAATGTAACACCAGAGGGAGAGAGGGAGGATCACCATGCACAGGAATCCTTTTATAGTGTGTCGAGCAGATAGAAAGGGGTGTGAAAATCACAGTCTAGGCTTTCAAGGCTCCTTTATGGAAGGAGAATGAAGAAAAGCAAGTGAGAAAGCAGAACGGATAAGGCTATTGAAGCGGGAAAAGGAAAAATATAACCAGCGGTTTCAGGGTCTTTGTATGGACTGGGCAGAAAGCACAGAGAGAAATCCAAAATGAGAGGCTCACACTGTGTTCAAGTGGATGACTCTGCTGCGCCAGGATTCTTTTATTTGTTTGTTTTGCTTGTTTTACTCTCTTTGAGCATGTGTGTGCTTGAGTACCTAGCTCCTGCCGTGGTTCTTCCTTTAAGCAACAAAGCCAACAATTAATCTGGAGCACCACCTTGTCTCATGTCGGCACGCTCCTCATGGGTCCGGCCAGAATATAGGGCAGCGCAGCTGGCCTCACAGAGCTGCGGTGTGGACTTTTGGGATTGCTCTCTTTTCTCTGCACCTGTAATCACATACAATTATCCAGCATCACACTGTGGAGGAGGAGTAAGAGTGGACACCATGTAGTCTCATGAAGCACACATAAAAGGAAAGCAAACTAAAGAGAAATGCAAAACAGATTTCAAACTGTTCAAATGCAGAATTAAAGTGTCTTGCAAAAGTATTAAGTCCCCTTGGCATTTCTTATGTTTTATTGTCTCACAACCTGGATTAAAACATTTATTGTTTGAGAGTTTGCGCCTTTTCATTTAAACAGCATGCCTACTACAGCTTTGAAGATGTTTTGTTTTTTTTATTGTGAAGCAAACAACAAATAGGACAAAGTAACAGAAAACTTTAGCATGTATAACTGTTCACCTCTCCTAAAACCAGTCCTTTTTAGAGATAATTCTTTGAATCTCTAAGCTTGCCACATCTTGCAGCTGGGATTTTTGCCCATTCTTCAAGGCAAAACTGTTCCAGCTCCTTCATGTTGAATGGTTTTCGCTTGTGAACAGCAATCTTCAAGTCTAAGCAAAGATTCACAATTGGATTGAGGTTTGAACTTTGACTGGGCTATTTCAGCACATTTAAATGTTTTCCTTAAACCACTCGAGTGTTGCTTTAGCAGTATGTTTCGGGTTATTGTCCTGCTGAAATGTGAACCTCCATCCCAGTCTCAAATCACAGGCAGACTGACAGCTTTTGCACAAGAAGATCCATGTATTTAGCACCATCCATCTTTCCCTCAATTTGGACCAGTTTCCCAGTTCTTGTTGTTGAAAAACTTCCCCACAGCATGATGCCACCACCACCATGTTTCACTGTGGGGATGGTGTTGATGGGATGTGTTGGGTTTGCTCCTCCATACATTTGGGGAGTCATCCACATGCCTTTTGTCAAACTCAAAACAAGCCTTTTTTATTTTTTACACTAAATAATGGCTTTTTTCTGGCCATTCTTCCGTAAAGCCCAGCTATATGGAGTGTACAGCTTATTGTGGTCCTATGGAAAGATACTCCAATCTCTGCTGTGAAACTCTGTAACTCCTTCAGTGTTACCTTTGGCGTCTGTGCTACCTCTGTGTCTGTTAGTCTCTGTGAGCGGCCCTCACAGGTAGGTTTGTTGTGATACCATTTGCTTTCTATTTGAAGAAGATAGATTTGATGGTGCTCTGGGGTAATATCAAATATCTGTATATTTTTTATAACCCCACCCTGACTTGTACTTCTCAACAACTTTGTCCCTGATTTGTTTGTAGAGCTCCTTGGTCTTCATGGTGTGATGCCTCTTGTTTAGTGGTGCTGCAGCCTCTGGGGTCTTTCAGAAAAGGTTTGTTTAAAACTGACAGATCTTGTGACATTTGGATTGCTCACAGGTGGACTTTATTTCACTAATTATGTAATTTTGTAAGATAGTTGGTTGCACCAAAACCTTTATGGGCTTAATAGCAAAGGGGGTGGATACATATGCCTATGTCAATTTTCAGTTTATATTTTTTTATAATTTTTTTTATATTTTTCAATTTTAGCTACGAGAACTTAGAATATTTTGTGCAAATCCATCACATAAGATAAAATTACAGGTTGGAATGTAACAAAAAAGGTAAAAAGCCTAGGAGGTTAAATACTTTTGCAAGGCACTGTATATCTCAAAAACAGAAAATTTTTTGGTGTTGTGTAAATGTCTACATTTACAACCGTATTACAGGATATGATCCAAACTAGGACACCTAAAAAAGCTCTCTCCAAGCCCTTCCACGAGGTGTGGACATTCAGAAACATGTTATACCCTGAGGGAAAACACAAAATATTCTAATATCCCCCTCTTCCAATAGACAATCTCTCGCTCAGCTTCTCCGTCTAACAGTCCTTTGCCCATTCTTCTCCAAAATCACATCTTTTCTCGCTTTCTTCCAATTTCATCTTACGGACAAATATAAATTTTTGCCTTCCTGTGGGGATAACAAGAGATAGTATTTATTTTTTACTATTGTTTGTCCACTCTTTCATGTCTTCTTCCACACCCTCTGTCTCAGACACATTCTGTTTGATACCCCAAAAAATACAAACCAAATGCTTCTAAATCTGAGCACCACACAACATGTGTAATGTGGTTTCTGTAAGGTATAAAATCTGTTTCATCACTGATTTAAGAATACAGTTTACTATTGGGTGTTTAAGTTCAAGAGAAGCAAACACAGAAACCTGAACGACACAGCCATGTAAAAAACAAGCTGTTGCTGACTGTTGCTGCTTCTTTTAGATTTAACAGGGAAAAGTAATACACTTTATTAATTTATCATTGAAGCAATCATCTCCAGAAAATCTGCAATTTGCAGCTCTGGGAATGTTGTAACACAATTCCATGAAGCTTAGACATTTGCAGTGACCTGAGAGAAGCAATTGTTACTGCCAACCAACCCGGGAAGGGTTAAAATGTGATTTCTAAACAATTTAAACAGTATTGAACAGTAAGAAAGATAATTCACCATTAAGACAAAATTCAGGCTTCCAGAGATTGGATAATCAACTTAATTCACCCCAAAGTCAGACTGTGTAATGGTCAAAGAAATTGCAAAAAACCCAGAAGCGCCATATCATACTTTTCGGGACTCAGTTACCATGTAAAATCTTAATATTCATAACAGGGCAACATGAAAAAAACTAAAGTTTTTATAATAAGTACAGCGTTTTTTAAGGATTTCCTAGACAAAGGCTTTTTAATTGTAGATAAAATATGGAAGCACAATTTAACTTTGCAAAGTGGCATCCAAAGGAACCACAAACCGCCTGGAACAGCCCCCTTTGAGCCATAATATACCGCTCAACTTAATCATGACAGTAGCCTGTTTTAGTCCTATAATAGCTTGAGTGTAATAGATTGTGACATGTTCAGGAACCATCTCATTTGAAATAACTCCCCAAACATGTTCTCACACTGCACCCCACAAAGCTAGAAACAACTCTGACTGAAGAAGAAAAGACTCAAAGTGTTGCGAAATTCATTCAACACAGTGTATAAGCACACACTCTTCATGCTAATAGTCAAGCATGGTGATGGTTGTGTGATTAATTGGGCTTATCCTGAACCCACAGGACGTGAGCCTGTTGCAGTCTTTGGTTTGGCCAAGAACCCCTTCATTTACCAAAGCATAATAGAGTAAAATGTGAGACTAAATGCTAGGGTGGGACCCGAAGAGGGCTGTGGATGAGCAGTAGCCCACAAACCTCAATAAACTGAAGCAATGTGGTGAGAAAGGTCACCCAGAATTTCTCCACAATTATGTGAAACACTTCTAGTCATACAGAACATGACTACTTCCAGATATTGCTGCCAAAGATGTTTTATAAGTTAGTGAATCCTGGGTTGTACATAGTTTTTACTATTACTGCATATAGGAACCATAAACGCTACCATCACAGATGTAATATAGCTTAATTCTCATGCTTTCTGAGTTGCTGACACAATAAAAAGACTTTTGATACAAACGTTAAGCTCAGACCACAGATAAGTTCCTCAGCATCCTGACCTTTACAAGCTGATCTGGGCCCATCAGCTTCTACTGCTGTTAATTTGTCTAGTTTTAATTACTGTGCAGACCAAGCTTTCATTAGACCGAATCATTATATTGCTTCTATTTTGTTTGTCTTCATTCAATAAGCTGTCAAACAAACTTGAGCTCTGGAGTTCTCCAGTGGGCAGCTTGAAACTTATCAATCAAAATGCAAGATGAAAATAATAAATCTAAACATAATCCTACATGGATTTTTAATAATGAAACCAGGCTGGCTTTTAGCTTGTAGATATAGATTCGATTGTGCTGAAACTGAAACAAAATGCAAATACAAATAATAAAAGTTTTTCCAGAAACGCAATTGTGGTTAATCTTATTCTGTACCTAATAAGATATGTGTATTTATTCTACACTTGTGGATATAGGTTGACATTTTGAGAAAGTTTGATGAGACTGAAACCTATCTTCTGGTTCCCATGGTGAACACGAACCTGCTGAGAGCAGCTGGTTTGTGTACCCAAGGATAAACCATTAGGTTGAGGAACTGGCTAGGTGGCGAGCCTCAGTCCAAATGTTACAAAATGAATCAGGATATCATGTTACACTTGCTGCAATATTCAAAAATGCTTTTAAAAAATAGGTTAAAAGAATCCCTTTTCTGCTCTATTTTAGTAAAATGTATAAATTTAAAAGTGAAGATAAGTTCCTGCAATTTGTTCCTGTAAAACATCAATCAATGAATTACATCAAGGGCCTTAAACGTCAGTACTCAGGGAACGGAGACCTATGTCCATTCCCACCACAAGGATGAAATAGCAACCTCCGAAGTCCAAGTGGGAATTATAAACAGTAAGGCCACCGGAAGTCAAACTCCCAAAAAGGAAAGCCAGAGACTTATTGTCAATCTCGACCACAAAATGCAATATGGCTGACATGGTAGCTGTAGTAGTAATACAATAGCTGTAGTAATTAAATACATAGTTTTTTGCTTGTATTGCTGAAAGTAGCTATTTTGTCACTCAGTACAGCAATTAGCAGTTCCCACTGGCTTTTCAACTTGCCATTAGAACATAAATGGGAATGGTTCAAGGGTGTAGTTTAATTGTGTGCTCCAGCTACAGTAGGCCTACTAAATAGATTATTTGCACTTTGGATGGTTTGCATCTCATAGTTATTAGTATTTATATTCCCATTAAGGTTTGTTGAAGGATGTGATTTAATTACTCCATTTTACCTAAGAAGTTGAACTTTCTAAATTCCATGTTGAAACAGAGAGGTGCTCTGGAGTAGGATTTCTAGTTAGAAGTTTCTCACTACCACCAGCTCCAAAATCCAATATGGCCAACATATGCTTAAAACATAGTGATAAACTGTTTATTTGGATAATATTTGCATTATCTTTGAAAATCTATTGTTTGTCCTTAGTGTTTACATTTATTGCAAAGAAATGCACCGTTGTTGGCTTGTATTACTAAATGTAGTTATATTGCTAATAGGGTTTGTTGAAGAGTATGATTTAATTGTGTGCTCCATCTGACCTTATGTTTAAAATATAGTGATAAGAAGTTTATTTGCATTATCTTTGTGTTATCTTCAGTTTTTTACAAACAAACAACCTTTGCTTTGAAAATCTCATTTGTCCTTAGTGTGTTACCTTATAGGCAAAAAATACATTGTTGTTGGCTTGTATTGCTAATAGTGGTTACATTGCTCATAGTGGTTATTAAAAAATATAATTTCATTGTGTGTTCCAATCTATGTCAGACTTTCAAGTTCCAGGTTGGGAGAGATAATGAAAGCCCAAATACGAAGGTTAGAGGTTTCTCACTAACATGAGCCCTAAAATACAATCTGACTGCCATAAATGTAGTGATAGCTGCTATGATAAAAGGTTTATTCGCACTTTTGATCATTTGTATCTTATTTAATTTCTTACACATACATGTTCTGCAACCTTTGTTAAAGAAAGACTCTAGTGTTAGCTTCTATTGCTAACAGTAGTTAGCTTGGTGATAAGCACAGCCAATTTCCTACTTGCCATTGGAACATGGTTAAATTGGGTTGGTTGAAGGATGAAGCCTAATTGTGCGTTCCATTTTATGTCCAAGGTCAAACTTTTTTAGTTTAAGTGGGAAAGATACACAGAAGTCAGAATTCCAAAAGGGAAAGACGTAAGCTTTACACTAACCAAACCCAAAAATCCAATACGGCCACCTTGTGTTTAAAATACAGTGGCAGCTGCAGTACTAAACAGCTTATTTGCATTAAACATATAATACTATACAGTACAATGTTTGTTAGTGAAAAGCTCTAAATTTAATTGTGTCTAAATGTGTTTACATTTATTGCAAAGAGATGCACTGTTGTTAGCTTGTATTACTAATAGTAGTTAGCCTATATTGCCAATAGAGTTTTTTTTAAGGATATGATTTGATTCTGCAGTCCATTTGACCTCTGACCTCAAACTTTCCAAGCACCAGGTGGAAAGAATTTACAATGCAAAAATACCTGCTGTTATAAACTGTTCATATGCAGTTCTAAATACATATTCAACCTCTATTTTTAAACACATCCAATTAGTATTTGGAGAATTAATAAAGACACATACTGTTAGGCCTTTGAGTACAATAATTAGCAAATTCAACTGATTTTTGAACTTGCAGCTAGAACATGGTTAACTTGGGTTCAACATGTTTATTCCCAGATCTAACTTCTGCTTTCAAAGGTAAATAAAACACAGCATAAACAGACACCAGCACATGTTTGCAGTTCACTGTCATCTTCTTCAGTTTCTACTGGAAGTTACATGACATATTTTAACCTGCACTTCCCCTTTTAATAATATTTATTTTAAGCAAAGATCATTGTGCTTGAACAGTCATCTTTTAGACTGTTTGGACTTATTAGGTCCCTGTTAAAGCTAATTTGTTTCATAATTACTTTATAAACAGTTGATAACAAACATTTTCTACGAGTACCACTAAAGGTTGTCCAGTGGTACTTGTGTCAAAGTTTGAGAACCATGGTATTAGAGAGTACAAGCCTAACCCTTAGTTTGTACCATCAATAAAGCCATGGATGAAGGAATGACTTCAGGGTTACAGCCCAATCTGAACGTGCATGCACCTGGCTGAGCTGGTCGCTGATGCGAACACATGGACATGCTTTCTAAATGCACATCTGTGACAGATGCACCTCACAGCATCTCGTCACACCGTGCATCTCATGCCTTTGCCCTCTATGTGTCTCTGCTCCTCCGAGTTACGTTCACTACAGTTGTCTGAAAAAAAACTCAACTGGGAGTTGAGCACATGTCAAAGAATCAGCAAAGTGAGCAACACAGACAAGCACAGAAAGTGACAGCTGCACGCTCCACTGATATAAAGAGTTCATGGAAGTCATCACAAGTAAAGATTATGTTTCATTTTAGTTGTTATTATGGTGAAAGGCTGTCATTTGCATTCACAGTGCGGTCCTTGAACCTTGAGCCTTGTATAGGATTGATGTTCTCTCAAAGGGAATAGTGCTTCAGATTACCTGCAGCAGCAACAAAAGAGTGACACCCAAAAGTCCTCTTCTAAAAATGTGCATTTGACTAAAGCACAGCATGGGGTCTGGTGCGAGACAATTGCACCATCCTTCTACACAACAGAACCACACTGCCCCCCTCAGGCCAGCCAGTGTCCCCCAAAAACACATCT
Organism: Crenichthys baileyi; assembly: GCA_036173005.1. Lineage (NCBI taxonomy): Eukaryota > Metazoa > Chordata > Actinopteri > Cyprinodontiformes > Goodeidae > Crenichthys > Crenichthys baileyi. Next base: position 328,182 of record JAHHUM010001454.1, on the reverse strand, counting down.
TTAAGATTATGTGTGCGAACAGGGAGATTGTGTCCATGTTTGCACACTTCTGAATGTGTATGTGTTATACAGACCAGAAAGATGAAAACTCAGGGAGAGACTAGTTGCCCTCAGCCTTCTGAGGATAAAGTCAGAGTGTATTTGTATGTGTGTGTGTATATGTGGATGTGTTTTGGCTTTCCACCTCTTAGCTTGGTCACAGGAACCAATCAAATGCCTGTGCTCAGCAGATGACCCGACTGTGGCGGATCATCACATGTGGGACGGCTGGCTGACGGCTGAAGTGATTTTCACACTTTATTGCTTTAACACAGATATTTGTGCACACCTATGCACACAGACACACATCGAAATTAGCCGCCAGTCACAGCTGAGCACCTACCCTCCCACCCAGTAGATTTGATTGGTTTTGGTTTTTACAAGCATTTAGGTTAACATGCAACTGGAGAGCAAGGGACCCTCTGTGTGTGTGTATGTCAACTGCCTTGGTTGAGAAATTAATTCAGCTAAAACACTTTATTTCACTTTACATCATTTTCTCCCTTTTACTCTGTCTATGTTTTCTTATGCATTATGCATCTTTTTATTGCTGCCATTAAAGGACACCGAGGTCGCAAAGTTTTTTATTTCGGTTATCTACAGTGCGTCGCACAAGCATTCATCCACCTTCAAATTGTATACATTGGGTCTCCTTACAAACCACAAACTTCAGTGTGTTTTTTTAGGATTTTATGTGAATGAACAATATAAAGTAATGCATGTGAAGAGTGAAGAAAAGGATTCATGGTTTAAATTAATTTTTTTACAAATTAATATGTAAATTGTCACGTGTTTGTAGTACATCCCATTTATTCTGATACTCCTAAATACAAAGAATTACAATCAACTGCCTTTAGAAACCTAATTGGATCAGAATTCACTGGGGTGCTGGGACTGTTTCATCGTGTAGCGGCTCCGGTTAGCGAGCTAGTTTGGACCATGTAGACCCCTCTTTTGTACAAGGCCCCCTGTCTATGGAAGGAAAATAGTCTCATTAGAATCAGACATTTTTTAGACATTGAATTTATAACACTGAATTTTTATCCTGTGCAATTATGTATGTGAATTTTTTTTGTGCTTAAAATTTGCCAGCAAAAATTCACCTGCAAGAATTCGCCTGAAAAAACTAACCTGCAGAAATTCGCTTGCAAAAATTCACCTGCAGAAATTCATTTGCAGAAATTCGCCTGCAAATGTGTTGCCGCTTCTTCCGGTCACTTCAAAACAAGAGCATCTGCGGACAGGTTGGGGCACTAGCTGTCATCAGGTCAGTCAAACATTTTATTCAGTTCCATTAGATGAAAAAAAAAAACCGAATCTCAAATGGGTGTTAATTACCTGGCGTTTTGTAATGATATATTTTTGGCAGAAAAATCTCATGACTGATCTTCATTAAGCCACTATCCAACAAACTGTTAAGAGACTCGCCTCTGCCCAAGGCAATGGTGTGTCACGTGATCAAATAAGCGTAATCTGAATGGCTAAAAGACGCTCGACTCGATTGGGTGCTGATTGACCCCAATGTATGACCCCCTCTCTTTTCCAATGGTTATGGTCAATCTGACAGAGAGAGGTATCCCAATCGTTGTGGTTTTTAGTATAACAATGGCCATCAGTGGGCTCTAGATGGACAAACTGTCTACTTTTAAGGCTAGGTTTAAAACTTTCCTTTTTGATAAAGCTTATAGTTAGAGTGGCTTAGGTTATCCTGAGCTATCTCTGTAGTTATGCTGCTATAGGCTGCTGGAGGACATAATGACCACTTTCACCCTCTTCGCTACATTCTCACACTACTCTTCAATTTTGTATTATTTGCTGTTATCTCAGCTTTTAACTTTGTTCTCTCTCTTTTCTCTTCCTAGAAGCTACACCTGGCCTGACTCTGTGTCTACCTGTAACACCTTTCTGGAGAGGGGAATCCTCCAAGCTTCTGCTGGCAACAACTTAATGCTCACCCCCTACCGATGATCCACATGGCCCTGTCTTTCAGTGTTTAACCCTTTCTCTCTCCTAGACATAGCTACTGACTGAGCTTTTACTGTGACTAACTCTCTGTGCTTTCTTCAGACTCTAAACTTGAAAAAATGGCTCAGAGTTTATCTGTTCCTTCTTTCTAGGTGAAACGACTAAAGGAGCTACATCCATTAACATTTACCTTTTCCTTCCCATAGAAAGTACTCCTGGATCAGTGCTTCTTTGTTCTCTTTGTGTCTCTGCTCTGTTCTCTCTAACCCCCAGTCGGTCGTGGCAGATGGCCGCTCACACTGAGCCCGGTTCTGGTTCTGCTGGAGGTTTTTCCTGTTAAAGGGAGTTTTTCCTCTCCACTGTCGCTACATGCATGCTCAGTATGAGGGATTGCTGAAAGTCAACGCCAGTGACTGTCCACTGTCTCTACATGCTCATCCAGGAGGAGTGAATGCTGGGAAGTCACGGACTGGATGCAATCTGCTGGGTTTCCTTTCCTTAGATAGAAAAACTTTTATCCAATTTGGAATAAATAACAGAATCTGGCTGCACTGTTCAATGATTAAGATTAATTGGAATGTATGAACCTGACTTTTGTGAAGTGCCTTGAGACGACATGTGTTGTGAATTGGCGCTATATAAATAAACTGAATTGAATTGAATTGAATTGCTTTGGCTTGAGTCACCAGAAGGTCAACACATTTGCAGGCGAATTTTTGCAGGCGAATTTTTGCAGGTGAATTTTTGCAGGTGAATTTTTGCTGGCAAATTTTAAGTACAAAAAAAACTTAACATACATAATTGAATAAAAAATCAGTGTTATAAATTCAATGTCTAAAAAATGTCTGATTCTAATGAGACTATTTTACTTCCATACCTCTCCGGATGAGGATGTGGGTCAATGTGGACTGGGGCCAGGGCGGGAGGGGTCGGGGTCCACCCCGGTTCGTTCTGGTTCAGGCACCAGCCCAGGCTAGATTTAGGTGCTGGGTTGGTCTGCCTGTCCCCACTTCCGGAGGGAAGGGAACCACCTCCTGAATCCGGGGGCCAGTTGCCCCTATGGGGTATCGGCACCTGGACCTAGGAGTATAGAGTACTCCCTGAATTCAACATCCCCACTGTGAAGCATGGTGGGGGAGGCATAATTGCTAAAGTAGCCGCCCTTTGCTGTGATGACTAAAATATTAGCCTATGGCCGTCTCTCTCAGGTAGTCACCTGAAATAGTTTTCACTTCACAGGTGTGCCCTGTCAGGTTTCATAAGTGGGGTTTCAAGCCTTATAAATGGGGTTGGGACCATCAGTTGTGTTGTGCAGGAGGTGGATACAGTACACAGCTGATAATCCTACTGAATAGACTGTTAGAATTTGTATTGTGGCAAGAAGAAAGCAGCTAAGTAAAGAAAAATGAGTGGACATCATTACTTTAAGAAATGAAGGTCAGTCAGTTAGAACAATTGGGAAAACTTTGAAAGTGTCCCCAAGTGCAGTCGCAAAAACCATCAAGCGCTACAAAGAAACTGGCTCACATGAGGACCGCCCCAGGAAAGGAAGACCAAGAGTCACCTCTGCTGCGGACGATAAGTTCATCCAAGTCACCAGCCTCAGAAATCGCAGGTTAACAGCAGCTCAGATTAGAGAACAGGTCAATGCCACCACAGAGTCTAGCAGCAGACACATCTCTAGAACAATGTTAAGAGGAGACTGTGTGAATCAGCCTTTATGGTAAAAAAAAACTCTAGGAAACCATGTGAGGACAGGCAACAAGCAGAAGAGACTTTTTTGGGGGCTAAAAAACAAAAAGGAAGGACATTAGAAGGGGAAATTGTGCTTTGGTTATGAGCCCCAAGTTGAGTTTTTGGGTTTCCAACCACCGTGTTTTTGTGCGGCGCAGAAGGGGTTGAAGGGAGGACTCTACATGCTGGTTCCCCCCAGGAAGCATGGAGGAGGAGGTGTGATGGGTGGGGGGGTTTGCTGGTGACACCCCTTTTGGGGGTTTATTCAAAAATTTAAGGGGATATTGAACCCGAAAGGGTACCACAGCATCTTTTCGCGGCATGCTATTCCCCCCGGTTTTGGGTTTTTTTTTGGACCATCTTTTTTTTCAAAGACAATGACCCCCAAAAAAACACCTCCAGGCTGTGAAGGGGTATTTGACCCAAAAAGGGAGTGATGGGGGGCTGCGCCAGATGACCTGGGCCCCCCAGCACCGGCCCTGAACCCAATGAGATGGTTGGGGGGAGCTGGACCGCACAGTGAAGGCAAAAGGGCCAACAAGTGCTAAGCATCTCTGGGAACTCCTTCAAGACTGTTGGAAAACCATTTCAGGTGACTACCTCTTGAAGCTCATCAACAGAATGCCAAGAATGTGCGTAGCAGCAATCAAAGCAAAAGGTGGCTACTTTGAAGAACCTAGAATATAAGACATATTTTCAGTTGTTTCACACTTTTTTGTTCAGTATATAATTCCACATATGTTAATTAATAGTTTTGATGCCTTACAATATTCATATTCATAGTTATGAAAATAAAGAAAACTCTTTGAATGAGAAGGTGTGTCCAAACTTTTGGTCTGTACGGTATATATATATATATATATATATATATATATATATATATATATATATATATATATATATATATATATATATATAGCTATTAGTCTGTGGTGGTACTTGCTTAGTGCCACCACAGACTAGCAACTAAACAGCCATATTGAATAAATCACAATCTGATTCTGATAACTCTCTTAGCCAGAATAAAAGTACTTTTTGAAAATAACAACCTTTTTTCAGATATTAAACACACTATTGATTGAGCCCACATTTCTGTATAAAATGTTTCATTGTATTTGTCTGATGTAATATTCTAATATTAAATGAAATATTATTATAATTCACAGAAAGAAAGGCTTAAAAACATCAGTTTGTGTGTAATTGATCTAAATGATTGTGTTTCCCTTACTGAACTGAGTTACTGAAATAAAGTTTTTTCATATTATACTAATGTATTGAAATCACCTTTAGTATTCAAATTTTCTGTGAAGCAAAATTTCTGGTTTTTATTAATCATAAAAAATAAAAATAAACACTTGGAATATATCACTCTGTATTCTATATAATATATACGAGTTTCACATTTTGAACCAAGTTGCTGAAATCAGTTTTTGATGATATTCTTATTGTGGTGGACTTGTATGTTTCATCAAAGAAGACAGACTTCAAAGCCAACCATTGCAATGAGAATTTCAACTTTAAAGCACATTGTGAGAAGGAAGAAAACAGGAAGATCCATTACAGATTATACCCAACATTTTCCATAAAAACACATGTCCTTTTAACATGACATAGCTCCAGGCAAGAACACCATATTATCTAAATGAGCTTTCCCTCTTGTGTCTTTTTGACATCGTTAACGAGAAGCACTGTCATAAGAGTAGCTGTTAAGTTTCACTTTACATCCAACTGCATGTGATTTATATAATTTTCAAACTCAAGCAATCCTTAAATGTTCCTTTGAGCCCTGCGGATTTGACCTTTGTCATGGAAGAGGGCTGAAATGTTTCATCATGGTGTAGGGTAAATATAATCACACAGATTAACTTTCTATTGATTTTCAGCCACGCTTTTCTTCTAAGAAAACAAGTGAACCCAGGCTATGGCAGTGAATCCCATAAGGAAGCACATTCATTCATTTAGGTGTTTCTTGAATTTGCCACTGGCCCATAGATCATCATCTGTTGCGGTTTCATATTTTTCTTTGGCCCGCCATGACAGAAAAGAAAATGATAAGAAACATTCATTAATGGCTTTAGTGGTTGATTGAGCAATCTTAAATATTTAATTTGTCACCGGCTACATGCCATTTCTAATTGATTATCTTTAATAAGAAAGCTTCCTGTATTTTGTTTCAAGGTTTATCCTCTTCCTGTGGACCTCCTTTCTGCAGCACAGCTGGTTGTGATGTATGGTGTGACTGCTTGTATTAGAAGGTGTCAAAGAAAGTGATGGAGGGCGTGTTTAGATGATTAATGAAACGGTGCACAGGATTAAGAATCACTGACCCTGCAGGCAAGGAAAGGACATTTAGCTTAGAGCTGTTTTTATAAAACATTGTGTGTGTTAGGGGCCGTGATTATTTGTTTTCCTTCCTGGGTTTGGGGTTGGTCTTCAAATTTCCTCTTCTTTCTATGCGACTATGTTGTGTAGCTTTTTTGTGTTCTGCATTGCTATATTTATAGTTTGTTCCCTGGTTTATTTCAGTTTACCATATTTGTTTTTTAATACCTTTAACCTTTCATTTTACAAGGTAAGTTAATATACATCATACATCTTAACGAAATGTTAAAAACAAGAATATATGCACAAGTTGGAATTTACTTAGGAGTTTTTATTTGATCCACACAGGGGCAAATTTAATTATAGAGGCAGATATACACACCAGTACCCCCACTAACATTTGACTACATGTCTGTTTGCAAGGTCCACTAAACAATTTTTTTTTTCTAGCCATCAATGTGCTTCTTTCATAATCCTGACACTCTTCTTGGCACATTATTAGAGCTCTTTAAAGTGGCACAGCTTTTTCATAATTTGTCATGCTTCGCACCTGCTTTGTGTTTCAGTTAATTGCACCCACCTATTTTCCATGTAGTTCTGTTCATCTCTCTTGTGTTTAACTCCACGTTTTCTGTTCCCTCATTGTCGGGCTCACTGTTGTATGATCGTTGCAGTCCCTGTTGTCATTCCTGGTTCCTGCGTTTCCTTCATGTCCTGTAAGTTCATCTTTGTTTATTAAATATATCCATCCACCATGTGTCTGCCGATGTCCTGCTGCCGCTTTGGTCTTTCATCACCACTCAAACGTTAACATAATTTTTTAATAGGGTTGAGGTCAGAACTATTCAAGAAGCTTAATGTTTGGGGTCGTGGACCCAACTGTGTCCAACTGTAAACCATTTGTGGCATCATTACCACAGGCAGCGAAATAGCATGATGATACTACCAGCATCCTTGTCAGGTACAGTGTTCTGATAGCCTCACCTTGACTCCTTCAGACATACTGTATATTCTTGTCGATCTGGTCAAGCAGGTTACTCTCTCTCTCTCGTCAGACCTTAAAACATTTCTTTAGAAAACGTTTGACTTGTCCATGTAACCAGCAAAATATTTCAGCTAACAATGAACATGTTCATTTTGATGATACATCATGTTGACACCAGTGTTCCAGTGTCTTCCAGTTCGTTATAGGCTAAGCCTGAACATTCTGACCCATTTTCTTTCTGTTGCGAGTAACAGTTTGGGTAAGAAAAAAATCTGGGCTTGTAAATGACCTGACCTCTTGAGATTGCAGGATAAAAAACGTTTTTTTAAGTAAACTGAATGTTGAGCCCTACAACATGCACCAAAACTTTCCAGTTGACACAGTGCATTCAGGAAAATGCCGTTCTCATGGCAACCACAGAGCCAAGATTGTCCATTAGATTGACAGACAGATCAGAACAGGTCTTCACAACTCTAGAGTCCAGTGAAAGCATGCATTACACCATCTGTTGCTTTACGTTGCCTCGACACCATGTTCTTCAGCTAATCTGAAGGGCATCTAAAGTTTGGAGGTCTTTATCTATTGATTCTGCTGATGGTTGTTGCCCTTTGTACATTGTATGCATCTGTTTGATTCTTCTTGACCGCAAGGGTACAAGTGGTATCCTATTATGGTCAGAGGCTAGTAAATGTTTGTAGAAGCAGTCTGTGTGCCTGGGGACTGACTTTTATACACCTATGGCCATCAAATAATTAGAAAACCTTAATTCAATGATTTGGATGGGTGAGCGACGGGTGCCTATCTACAGCGGTCACTTGGCGAGAGACAACGTACACCCTGGATAGGTCGCCAGTTTATCACAGGGCAACACAGAGACACACAGGTCAATTAACCATGCACTTACTCCTCAGAGTATTTTAAAGAGAGCATTCAACTTGACCCAACAATCACGGTGATTGGACTGTGCGGGGAAGCTGGAGTACCTGGAGAGAACCCATGCATGCACAGGGGGAACATCTATATTCCATACAGAAGGAGCTCAGGCCAAGAATTAAACCTTGTAGCTAACCACTGCAGCACCTTGCAACCCTATGTAGAAACAATAAAGACAAAAAGAAACTTGTGAGAATTCAACTAATTTTAGAGTTAATTATTTTTACATACAACCATCCAACCCTTTTGGATCTGTTATTGTTTGTCTGGGCAGCGCACATCAAAAAACAAATTCTGCTAAGCAGTGACAGGTCATATGGAGTTTTGACGAAAATTCAATCTGGAAGACTCACCTCCACCACTGGCTCCGTACTATGACTCCATCATGCGTCTCCGCTCCAACCAATCAGCATCAAGTCTGCATTCCTCCTCAGCCAATCAACCTTCAAGGCTTCGCTTTTAAGGACCTCCAACCATGGATCTCCTTGCTCTCCCGCCGAGCTTCGACCCTCCACCACCCCATCGCCATCATCTGGCTTCCTAGCTCCTTCCAACTCCCTTATTATTGGGCCTCCACTTCATCACCAGTATTGGATCCCGGGGGGGAAGACATCTCTAATCCTAATCCTAAATCATTCATTCGAGCGCCAAAAAAATAAACATCTGCTATTTAACTTCTCTAATTGGCATCTTTGTGTTTTTATTGTGAGTCTTTACAGGGCTGAATTTAATACTCCACAGATGACTCTATTCAGCTTTCGGGTCTTTCAGTGAGTTGTGGAGTCCTGTTTAATTTGTATATTTCTTGTCTATTTATTACAAAAACTTTTGCTTTTTTTATTCTGCCCTGTCATGAATGTTAACATATGCTACGGGAGTCCTGAGGAGTCTGATATGGAGCTGTTGGGACCATTACAGGGTCTGAGCTTGCGGTGAATTTATTGGGGAGCCCAATCTTCAGAAGACAGAATTTAGTTTCATTTGTAAATCATCTTTCTTACTGTCCAATAATGTTTGGAAATGGCCTTAAAACCCAGACCAACATCTGCCTGCTCCCCAAATGTCCACATCACTCTGTATACAATACCTACACTAACACTTTTTTTTAAATAATGAAAGAGAAGAAATCTTTCACATGCATAACCCTGAACATTTTATATTTAACTTAAGAACTGAGGAATCAACATTGTTTTCCTGTCAAAGGCTTCTCAACATTTAACTAAGCTGCACTTCTGACAGCATGCAAGTCCCACATGCACTTTCAGGAACATCACATACCAAAATAGCTACACACATCAATGCTTGTTTACATTTTTTCACTTAGCTTTGGCTGATATCTTCTGTTTCATGTAATAAAAAGCTTTTCAGCTCCTCACCAGTTGTGTATGTGGTCTGTGTGTACATGCAACAGTCTGTTGATGTTTGAAATTAACTTCTTGCCTCCGGGGAAAGTAGCCTGCTGAGAGAGATTAATTTATGTCACAGACTCTTTCAGTCTGTATCACACACATGCACACTCCAACACCAATTGCAAAGAGCATGGAGGAGACAGGTGATTTTGGATTAGCTACACATTTGGATATTTTCTGGGGCTCTTGTGCAAGCATCTTACATGAGATTTTGCAGTTAAGGAATTTAAACCACAGGAGGTCCAAATGAAAAAAGATAAGGGGTGGATTGGACTATAACTGGGAAAGAAAGGCAGAAAGATGGAGACATAAAGTGTAAAAGGAATGGTTTGTGCAAAGGAAAGAGAGTTAAAATGCAGAAAAGTAAAGAATATGCTTAGACTGCATCCATTTCAGCTATCCTTAGATAGGAGGCATTTTGACATTAAGTTGAATCTTAGCAGAAGGAGAAGAAGAAGAGTTACTAATTTTTGTGTAACATTTTTAGACCCCAAAAAAAATCATGCGTGCTTGATTTTTTTAAATCTACTGTAATAGTTTCTACAGGTTCAGCATTTTAGTTGATATGGAAACAAATTTTATTCTAATACAAAGACTTTATATTTAAACGTCTGTCATCACAAAGCTCATTCACTGCTCAGCACAAAGGTTCCAGCATCACAATTCAACTGGAGCCCTTCAATGTTGAATAGTTAGATTTAATAATAATTTTCATATAAAAGAAAATAAATTAATAAATATTGGAAAAGTAACATTTTGATATGACCTTTGTTTTCTTTTAAATGAACACATCAGAAAAAGGTTTTTTTGTGTGTTTTGGTGTTAAAGCAGCTGCTCACAGAAAATGCAGCATAGTTTTGGGCTGAAAAGGCAATAGTTGAGACAAAACAGGCAAAAAAGGCAATCAAGGCAAGCGTGACAAGCAAAACCAACCACAGGAGACAAGCTGCTTGGAACTAAAATAACAAAAAAACAGGACAATCTCAATTAAAGAAGATCAAAGAAATTTTGAAAGATGCAGCCAGTAATTTACTTACTTCATACAGTGACTCTCAAGTGTACACACCCTCTGTTGAAATGCCAGATAAAAAAGTATTTCAAAACCTTTTCCACATATACACTAATATTTATCATGTACGTGTACTTCAAAAATCAAACAAATCTAGGGCAGAAAATATAAAAAAGGAAAAAGTACAATAACTTGATTGTGTGTGCACACTGTTAAACTTATGCTGTTGTTAAGGCACCAAGGAGTCAAATCTTGCCCAGTCTATCTTGCAAATGTTCTCCATACGTCTCATGGTGTGAGGACATTTCTTGTCCACAGCTGTCTTTATGTGTCTCCAGAGTTTTTTTTTTGTCAAATTCACATCTTGACTTCAAAAATCTTATTTTCCTCTCATGTCATTATTCTTAAATTGGTTTAGATTTATGCTTCGACTCATTGTGATGCAGAAAAAATATGATCTCCTTCATCAGCTCTCTCTTCATCTTCAGCTTTCCAGCAGACACCTGATAGTTTTGGGTCAAAACTGTTCATTGTTTCAACTACCCGTATCAAAATCTCCATTTTCATCTAAAGAAAATTATCCCTAGATCACCATACTGCCTCCACCATGTTTCACTCTGGTTGTGGTCTCAGTGTTGTTTTGTTCAAGTTTGATTTCATCATTTCTTTCACAAGGGTTTCAGATATTTTAAATGGTAAACTAGTAAATGGTCTGCACTCGTGTAGCGCTTTACACCACAATCAGTCATCCATCCATTTATACACACATTCACACACTGACAGTCGTCAGCTATGTTGTAGCCACAGCTGCCCTGCAGACTGACAGAAGTGAGGCTGCCATACAATCGGCTCCACCGGGCACTCTGACCACTATCAGCAGAAAAGGCAGGTGAAGTGTTGTGACGCAATGACTGAAAACAAATTCAGTTTGTTGTTCCTGTTAAATTGTACAGGATAACTGTCACTATAAACGTAGAAAAGATTAGGAACTGGTTTATCATGGTTTTTTACTTCACAAAACCCAAGAATATGAGGATGGGTGTGAAAAATATTGAGTGCCACTTTTTTATTGAATAACATATTGTAAAACGAAACTTTAAAGAGCACTTGTGAAAAGAGCAATTACACCTCTTAATGTCTAAGGAACAGGAGGACTTGCCTAAGAATCCATCATGACTACCTGCTCAGTGATATCTCTCCACCAGCCTGGGTTCAGTTTCCATGGTAACCAGCTGTGACTGCTGTTCCTCATCACTTTCATAACCGAACAGACTGTTTATCCAACTGATCGATTGCCACGTCTTCTGTAGGGAAGGATGTTAGCTGCCAGCACCAGTAGAATGTCCGGATTGGACGTTGTGGGTGTGTATTCTGTGTGTGTGAATAGCCCATCCAGTTATTGAAGAAACAAATATTAGTGGAAAAAAAACAGCTCTGCTACATAGCATCATTTTCCAGACACACCACATTCTGTGCATCCTCACTTGGTCAGCTCAATCAGCTGGCTGGCTCCTCAGCAATCTCCGTTAAAAAGATGTCCCAATATGATCCCGGTTTTTGACTTGTGGCCCCAATCACAGCTTTTTTTAAATATTAAGTATTGGAAGTCCCTGATGAAACTGAAAAACGGCCAATACCTGTTGGTGCTCTTCCGGTAGGCTGTATCATTTAGTTAAAACACAAATCTGTGTTTTTCCTAAAGAAATAAGTGTTCTTCACTTAACAGTTCAACTGTGGGAGTAGGCTAAGTTTTTGAAAGGATAGGACCTAATGTTTGTCTTGCACTAGATGAATAGGATTGTGTTTTGAATCCACCTCATAGTAAGTGTTAATAGTTAGTAAGAAACTGAAAATCTAAATGAATGTTGTAGTAGAGCTAAAAGTAATCTGTATCTCAACATCCATCCTCATAAAGCACCGAATGGACCAAGTGGTTGGTGGATTCTTACTTACCCATCTACAGTTGCAATATCAGTGATTTTGATAAGAAAGAACAGCAAAAATTGTGTTATAAATGTTGTAAACATGATTACATTAGCCTGAATTCAATCTTTTTGGAGGGTGAGTGAATACTTTAGGTAAAATTATCTGGGCCAGAAAATTCTTGAATTCACAGGTATTTCCAGTTTAAATCCTTAAAAATGGCTAAATCAAAATTACATCCCTTTGTTGCATTTTAGGCATAACGAATTTTCTCTAGAAAGAGGACTTGGAAAGATTTCAAGACACACATTGTGAAAATACATCTAAAGTACTGTTATATGTTCTTTATTTGCAGTGCAGGCTTTGATACTACAATGTTGCGGGCATGTTTACTCAAAAAGGAAGCTTACATTTTGATCTGACAATAGTGAAAGATAAAATGTAAAAGCAAAACTGCGGCTATTAATAAAAAAGACGGTCTGCGTGTTGTGGCATGAAAAGGGAAGCTCCTGTACCATACTTGTAAAGACGAGAGGAAAACTTAATAACTGATTTTGTGATTGACTTATGTAGACTGAAGTTATGAACAAATTTTTACTTTAAAAACAATGGAAAACATTCTACCTTTAAGCAAAATCAAGCAAAATTCTTTGAGCTGGGTGAGTTCTTGGGTTTTAGATGTACAGGTTCAGTTGATAAGGCTTATCTCATGTTCATCCTTGGAGGAGATTATTTCTGTTTCCTAACATTCCCTGGGTGAACATTTCAGTTTTTTATTCACCATTTTTCCCACTTGTGTTCTCTGCTTCAATCTCCCCCTAAAGATTATTTTTTCTTTGTCTTTACCCATCCCTGACTCAAACCTTTTTTTTCTGCAGGTGGTTTATTAGGGGAAAAATCACTTGGCGGGCTTTGTCAGTTTCGGTTTATAGGAGGCAAGTAGGCGAGGAAGTTTTGTGGCATTCATATAACCTGCTTAAGCAGAGTGTTTTATGTTTGGTATCTTTTATAAATAAGCTCTAAGCATACTATTGGGAACTTCTCGAGGCCCTTGTTATGAAAATGTGATTGTGGAAGTTCTGGTCTCCTGTGCTCCAGCTTGGTCCCTGAGCGAGCACTCATATATAAAGTAAGTCTTTACTGCCTCACCATTCGGCAGCCTGTGCAAGTGTATCTGCACTCAGTCGCTCATTTGTTATTGTTAAATCCCCTTTCGTTGGAGACGGTCCCAAATGTTATACGTTTTGGGAATTGGCTATGCTTTTCAATGGATGCAAGGAAAAACAACCAGGTAGGTTTTAATCCTATTTTTTTTTCTTTTAAAAGTGCAAAGCAAAACATTATTTAAGATCACATGGCAACATAAATTTAGCCTGCGCTGAGCTTAAGAGTGGATAGGGCTGCTGGAAGTCTGCAGGGATTCTCAACCGCTGCAGTCACAGAAGTGCTCAGTCAACAGTAACAGTGCAATTCAAGATGTCGCCATAAAATACAAGCGTAAAGTTAGATTTATAGTTAAACAAAAGCTGTTAACTAGGCAGGAATCTTAGGTAGCTACAAACCGTATTGGTGACTTTTCAGCATCCTTGATGAAACACGTTTTAGAATTTAATATTTATATACAAACCTTGTTTTTCCAAGACTACACTGAAATGTTTAAGATCTCACAAGATGTAATGGCTTCCCTCCCTGGAACAGATGCGAAAAATATTTGTATTGCTGTTTTAGAATCTAACACTGAAAGTATTTTAAAATCTGACCTTTGCTCTGAGTACATCTGTTTGAAAATGCCAAATTAAAGGATTATTATTTTATGGCACAATTATTTTTACCCCTGCTGTTAATTGTTTTGTACAATTTTCCAATAGGACGGTGCGTAGTCTTTTCCCTTAACAATCACAAGTTTGGAGCATACAGAGAGAGGGATCTTTGACAATTCCTCTGGAAAATCTATTTATCCAGAGTCTTGTGACATGGAATATGGGTGATTTTGTGTACCATTTCTGTGTTGATGTATTTTGGATCATTATTCTGCTGTCAACGGCGACTCATTTTGAGTTTTCAAAAAGCAACCACCAGGTTTGTATTTAAATAGTCAAATGTTTGAAAGAGTCCATGATTTAATCCAGTCTGGAGAGGCAGAGATATTCACAAGTCATTTTTCCCAAGTCCAAGTTAACTTTAAAGCCTCTAAACATTTCCTTTTCAAATCCATAACATCTAGTGCTCCTCTAACCCTGCATCGCTGGGAATCCAAACCCTTTACTGTTTCTCTTTAGGAGTAAATTAAAACATGAAAATTTGATACCAGCTATTTATTAAAGTTATAATTTAATCATCTAACATTTAAATGACCATCCATAAATCTGCTAAAGGCTTCTTCATATTATTTAGAAAAATTGATCAAATGTAATATTTAGCTCATTGTCGTGATTTGAGGTGACGAAGAACCAAAGTGGCAGCAGGACATCAGGCACATGGTGGATGGATACATTTTAATTTAACAAACTAAAACTTACAGGACCGAAAGAAAACTCAGGAACCAGGAGTAACAGGAAAACAGGATTAACAGCAAAGCAGCTGGACAAACAAAACGATCCGACAATGAGAGAACAGAGGATTAACAGAACTACATAAAAAACAGGGGGGTACAATTAATAGAAAACACAACACAGGTGCTGATCATGACAATTAGAAATAGAAATTATGCTCTGAGAAAAATAGTAGAAAGAGACTAGACCCTGTTAATGTTGAATTTCTGAACAACTCAAACAAATTGCCTTTTTTTTGTCATTGTAATGACAAAAAATAAGTTAACATCTGTTTGTCCCTGTCTTCATGTTGTGAACTTCTTTATTATATATCGCTCTAAATCTGGTTTGGAGGGTTTTCTTCTCCTCACTCTGAGCTGGAGAGTTTTTATTAATTTTTGGAAACCATTTTCTAAATCCACTTTTAAATCCTTTGTTCCCAGTTCCTACGTAAAAAATAAATGACAACACTATTAGCGAGGCAAGTGTGTTAAGTAAATATAGAAGTGTTAAATTTCTGATGAACAGAACAGGAAGTGCTTTGATTTGAGGTTTTTAACCAGAAGTTTCCTTGCATTGTCACAGTTAGCTAAGCAGCAAGAGAATGTCGGGAGTAAGTAATTCATTTAATACACTGTTCTGGTCCTGGGTTCAATTCCCGGCCGGGGGTCTTTCTGCATGGAGTTTGCATGTTCTCCCCGTGCATGCGTGGGTTCCCACCGGGTACTCCGGCTTCCTCCCACAGGCCAAATACATGACTGTTAGGTTAATTGGTCTGTCTAAATTGCCCTTAGGTGTATAAATGAGTGTGTGCATGGTTGTTTGTGTGTTGCCCTGCGATGGACTGGTGACCTGTCCAGGGTGTACCCCGCCTCCCGCCCATAGACTGCTGGAGATAGGTACCAGCTCCCCCGCGACCCACTATGGAATAAGCGGTAGAAAATGACTGACTGACACCGTTTTTGAAAAGACATTCATGTGGTCCTTATTATGGAGCTACAGCTAACATGAATAGATTGCTGTGAGGCATTAACATCCCATAATAGTCCACCAACAAGCAGATCCTTTCACAGTAAAACATGCGGAGCGGCTGCTGTTTGCAGCTCACATAATGGGTTCCTTTCACTCCTCATTAGATGAGATAAAGACTGTTACTAAGACTCGAGTCTTAGACCAAGAGTCCAAGTCAAGTCTCAAGCCTTTAGACTGCAAGTTGAGTCTAAAGAGTTGGCATTTCTGCATGAAGGTTCCCAGGGGCTTTTAAGAAGAAACAGGCCCACAACATCACAGAACCTCCATTGTACTTAACAGTGGGCAGGGGGTGCTTTGCCACTAATTCATCCTGTTTTCCACATCAGTCCCACCTGGAGTGTTTGTTGCCAAAACTCTTAATCTTAGTCTCTCTTGACCAAAGCACATAGTTTTAGATGGAGTCCTGATGGAGTTTTAACCTGACATACCCATCCTATCCATATCTTGATAGGACAAAGAATACTTTTTCCTCGCATGCTCTCAGATAGTTGGCATCTAGATGGTGGTTGTTATGGAGACTTGGTGACCCCCAATTTGCCATTCTACTCTGCAGTTTTCTAATAGCGAGTTCTGGAAATGTTTTCTTCAGGTATCATCCAGCTAATTGTGCATTGTGGCAAAATAAATGTGGGTCCTCATCAAATCATGCGTCCAGTTGTTTTAAACTTATTAATTATTGCTCTGCATAGTGAGTTTAGGTATACAACACACAGCTGCTTCTGTTGATCTGCAGATCGGTGTATATATGTGTGAGGGTTTGTGTGTGCAAGTGTGTAAAAGAAAAGAGCTATAAAAGTTCTCTCTATTACCTCTTATACTGGCAGTGTTTAGTAACCAACCAACCAACAATAAATAAAAAAAAAAACAAAAAACAAACACGCTTTGACAAAAGGCCAAAAAACTGAAAGAGTAGTTAAGCAAATAATGCCCAAAATCTTTTTGGTTTGCATTTTACTATTTGTTACTTTTTTTATTTAGTTTTTTTCTTAGAAAATTTTAGTGTCTCTGGGCAGAAGCAGAATGCAAATCAGCACTTTTTTTTATAGTGACATGTTTTACATACATGATTTTGTTGTGACAGGTTACCAAAACCAAACCAACAAAACAAGCGCAAATTTTGTCCCATGACAACCAGCCACTGCAATGTATGTAGTTGGGATTTTATGTAACAGACAAACACAATCTATCAAACATTTTATCAAGAAAAAACTAAAACAAAAAGAGTGGCGGCTATTTTTATTTGTCTAAATTGATTAATTAGGTGAGTTCTGCAGGAAACTGCCGGCACAGGACTTTATTTAGGGCTGTCCGAGTAAAGAAGGCTGCATACAAATGCCCTAAGGGTTATAGATAGTTTTGCAAGGATTTGTAGATGAAAACCTGATGTTTTAGCTGATATTTTGGTGAAAAAAAATCTTCATTATTCAAAAAGGTTAAACTTGGCCAGTTTTTGGCTTTTGAGATTTCAGAATCAAATCTTGTTCACACAATGATAAGAATGCTTATCAGTCATTTAAATGTTTATGCATCACTGTCCAAAGGATCCATCCAGGATAATGTACCCAGTTGGGCTTAAATTGAATGTTTTAGTGCAGAGAAGCTGGTTAACAACCTGGCTGCAGTTTTTACCTTCTTTCTCCCTGGAGTCCACTGCACCGCATTAGGCAGCATTTGTTACACAAACATATACCCATTTTCTTTTGCAATAGGGGAGGTAGAGGTTTTAGTCAGTGCATTTGTGCTGACATAGCCTGATGGGCAAAACATATGTAAATAAAATCAGATTTAGCTAGAATTTACCATTTTAGTGGAGTTTCTCTTAAATTTGACAGAGCAGAAGATAATTGATTCCTCTGTGCTAAACAGCATTTACTCAGCAAAAGCAAGAATGTCTAATATTTTGCAGCATTTTCCCAAAGTTTTTAGCCTGGCAATGAGAATGAGAATGATTTCTTTTCTATGCAATCCAGGATGTTTCAGTTTGGTCCCATACTTTTTAGAAACAGTTAGTAGAATTTAGGAAGGTTCGCTTGTGAAAGGCTTGTTCACGTGAGTGTGGATTTATTTCTTGGCTTTAAAATTAACTGTAGAAATGTGGAAAATTGGATGTTGTGACAGGCATCTGCTTCCAGCTCTGCAGGAGGGGAGAAGTCAAAGTGAAACTCAGTTTGCTGGAGAAAATTTGCGGGTTGGGTTCAGATTGCCGGCTCCCATGGTAACGGACTCTGAATTTAAGTTTGTTCCTTCTCTGGAATGGGAAACTGAGAGGTGCCCTAATCTCAGGGTTAACAAACCTAGAGTCTTAACAAAATCTAACCTCTGGAAGGGACCTCAGGGGTACAGAGACCAATTAATAGGCAAAAGGTCAAAATGCAGCCGAGCTGAAACAAGCAGCCAAGGCACGAACAAGTGAGCAACTTAACTTTCTGGCAAGAAATGAAGGCAGTGAACTGGTGCGAGACGTTCATCGCTGACAGGGAATGAAGCACAGCTGGAGAGAGCTCTAGTGACTGTAGGGCTACTAAGAAATCAGTAAAGGTGCGCAGACAGGTCTGGCTGTCATGTGGTGAGGTCTGAAAGGAGTATGAGCACCAAGGGTGGAGAGCTGAAGAAGTTTGAGTCTAGAAATAAAGGGGGAGACCAAAACATGGGAGAAGTGAGCAAAACCTGCAGAAGGAGGCTGTGAGAAAATGAGGAGCGGACTGCAGAACAGTCTGAGTTGTAAATTCAGAATTGTGCTTTATGTAAAGGCTTTTACAATAAAACTTAATCAGTTTTATGAGAGAATGCTTGATGGGGATGAGGACTAAATGGTTAGTTTGGCAAAAGTAAATATTGAATAACCTTTCCATCTTCGATAAGTCTAATACAACCAGGCAATAAATTACAAGCAATGCTCAGTTTTCATGCAATGGTTTCAACCTTATAATTTTTAACGCCACAATAAACTGGTGCTGCAGAATTGTACTGCAATATACTGGGTGGCAGTGGTGGAAAGTAATTAACTACATATAATTAAGTGCTGTAAGTAAGAGGAATCATAGCTTTGAAAAAGTCTTGCTATTTTAAGTACAATTAAAACAGCATATAGGCACATTTAGTTGCAAATTTACGGATGAAACATATCATGACATAGATTACTCTGTGTGTAATAAATGTTTTAAAAACTTTTCAGTATTTTAATTTATTTAGAAACGTGTATCTGCTGGGCATCTTGTCTCCTACCCTCCAAAGGTCTTACAGCCAATGCAAACCCCAAATTCTATTTCTACAAAAAATAAATATTACATAAAACCAGAAAAATGTAACTTAAATGTAAAGTGTACTTTATTTGTTCTACTTAACACTTATCCCTACAAAAATAAGCCCATAAATAAAATGAAACCCCTCAGCATGATTACACCACCACCATGCTTCATTGTTGTTGATTTTGGTGCTAACAGAGCTGTTTTTGGGCCAAAAGATTCTTCAAGGTTTGATTCTTCAGACCGTAACACTTTCTTTCATAAGGTTTGAAGAAAATACAGGAGACTGTTGCCATATATTGAATGCCAACAGAAATTGATGAAAATGAACTAATGGACATTTTTTGTAAATTTTTATTGTCATTTAATCAATAATTCAATTCACTTTATTTATATATCACCAATTCACAATACAAAAAAAATTCAATTCATTCCAATAATACAGACAGATTCTAAGTCAAGTACATACATTGATCATAGTTATATTCTCGTACTCGTACTCGTACTCGGGCCAGGGTCGCGGTGGCAGCAGACTAAGCAGAGACACCCAGACGTCCCTCTCCCCAGACACCTCATCCAGCTCCTCCGGGGGCAGCCCAAGGTGTTCCCAGGCCAGCCGAGAGACATAGTCCCTCCAGCTTGTCCTGGGCCGTCCCCTGGGCCTCCTCCCGGTGGGACGTGCCTGGAACACCTCCCGAGGAAGGCGTCCAGGAGGCATCCGATATAGATGCCCGAGCCACCTCAACTGGCTCCTCTCGATGTTGAGGAGCAGCGGCTCTACTCCGAGCCCCTCCCGGATGGCCGAGCTCCTCACCCTATCTCTAAGGGAGTGCCCGGCCACCCTACGGAGGAAGCTCATTTCAGCTGCTTGTATCCGGGAGCTCATTCTTTCAGTCACGACCCAAAGTTCATGGCCATAGGTGAGGGTAGGAACGTAGACCGACCAGTAAATCGAGAGCTTCGCTTTCGGCTCAGCTCTCTCTTCACCACAACGGACCGGCACAGCGCCCCCATTACTGCGGCAGCTGCACCGATCCGTCTGTCGATCTCCCGCTCCATTCTTCCCTCACTCGTGAAGAAGACCCAGAGATACTTGAACTCCTCCACTTGAGGCAGGAACTCCCCTCCAAGCTGAAGAGGACAAGCCACCCTTTTCCGGTCGAGTACCATGGCCTCTGACTTGGAGGAGCTGATCTTCATCCCAGCCGCTTTATACTCGGCTGCGAACCGCCCCAGCGCATGCTGTAGGTCTTGGCTAGAGGGGGCCAGCAAGACCACTTCATCTGCAAAAAGAAGAGACAAAATCCACTGGTCCCCAAACCAGACCCCCTCCGGCCCTTGGCTGCGTCTAGAAATCCTGTCCATAAAAGTTATGAACAGGACCGGTGACAAAGGGCAGCCCTGCCGGAGTCCAACATGCACCGGGAACAGGTCCGACTTAGTGCCAGCAATGTGGACCAAACTCCTGCTTGGCCTGTACCGGATGGCCCCTAATAAAGGGCCCCCGACTCCATACTCCTGGAGCACCCCCCACAGGGCACCTCGAGAGACACAGTTGAATGCCTTCTCCACGTCCACAAAACACATGTGGACCGGTTGGGCAAACTCCCATGAACCCTCGAGTACCCTGTAGAGGGTATAGAGCTGGTCCAGTGTTCCACGGCCGGGACGAAAACTACACTGCTCCTCCTGAAGCCGAGGTTCGATTATCGGCTGGACTCTCCTCTCCAATACCCTGGCGTAGGCCTTACCAGGGAGGCTGAGGAGTGTGATCCCCCTGTAGTTGGAACAAACCCTCCGTTCAACCTTCTTATGAAGGAGGAACACCTCCCCAGTCAGCCAGTCCAGAGGTGCTGTCCAGACCGCCACGCAATGTTGAAGAGGCCTGTCAACCATGACAGCCCTACAACATCCAGAGATTTGAGGTACTCAGGGCGGATCTCATCCACCCCCGAAGCCTTGCCACCGCGGAGCTTTTTAACTACCTCGGTGACTTCAGCCTGGGTGATGAAAGAGTCCAACCCCGAGTCCCCAGCCTCTGTTTCCACCAGGGAATACGTGATGGCAGGATTGAGGAGATCCTCGAAGTACTCCTTTCACCGCCCGATAATGTCCTCAGTCGAGGTCAGCAGCCTCCCACCCCCACTATAAACAGTGTTGGCGAAGCACTGCTTCCCCCTCCTGAGGCGCCGGACGGTTTGCCAGAATCGCTTCGAGGCCAACCGGTAGTCCTTCTCCATGCCCTCAACGAACTCCTCCCAGGCCCGAGTTTTTGCCTCTGCCACAGCCAGGGCCGCAGCACACTGGGCCTCACGGTACCCTTCAGCCACCTCAGGAGTCCCACAAGCCAACCACAGCCGATAGGACTCCTTCAGCTTGACAGCATCCCTTATTGCCGGTGTCCACCACTGGGTTCTGGGATTTCCGCCGCGACAGGCACCGCAGACCTTAAAGCCACAGCTACTGGCAGCAGCATCGACAATAGATGCGGAGAACATGGTCCACTCGGACTCTATGTCTCCAACATCCCCCGGAATCTGGTCAAAGCTCTCCCGGAGGTGGGAGTTGAATACATCCCTGGCCGAGGGCTCCGCCAGACGTTCCCAACAGACCCTCACTATGCGCTTGGGCCTGCCAAGTCTGTCTGGCTTTCTCCTCCTCCAGCGGATCCAACTCACCACCAGGTGGAGATCAGTGGACAGCTCAGTATCCCCTCTCTTCTGCCGAGTGTCCAAAACATGCGGCCGAAGGTCTGATGATACGACAACAAAGTCGATCATCCTCCTGCCTAGGGTGTCCTGGTGCCAAGTGCATTGGTGGACACCCTTATGTTTGAACATGGTGTTCATTATGGACAATCCATGACGGATTCAGATCGGGGAGGCCATTCCTCCCGATCACGCCTCTCCAGTTGTCACTGTCGTTTCCCACATGGGCGTTGAAGTCCCCCAGCAGAATAATGAAGTCCCCGGGAGGGGCATTATCCAGCACCCCCGACAGGGACACCAAGAAGGCCGGGTACTCCGCACTACCGCTCGGCCCGTAGGCCGAAACGACAGTCAGAGACCTATCCCCAACACGAAGGCGCAGGGATGCGACCCTCTCATCCACTGGGGTAAACCCCAACACGAGACGGCTGAGCTGGGGGGCAACAAGCAAACCCACACCAGCCCGCCGCCTCTCCCCGTGGGCCACTCCAGAGTAGAAGAGAGTCCAGCCCCTCTTAAGGAGATGGGTTCCAGAGCCTACACTGTGCGTGGAGGTGAGCCCGACTATTTCTAGTCGATATCTCTCAACCTCCCGCACAAGCTCAGGCTCCTTCCCCCCCAGCAAGGTGACATTCCACGTCCCTAGAGCCAGCCTAAGCATCCGGGGATAGGGCTGCCGAGGTCTCCGCCTTCGTCTGCCACCCAATCCTCTTTGCACCGGTCCCTCACGGTTGCCCCTGCAGGTGTTCGTTATAATTATATAGTTATATTCTGCTTATTTCTATTTAAAATGGTTAAAACGTTTTCTATCTAAAGCAACGTATCAGATTGCATCAAGTCTTTGACTTGCAGCATTCACTCCTCCTGGACAGATACTTGCGTTGTGTCATTGACTTTGCAGCTATCTGTTATACTGAGCATGCATGTGGCGATAGTGGAAAGGAAAACCCCTTTTTGACAGGAAGAAACCTCCAGCAGAAACCAACCCAGTGTGTGCGGTCGTCTGCCACAACCAACTGGAGGTTTGAGAAGACAGAGCACACACACAAAGCAAAGAAAACACAGAAGCAATGGTAATAGTTTTGCAAGGTGATAGACTTGAAAGATTAGACTTACCATTACTAGTGAACAACAATTAGCTCTTGAATATTTAACTCCTAAGAAAAAATTAAGGGTCATGTAACTGTGTTGTTGCTCATGTCTCCAAATGATTAAATCCCGTTCTGTGATGTATTCCACCTTTTTAGCTTTTAAGAGCTGTGTTGGTGCTAAAACATGTGTTTTTCTTTCTCTGTCAAACTGTTATCCTTGGTATTTTTCAACTAAAAGAATGAAACAATTTGCGTATTTGTGCCTGGTTGTAATAAATACCTAAAATTTAATTTAAAAAGGTCTAAGTCTATGGAATGACATTAGAAGAAAAGGATTCATGATTGGGAACTTTTGCATAATGCTGAGAAAGAATCAAGCCCGTGTTAGAAGAGATGAAGATTCAGTTTGATTTAAAGTTGCTCGTACGTGTTTGAGATATGAGTGACAATGATTTTCACCTCAGTAGCTGTTGCTCTGTTGTAAAAAAATAAAAAAAGCAGTGCAGCATGTGATCATGTGATAATTATTGTGTCTGAGCAAAAAGGATTATTTGACAGGATGGACAGCAGGGATAGAACTAAAACAACACAAATTACAGACAGCCTCAGAAATACAGGCAGCGCCTGCTGATCGATCCCGGTCGAGCGACTTTGTGGTCTTTTGAAATCTAACTTTGGCGAGAAATGCTGTCAGAAACGTTTATGTCGCGAGAAAGGATAAAATGTTGCAGAGACAGGAACCCACAAAGCTGCAAAATTACATCAATGATGAAACATATTCAAATGACCAAAACTCTCTGCAAATGTCAGAAGGATCAAAACAATGAAGACAATTTATTCTCTGCAGAGACACTCCCAGATGTTCTGAGGGAGGAGATAATCAATGACAGACTGCACTCCACCATGAACTCTCACAGACTGACACACACACTCTTGTTGTGCTATATGTAGTGAGGACCATGTGTTGACTCCCATTGACTTCCATTGATTTTCAGTCATTTTCAACCCTTTCTATGCCCTAACCCTGACAATAACCCTAAACCTAACCATTACCAGTGCATGCCTAACCCTAACCTTAACCAAAACTCAATTCACACCTTAGTCCTAAACCTAACCGTTAGCAAAATAGGTTGTGAGGACCAGCAAAATGTCCTCACTTTGGTACCAACGGTCCTCAATTTGATGGTAAAATCGGGAAAATGGTTCTCACTGTGATGCCAAGACAGGAACACACACCCACACACACACACACACACACACACCCACACACACACGCCTACCTCATCATTTCCCGATAATCACTGCCCCCAACCAGCCCCTCTAAAAAGCTCAGATTCAGATAAGAGTAGCCTGGATGAACATGTCTTTGAACATAAGTGGACTGAGTGTGTGCACCGCTGGGCCATTTGCTGTGTGACAAAGATGCATGGAGACACACACACCGCACTTCCACTTCAGCAGCAACAGGGTGGTAATGGAACAGAGGTGACTTTATTCCATCTCTCCTCGCTGACCAGAGGCTCTTTCACTTCTCTTCCTGTTTTAAATCCCCAGTTTAACTCGTTCTGCCCTCCCTTCTTCACCTTCTCTCTCTCTCTCCATCACCTGTCTCTTTCTTTCACCAGAGTCTCATTTTATTTTTCTACTTCTGCAAAAACACAAGTGACATTTACAATAATTAAAACTTGAATAAAATGTCAAACAATGGCTTCTCTTTCTTGTGTGGTCTGCCTACACAATAAAACAAAAGCCATCTGAACACATGAATCACCGGTGGGATTGCGGTTCATAAAGCCACCGTCAGAGAGTCTGGAAATAATATAACAAATCAGGCAGTAAAACATGCTTGAATAGATGCACTGCTGTGCACTGTAACCAACACACCGGCACCTCCACCATCTCGCTGGATGTGAGCTAGTGGAAATCTTGATTTGTTGTGACACATTGTGTCAGTCATCGCCACTTCAGCTCATGGTTGGACGCTGGTGTTTGGAGATGATCCATTTTCCGAAAAATCTGCAATACCTTCATGAACTCACTGGTAAAGCAAACATCGCTCCTGTAGACACTTTGTGACCAGAATTAATGGTTTTGGCCAACCACTTCCTCACCGGTGACCCTGCCCCATGGTGTTCGTCTGAGGCCTTATTGATCGCAGCCAAATCCTCATCATTTCCCTCTGCAGCAGTGAGTGATCATGTCTGCAGGAATGTATCTGTGGAAAAAGGAAACAAGCAGCAAGGAAAGGTTGAAAAGCTTTAAGTTTCGAAGTTGTACGAAATCCTGACTTTTTGTTTGACCATGTTTTAAAAGTTAACTCTCAATTTTACTTTTCATTTTCCCCACTTGAACCTTTCCCCACTTGAACCCTGCGAAAAAGTCTCTGACTGGATGCAATCTGCTGGGTTTCATTAGATAGAAAAACTTTTTATCCAATTTGAATAAATAACTAACTCGGCTGCACTGTTCAATGGTTAGGATTAATTGCAATGTATGTACCTGACTTTGTGAAGTGCCTTGAGACAACATGTGTTGTGAATTGGCGCTATATAAATAAAACTGAATTGAATTGAATTGATTAGAGCACGAAATAGCATCCTGAGTTTTAAAGATCTCACCAAGCATTGATAAAACAATCATTCAAATATGGAAAGAGCATAGTTCAACTGGACATCTGAAAGGCATAGCAAGCAGAGGACTAATGAGGGGAGCAGCTAGAAGGTCCATTGTATCTGCAGAGATCCACAAGTGAATCTGTTGAGAGGACAACTATTAGTCACACACTACACGCACCTGGACTTTATGGATGAGTAGCAAGAAAAAGCCATTGTTGAAAAAAAGTCATAAGCTGCCATTTTTGCCACAAGCCATGTAGATGATACAGGAAGAAGCTGCTTTGTTCAGATAAGACCTAAATTTAGCTTTTTGACCCGCATACAAAATGTATTCAACAAAGATTATACTGCACATCAGCCTTAAAACAGACAATCCTCATGGTGAAACATGGTGGCGGCAGCATCAAACTGTGGGACTTTTTGTTTTCTCTATTGGAAAAAATCCTGGTCAGAGTTAACGAAGAAATTGATGCAGCTAAATACAGTGAAATCCTGGAAATCACATCTAGATCTATTTGAGAATCTGTGACAGGATTTCAATGTTGATCTTTACATATACAAACTGAGCTTTAGCTTTAAATGTTCAGCGCTGGTAGAGACATACACCAGAACACTTGCAGCTATAATTTCAGCGGAAGGTGTTTCTACAGTGTATTGACTCAGGAGAGCTGAACCCAAATGCAGACCTCACTTTTCAGATTGGTGTTTGTAAAACGCTTAAAAATTACATATCTGTTTCCTCCCCCTTCTCAATTATGTGCTAATTTGTATTGTTATGTCATATAAATTGTAGTAAACAGTAGTTTGTAGTTGTAATGTCACAATATGTGCACAATTTCAAGGCATATGATTAGTTTAGCAAGGTGGTGCACAAAGGTTTAATATGATATTCCACAGAGTTCTGGACTGCCTTTGGTTCTATTTTCTCCATACACACTGTGGCAAATATATATATTTTATTTTTCTGGTGATCTCACCACAATCACACTTTTAATGAAACCTAAAACCTGCAGGTGTGCTTTGTAAAATATTAACCTTCTTAACGTTTTTATGCTAATTATAGTGAATGGAGCTGAAATTTGACTATGATACCTCATCTATTTCATTTAGAAAATTACTGACAAAAAAGTACCTTAAAGAGATTCTCCTTCGTATTTCTAACAAGTTAATTTTTTTCCTGTTTAATCATGGGCACATGACAAATGACACACGCACTCTACAATCGCTTTCTTACACATGTCTGAATAAAACTATGAGGATCATTAACACAAAGTAATCAATGTCGAAATAATGAATTAGCTTCACAAGAAGCATTAATATTACCTTGCTTATGGTAAGAT
Organism: Crenichthys baileyi; assembly: GCA_036173005.1. Taxonomy (NCBI): domain Eukaryota; kingdom Metazoa; phylum Chordata; class Actinopteri; order Cyprinodontiformes; family Goodeidae; genus Crenichthys; species Crenichthys baileyi. Next base: position 301,301 of record JAHHUM010001454.1, on the reverse strand, counting down.
TTATTATTCACATCATACCTTACTGATTAATAATAAGATAATTAAAGGAATTATGGGCAGTGTTGATACATATTTATGTGTCAAACTTTTGATCTGTTTTTTGTGTTCGAATACAAAATTGACCATAAATATGAGAAATTTTACAGTGGCCAAAGTCTAAATATAGAACCTCCCCAAACCACAGACTGTAAGTAAAAATAAAAAAGCAGATGGATGGATGGACAAAAATGTTGTCATTTTCGGTTTGAAATCGGACCCAAATGCAGACAGAACTAGAGCTACGAGAGGAAAAGGAGTATGATGGAGACACAGGAAATTCGACAGGGAACAAGAGGCATGGCAACAGAAGGATCCAGTGGTGAGTAATGAAAAGTCAAGAGCTTAAATACTGAGGTAGGGCCGGAAGTAGACAAATAAACCAGATGAGCTAATCAGAAGGAATGAGAAGCAGCTGAGACCGAGAGAAAGGAGAGAAGCTGAGGGGAGGAGACTAATTAACATGAATGGAGCAGAACACGAAGAAATAACTTGAAACCTAAGCACAAGAGAAAGAAATAATAAAGCAACATCTAACAAATAATAATTAAGACAGAATGTGAAATAAACACAGAACGGATCATAACAGACAGATTCTGCTCCACCTTGCAGCCTCATTAATGATAATGGCATAATATCATTAATATATAATATTTATTACCAATTTCACCCAATAAGGTAATAACAGCAGATGAGTGTTGACATAGCCATTTCTTATGGTCATTTTTGTCAAGCTACATATCTTTCTCAATTAGATCCTATATTGTGGAAAATTTAAAAAAAAACTGTCGATGAAGTAATCTTTAAAAAGAAAGAAAAGAGTTTACAAAAAATTATTACTTGTTACAGCCGCAGGTTCTGGAGCTATTCCACTCTTTGGTAAGTGCTAACTTCAAGAATGTAGCTACTTTTTGGACAAAAATGCTAACTGAAAGACAATTAAAATACTAAATATCTATGCAATATTTAATGCCTAGCCTATATTCTGGTAATCCTTATCACTTATGAAAATAGCTTGAGTGGCTGAGGAGATTTTGATTTTTCCTGAGGCGGTCGCCATTTTGAAAAGCCTGTCTAAGTCACACTCTTGACATAGGCAATTATACAACAGGCATGGAACTGCATGACCTCCTCAACTGAGGATTTAGACAACTTTACAAGAGGTGGCTAGCATCATGATTTAGGCAAACAAATCATTTTTGACAAAAAAATTACTTAGGCCATTATTTTAGGAAGGCGATGATATGCAAGAACGAGATCCCGGATACAAGCGGTTGAAATTAGCTTCCTCCGTAGGGTGCCAGGGCACTCCCTTAGAGATAGGGTGAGGAGCTCGGCCATCCGGGAGGAGCTCGGAGTAGAGCCGCTGCTCCTCCACATCGAGAGGAGCCAGTTGAGGTGGCTCGGGCATCTATACTGGATGCCTACATTTCTGTGACAAATTGCAACATTTCCCATGGCGTCTGCCATGGCGTCATCGGGCAGGGAGGCAGAGCAAACTTGCTGTGGAGTTTTGGAAAAATAAAGAATGAAGGTGGTATATAAGGCCACGAAACCGCACTAGGAATGAAAAAGCAGAATAAACCTGTCAGTACGGCACAGAGAGTTGCAGTAACAAAGTGCGTGCTCGTGAACGGTTGCTCGGATCAGTGTGTCACACATAAAATAGTTCGATGTGTAGACTTTTTCCTGTCAAGCAGTTTATGTCCGGTGGATGTTTGCTTTGAGTCTGTGTGGAATCAAGTACGCCTGACTATGTTCAGCCCTTTACAGACTTCACCACGACTAAATATAGTCTTAAGGTATTGGATGGATCAAAAGTTATCCAAAGCTTTTTGCTGCATCAAAGCATGTGGGTGTGGCCAAGCTTTTAAATCTGACTTCTTGCCATCAAAGACCAAGATGTAATAACTTCCACACATGAGGTCGGAGCTGTACCAAGCTGTGTGGGTGTGGCAGAGTGGCGAATTTCAATATCTCGCTGTCTGTATACGGTCGGCTCTAAATAACACACGGATGTTTCAGTTTGCCCCAAACTGGAAATTAATTATTTTTGTCAACCTACAAACAGCTCCATTGAATAACATTAGAAATTGACTCAACTGCGCCCCCTAGAATATTTCGAACAGCTATAAATCCGTGATGCATTATCGGATCTGCACCGAATTTTGTGTGTTTCATCGTAGATGAGTGTTCAACACATCGGTATGGTAAATTGATGACATTACTTTAGTCCCACCCACTGAGAACAAAGTCCAGATGTCTGTGGTGAGTCATCCTCAATGAATGGCTGTAGAAGTTTCAAACTTTGTTTAATCAGAGATAATCATTTCATATCAGATTTTCATGAAACTACAGGAAGTTGTCAATGTTTGCCACCATAAATTATTATTTTAAAAAAAAGAGAATAAAATAATAAAATAGAGTTTTGTAATGCATGAGGCTGCTTTCGTTCCAAGTTCATGAAACAAAAAACTTCTTCAGACTGATATTAGCACTTCAATAGCTTCTCCACACCTCTGCACGTCTGTGTGTGGGGAAAAGAGGAAACTGGACACATGTATCTTGAATATGATGAAGACCAATAGTCAAGCTTGAGATCAATAATGGATTCTTTTATAAATAGCAACCCTCATTATAAGGACACACGCACACACACACATACACACACACTATGAACAACTGCACACACAAACACACTCCTGCACAACCATTTATACTCAAGTTCTCTCTTAAACAAAACTGCTCTTCATTAAAGAACTCCTAACCTCTCCACGCAAAGATAAAGGGTAATTACGTGGCTATCGTCTATTCAAACGTCTCATTTTTCTGAACGCAGGGATCGCAGATAAGGTTGCTTAATTAACTTAAGTGCTTCTGTTCCATCACCTCTCATACAGTCGCCCTCTAACTGCTGATGGGAGAGCAGAGGAGGGCTCCATTATACAGCCATATTCAATCATCGCCATTGTCTCATCTGCTCAGTTTCACAGTAAAAGTTTAGAGTTCAGCTTGAGCACCGAACACTTTTCTTCGTTGTTTGGAGCAGATCATGGCCAAAAATTGAAATAGAGTGTTAGAAGCAGTGTTAGGGAAGGTGTCTAAAACGTGGTGTCTGAGTTGGCTTGATGGTCATGAAACTCAGTGGCCATAAGCTAAGAAAGCTGTGATTTGTTCTCAAAAAAACGCTAGTTAGAAAGTTTTAAGTTGTTTGTCGCCTTAATGACATTTAAAAATAAAATGGATCCGAAGAGTGTTTTCCAAATGTCAATTGAGATACAAAATAAAATTTTCAATAATATTCTAATTTTGTGAATATGACTGTATACAGCACATTCAAAAACAACTCCAAGGTTAACCAGTGCTGTACAGAAGGTACAAACAAGGACAACATAAACAAGGAGAAGCACTCTTCATATCTATCATGCTGTATTAAAAGTCAATGAGTACAGATGTGTTTTTAAAAAGGACCTAAAACATCAACAGTTGGAGCGTGTCTGATGTGTAGGGACAGCTTATTCCACAGCTTAGGAGCTACAACCCTGAATGCTTGATCACCTCTGTAAACCAGCCTGGACGTCGGTACAGCTAAAAGCAGGTGCTCATAAGGCTGCAGGAGGTCAGACAGATATCCCGGAGCCTGTCCATTCAGTGCCGTCTGACTCAAAGATACAACTAAAATCAATTCTAAAGCGAGCAGGGAGCCACTAAAGAGAAGAAAGTATAGAGGATATATGTTCACACCTTTTAGTTCATGTCAGAAGACGAGCTGCAGCAGTCTGGACCAACCGCAGTTGTGAAAGGCTGACTAAGACCAGTACATAAAGAGTTACAATAATCCAGTTAGGATAAAATGATGGATCACCAATTCAAAGTCTTTAAAAGATAAAAATGCAACCTTTTCATCATGCAATCCTGTCCAATGGAAGGATGCCTATGTTCTATCTCACTCACAGTTGCAAGACCTTATGTTCTGTTTAAAAGTTGAAAAAATCAGATATTCATTTTAACCGTCTCTTGACACATTTGAGAGTTCATGGGGCCGTTTCTTGAGGGCATTCCCAACTCTCGGATAGTTTAAACACTTAGTAATGTGGCTGCTCTGATATCATATTAGGCAGACTTTGAGTGTGATTGAGCGATTGCACGGCTTTGGCAGGGATTTAGCTGGGAGTAGGGGAGGGTAGCTTTATTATACTTTTTTCTTCTCGTTTTGAATTTGCTTTGTTTTTTTTTTCTCTTTCTGTGTATAAACTACATGGTCACTTCAATTCAAATACCCTTTTTTTCTAATCTACAAGTGTGGTCTTGCTTAAGTTTGTAAAACCCAATAAATATACCTTGAGTAAAAAAAGACAAAAATGATTTCAGTTTAGATGGAAGCCTCAATTTAAAAAAAAATCTGAACAAATCTCTTTTTCAAAGTTAAAACTTGAAGCAAATATAACCTCCAAATTTTAAAAGCTTGACTTAAAAGAAATGGCTCCATGCTCATTGAAATTGAGGAAGTTTGAAGCCATCCAAGCTGTGACTTCAGCAGTGAGACGCTGAAACAAATTTGACAAAAATATCATTTTTGTCATTGTTTGTCACTCCAGAAGAGTTTTTATTTATTTTTCCATCGTATTTCAATCAGCAAAAAAGATTGTTGAAGAAAACTATGGCAAAACATTTAGATTGACAATATTTACACTGGCATGTAAATATATAAACCACACATTTGCTTTCATGATTTGTATAAAAGCCAACAGGAAATATACAACATTAACATCATTGATTTCATACAAGACAGTTAGCCACTGGGTTTTCCAGTGTTCTTCTAAATGCAACGCTAAAGTTTTTATATTTTGTAATCTGTTAAAAGCTCCTATTCTAGCTGGGAGTACATAACGCTGTAATGCAAACACTGTGAATCAGGTCGTACAGGTTCTCATATGATACAAACACCTAAAGAGATTTTTAAACACACAATCTAATTTTTATAGGTCCTGCAACATTACCTGGTCGTTTTACCTTATTGTTTGCTGTAGCAGATGCATTTTACTACATGTTCGGCCAAACCACGAATTCACAGTCTCTTTGTGAGCAAGGCTCAGACTGATTATTTTTATAACAGTGGTGTTATATCCTAGAACTGTAAAAATAGAAAAAATAAAAAGCTCGAGAGGAAGAGGAATTAGACTCTCTTCTGTTGCTTTAAGTGGAGTTGTTTAAAGGCAAGGTGAGAAATTTGATTAACAAAAAAAATCAACCTGTGAGATTTTTGGATGCCAAAAGTGCAATTTGAGCTGCTAGTCTTAGGCTACAACAGTCTAAGCTGCATTAATGTGGATTATTCAAAAGTAAACACACAAGGGATCCTTAAATAGCACCTGTTTTTGATCCAATCACAGACAGTTGTGGCTCTTCTTGAAGCAGACTTCACTATTTGTCTTCTTCAACAACATTTCGACCCATATGGAAAGGTTTTGAATGAGCATGAACCTTTTAACTCAGCTTCATATACAATCCTGGTGCTCTGAGCCTGAAGCATGAGATAATTTCCACGCTCCTCTTCACCTTTTAGAGGGCCAGTCCTTACATTCTTACAAGCTGTATCAAAGTTTGGTTCAACAACTGTAGTGTATCACACAGAAATATTCTGTAGTATATAGTATGATTTGCTGAGGGATTTAGATTCTCACTGCCGTCCTTATTACAATTTCGAAAGAAAATGCTGTGTGGTAAGAGATCCTTGTCGCCCCTGCCAAAGCTGTTAAATCTCCTATTAAACAGAAGACAGTATGGTGGTTCTAGTATATCAAGGACAAGAAGTATCAAAAAAAAGCAATCAATCAACACATAAGAGTCCCTTGACTGTTTGACAAGCACCAACGTTCTGTAGGGAGGTTGTAGTGTCTCATTGCTGTGGCAGCAACATATCCTGGTCCTGGGACAAGCATTAGAGAGCATGGCGAAAGCAGTGGCATACTGTGGGGCTTGCACATACTAAATTGGCATCTTCAGAAAATTTTAAAATGGACCGGCCATGTCGACCACAGACCAAGACTACACCCTTCTTCTCCCTACACTGGACTGGTAACGCTCCAAGTTAGCTATCATAAGTCTTGGGACCATAGTTGCTATGTGCAGGCTTTGCTGCTGCTCTACATACAACCAGATCTTTCACAGCAGCTAAAACAGAAAATGCACACTTTCCTTGGTAATAATAATAATGCTGCTGGGAAACTAAAGGAAGGTTTGAGTTTTCCAGACCGCTGTAAATTCTAAATGTTTCTGTCAGGCTGTCAGAGATGCAGAAGTGCCAGCGTTGATATAGGCGTTGGTGAGAAAGGAGGATGAGGAAAAAGCATGAGCAGTGGCTGCACCCTCCAATATATTCTCACAGAGAGCTGTGCTGGGTTAAAATGATTGCACTGAATGGCATGGTGAGTGCAGCACAGTACAAAACACCCCATCAGCTCATGCTGCTAAGTTTCCCAGATAATACTGCTGGTGTTTCCTTTTCATGGCTGAAACTAATGGTGGAGGCGTACAAACATCTCAAGTCATCTCACATAAGAAAATCACACAGGTAGTGATAGGGTTGAGGAGACATCCAATAGGACAGATGTGATTTCCAGAAAAGTCAAATAGTAGTATGACGGCCAGAAACGCAACAGGAAAAACTATTTGGTCAGTTTTAAGAATACAGCGTTGTCATGATTGCCTTGTAAAGGTCACGGGAACTGTAGAGGGGTGTTCATCTGGTGTGATAGGAGCCTAATAGCATGCAAATTATACTTTTTATACTATGTCAACATGAATTAAATTACATTTCAGGATGACTTAAACACACAAGGATTTACGTGAGGCATTGTTTGTTCTAGTGATCAGGGAGTATTCTATCCATCCTATTCTTGCATTCACTCTTTCCTGCAAATAATTTCACACTGACACTGTATTCCACTGGGTTTTACAGTCACCAGATCTCCAAAACCGGGGCACATTTGGGATGATGCGGAAGGGGAGTTTCACATCATGGATGTGCAACTGACAAATCTGCAGCAACTGTGTGATGATATGCCAGTATGGACCAAAATCTCTGAGGAATGTTTTTGTTACTTTGTTGAATCTATTTTGGGAGAATTAATTCAATTCTGGAAGCAGAATGGGGTCCAATCTGGTATACTAACTAGGTGTACCTAATAAAGACGCCAGTTATTATATACGCAATTTAACATTTGGGAAAGAGATTCAACAGATGGCTGAGCTGTGCCTCCACATGAAAGTTCAATTTCTGTGCTTTAAGACAATCTGGTAGCAAATTTTTTTAAGTGGAGTACTTTTAACCTTCATAATTTAGGTTAAAAATAATGCAGCGCATTTTTTTATTTCTACAAAGCCTAACACATGGCTCTGGATTTATTTATTTTTTATCTTCTCTGTTTCATTCTTTAGTTCAGCCTTATTTTCTTTCATCTTCTGTGAGCATGTTTCTACAGATCTTTTTAGTGTCATCTTGTGTTTCTTATATATCGCTTCTTACAGTCTGTCATATGAAATGATTTTTTTTATTACCTTAAATGGTAAATGGACTGAACTTATATAGCGCTTTTCCAGTCATACAGACCGCTCAAAGCGCTTTACACTGAAGCCACATTCACCCATTCGCACTCACTAACGCTCACACATTTATACACCGATACGCAGATCGGTAGGCAACTTGAGGTTAAGTGCCTTGCCCAGGGGCACATCGACATATGGCAGGAGGAAGCTGGAATCGAACCCACAACCTTCTGATTGCAAGACGACTACTCTTCCTACTAATTGTTGAAAGACTCGATAAAACCCATCTCGTCTTCTCCTTTGTTTTTGCGCTATAGTTATTTGGCGGTGTAATGTGTGTTTAAATAATTATTCATTTTTCTCTTGATCTTTGCGCTCAGCCAGCTAACTCTGCAGCTGGGATTCAAAGGTCTAAAATGAAATGTAAACATTTACTGAGTTAATTCTCCAGCCTGGTATCTCAACCTCTGATTTTCTTTTTTGTTGCGCTTGAAAATTTCTCCATGTCCTGGTTGTATTACAGAGTTTTAACTCCAGAAATGTAAAGGAAAAAAAGATGCAGAAAGGCATGATGAATATGATTTTCATCACCTGCCAGTGCTGAAGTACAGCAGGTTTTATCAGAAGGATTCAGGGTCACAGTTCAGTGCTGATCACCTTGGGCTGCAGAACTTCGCTAAAAAATGTTGCTCTCATGGTTTGTGAGAATAATGGCGGCAGTTTTGCTTTTTCCCTTGAGCGCAGATGAAGATCAGCTTTTGAATTTTGAAGAGGGGGATTACTGAGGACTACTCCTCATGTTAAAATAAGATAATTGCCTCTTGGCTCCATGTTAATTTTACAGACTATCCTCTCATATGAAAAGGATGAGAGCTACATACAGCTTTTACCAAGTAAAAAGACCTAAAGTGGCAGCATGTAAATTCTTTTTACACTTTCTGATTGTTGAACAGAGAAAGATTTAGATGTTGAGACTTTTTATGCACAGGCAGATGAAATGTAATCTTACATTCATAAAGTCATCATCCTAAAATAGACACTTTTCTCAGGCTGAAACCAGACTTTGAATCAAGATAAAGTCCTTCCCAATATAAAAGTTGGTGAAATTTTAAAAGATGATTTACATTATCATTACATGCTATGACTGACTGTAAAGTTCCTTATGTCATCTTCACTTTAGAGACACTGTTCAGATGTGTCAAAACACAACTAAGTACTGAAGTATGAAGTATTCCACTGTATTCCACTGTCATCAACCATCACCAGTGAAGTTGAGGTGAAGCTTTAGTATATGCTACAACAGACAAGCAACTATTCACAGATTTTGATGTATTTTCTGAATAATTTTTTTCTGGTCTGATGGATTTTTACTGAGGAAAACAACTCAGGCGAAAAAGAATGACGAAGATCAGACAGAACGAGACTTTTGTCTTCAGCGCAATTCAATTCAATTCAATTCAATTCAATTCAATTCAATTCAATTCAGTTTTATTTATATAGCGGCAATTCACAACACATGTTGTCTCAAGGCACTTCACAAAAGTCAGGTACATAAATTCCAATTAGTCCTAATTATTGAACAGTGCAGTCAGATTCAGTTATTTATTCAAATTGGATAAAAAGTTTTTCTGTCTAAGGAAACCCAGCAGATTGAATCCAGTCAGTGACTTGTAGCATTCACTCCTCCTGGATGCCCATGTAGAGACAGTGGACAGTCACTGGCGTTGACTTTGCAGCAATCCCTCATTCTGAGCATGCATGTAGCGACAGTGGAGAGGAAAAACTCCCTTTTAACAGGAAGAAACCTCCAGCAGAACCAGGCTCAGTGTGAGCGGCCATCTGCCACGACCGACTGGGGGTTAGAGAGAACAGAGCAGAGACACAAAGAGAACACAGAAGCACTGATCCAGGAGTACTTTCTATGGAAGAAAAGTAAATGTTAATGGATGTAGCTCCTTTAGTCGTTTCACTTAGAAAGAAAGAACAGATCAACTCTGAGCCGTTTTTCAAGGTTAGAGTCTGAAGAGGAAGCACATAGAGTTAGTTACAGTAAAAGCTCAGTCAGTAGCTATGTCTAGGTGAGAGAAAGGCTAAACACTAAAAGACAGGCCATGTGGATCATCGGTAGAGCGTGAGCATTAAGTTGTTGCCAGCAGAGCTTTGGAGGATTCCCCTCTCCAGAAAGGTGTTACAGGTAGACACAGAGTCAGGCCAGGTGTAGCTTCTAGGAAGAGAAAAGAGAGAGAACAAAGTTAAATAACAGCAAATAATACAAAATCGAAGAGTAGTGTGAGAATGTAGCGAAGAGGGTGAAAGTGGTCATTATGTCCTCCAGCACCTGACTCCCCCTTACTCCATCCAACAGGGAGGGAGGAAGGCTCCCTAAGCCACTCTAACTATAAGCTTTATCAAAAAGGAAAGTTTTAAGCCTAGCCTTAAAAGTAGACAGGGTGTCCGCCTCACGGACTAAAACTGGGAGCTGGTTCCACAGGAGAGGAGCCTGATAACTAAAGGATCTGCCTCCCATTTTACTTCTAGAGACTCTAGGAGCCACCAGTAAACCTGCAGTCTAAGAACGAAGTGCTCTGTTAGGAACGTATGGAACAATCAGATCTCTGATGTATGATGGAGCTAGATCATTAAGGTCTTTATATGTGAGGAGGAGAATTTTAAATTCTATTCTGGATTTAACAGGGAGCTAATGAAGGGAAGCTAAAATAGGAGAAATATGATCTCTCTTTTTAATTTTCATCAGAACTCTTGCTGCAGCATTTTGAATCAGCTGAAGGCTTTTAACTGCATTTTGTGGACATCCTGATAGTAAAGAATTACAATAGTCCAGCCTTGAAGTAAAAATGCATGGACTAGTTTTTTCAGCGTCACTCCTGGACAGGATATTTCTAATTTTGGCAATGTTCCGGAGATGAAAGAAGGAAATCCTAGAAACCTGTTCAATATGGGATTTAAATGACATGTCCTGGTCAAAAATAACACCAAGGTTTTTAACTTTATTATCGGAGGTCAATTTAATGCCATCCAGGTTAAGTGACTGACTAAGCAGTTTCTTTTTTAAAGACTCCGGTCCAAAGACGACAACTTCTGTCTTGTCTGAATTTAGAAGCAGAAAATTTAAAGTCATCCAAGTTTTTTTATCCTGAAGACATGCTTGTAGTCTATCTAACTGGTTGGGTTCATCAGGATTTATGGATAAGTAAAGCTGAGTATCATCAGCGTAACAGTGAAAATTTATCCTATGCTGCCTGATAATTTTACCTATTGGAAGCATATATATATAGTAAAGAGAATTGGCCCAAGTACTGAACCCTGTGGTACTCCACAATTAACCCTGGAGTTTAAAGATAATTTATCATTTACATGAACAAACTGGAATCTGTCAGACAGATAAGATTTAAACCAGCCTAGCGCTGTTCCCCTGATCCCTACAGCATATTCCAGCCTTTTTAAGAGAATATTATGGTCGACTGTATCAAATGCAGCACTGAGATCTGACAGAACCAGTACAGACACAAGTCCATTATCCATTAGAAGAATATCATTAGTGACTTTCAGCAGAGCTGTTTCGGTGCTATGATGAGCTCTGAAGCCTGACTGAAAATCTTCAAACAGGTCATTGCTGTGTAAATGCTCATCAGTCAGCTCAACCTAACTTGTTTGAGCCAAAGTTTGACTCCTAACCACAATCAATATCACCCCAGATCGAAAAGCTGATTGTTTCACCTCCTTCCACCTTCCTTCTGTTTTGGCTTTTAGTCACTCTGAGAGGTTTCAGATTATCAAACTAATTTAAATCTAAGACAAAAGATAACCTGAGTAATTACAAAATACCATTTTTAAATCATGATTTCATGTAGTAAAAGAAAATAACAAGAAAACTGTGAAAAGTAACCGCAATCTAAACCTCTTCCTTTCTGGTTTCTGTTTGTTTTTGGATTGATTTAAAAATTTACTTACTTTAAAGGTTTTACATAGATTGGCACCTTTGTGCTTGTCAGAGCTTCTTCATATCTACACCCCTGTAGGAGCACTAAGATTGAGTAACCACATGCTCTCAGAGTGCCCCAAGGCCAGGTTAAAGCAGAGCGGTGACCCAGCTTTTGCTGTGGCTGCCCTGCCTTTATAGAAACGGTTACCTCTGCACATCCACACACCTCAATGAGTAAAAACTTTTAAACTGCTTTCAAAGACTTATCAATTTTCCTTTGCATATGGTTCCAGCTGAAACCATTTTTAGACGAATGAATTTTATGCTATAGTTTATATACACTGTGCTATTTTATTGTTTTATGCAGTGTTTTAAGTATCTCTGCACTTTATTAACACTTTGGTCAATGTATGTTGTTTTAAATGTCCTGCATAAATAACTCTGACCATGGGCTAATAACTGGTTGTGCCATCCTTGGCAGCAAGAACTGCGACCAAGCTGTTGGATGACTAGCAAGAGGGTTTTACATTACTGTGCAGGGATCTGGCCAGCTCCTCTTTGCAGCATTATTTTTATTTAGCTGCACTGGTGTTATGGAAGTGATTTGAGCTGGACTCAAATGCAGATAAGACCAGTGGTGGTGATGAGCAGAGCTTAATAACAACAAACCTAGAAAGACTTCGAGCTGAGTCACAAGGAAGGGAGATGGACCCGGGTGAGCGAAAGGGAAGAATCCAGCAGTCACACAAAGAAACCAGGGAGCTTAAATACTGAGGAGGTGTGATTAGTGACATGGAAACCAGGTGAGACTAGTCAGAAGAATGCATAACAGCTGAGGGAGAGGGAAGTGAGGGAAGTGACAGGTAAACACAGAATAAACACAGGAAGCTGTAACCACAACAGAAAACGGTTCTACTAACCTAAGGGGGAAAACACAAGAAATAACTAAGAACTTAACATAAAGAAAAGAACTAATATGGCATGACATTAATAACAATAATAAAACCCCCTAAATGATCAAAATACAAACACAAGTGAAAACAAAACACAAACATCTTTGGATCAAAACAGTCGGAGGACTTTTTATTTTTGAAAGACCTGTTTAGGATCATGCCACAGGATCACAACTGGATTTACGTCCTGACTTTAATTTTATTATTGTAATCACTCAGAGGTGGCCTTGCTGTTTGGATATGTTGGTGATCCAAAAGCCGTCCTAAGCTTTGAAACATGGATTAGAAGAATCAGGCTTATGGGTTGTAGTCAGAAGAGTCACATTGACAGACACTGTCCTGGTTAACTGTTTGAGTCTCATACTTTGCAAAGTATGTGGGGGATAACCTGCACTGATTAACCCCAGTGTGCTTGACCTTAAGGTCACAAACCAATAATGGAAAAATGTCCTACAAGGTTCAAGGTTTCAACAATTACAGCAAGTTGTCCAGGACCTGAAGCAGCCCCAGATCATGAAACTAATCAAACTTCTCTTTCGAAATGCTGTAATACCATAGTAATACCTGATGCAATGGTACACATACCTTCTTTTTGTCGCGTTAGTTCACCTAAAAGTAGTGGGGGTAGATAAGATATGTTACAAGGCTGCCGCATGTTTTCTCAATTTGAGGAATGGCTATCACTGTTTTATCAAATAATAAAACAGCAGCCTCATAATGTCTAACAAGACTTTATCGTTGTCACACTGTTGTACTAAATTTGAGTTGCCATCCTTGGAGCAGAAGTCAAAGGCAGGTTTTGAAGAATGATGGTTCTCCATCTTATTTCTCCTCCATCCCAACAAACTCAGTTTTTTACTCAGTGTTTGGTCAAACTCACCAACTGCTCCAACAGTATGGACACAGCATCTGGGTTAAAGAAATAACCCAACAGTTTTTCTCTTACTGTAACAACATCTCATTTTCTGAGTTTTTTTCTTCCTTCTTCCCTATGTTTCTTACAGGGATGATGGCAATTGCAGAAGCTGCCCTGCAGGTGCATGCATGGTGGGACCAACTGGTGAGAGTGGGCTCATCATTATTCTGTCTGCCTGGTGATAACTCTCAGCAGTAATGGTGGCTGATGCATCAGTTCTGGAGGTCCCAGCATGATTTCTAATAACAACTTGGCACAAAATGATTGATGCAGTGTCTCAGTGATAAACTATCCATTCTGTCCACCATGGTCCTCGTCAGAAATTACCTTTAGGTGTATTATTGCCGCCAAATTATCTGGAAATCCAGGCAATGTTCTCAGTGTTCTTGCTTAAACACAACCACCTACGAATTGTAGGTGGTTGTGTTTTTGTATGTTTTGTATTTTTATCATTTATCATTTAGGGTTGTTTATTGTTGTTATTAATGTCTTTCCATAGTGTTCTATGGGTTTTTCTTGTGTTCTGTTCTCTGTGCATCATGGGTTTAGACTTTTAATATTAATCTTTTTCACCTCAGTTTGTAGAACCTTTTTGTTTATCGGTTCGGCTCACTGTGTTCATTCCTGTGTTTAACTGTTCACCTTCCCTCGGTTCCCTGCTCATTACTCTTCCTCAGCTGTTCCTCAATCCTCTGATCAGTCTTACCTGGTTTCTATGTCACTTATCACACCTCTTCTGTATTTTAGCTCCATGATATTCATTGTTCACTGTAGTGTGCTCTCCCTGGTTCTATATCCGGTTCTCCTCGGACCTGTAAATCTTTCTTTTAGTCAGTTTTACAACTCACACGCAAGCCTGACTACTGACAGACCTGTATGTTCAGAAAATCATCTGAACCTGCCTGACAACACGAAGGAGGTTAAAAGATCTAAAAAAAGCAACAAATCTTTATAAAGAAAGTTAAGAAAAAACAATACAGTTAACTGACAAGTACCTCCCCGGAAAGCCAAAAATACACCAAAAGTGCATTCATGAGCCAAGCCAAGCCAAATTTATTTATGAAGCACATTAAAAGCAGCGTCAATGTGCTGAACAACAAGAATAACAAAACAATAGAATTTAAAACAAATAAAATGAAAAGAAATAGAAAAAAGTAGAAAAAAAACAGACAGACAGAAAAATATAAAAATAAAATAAAATCAACAACTTGCACCGTGTTTCCAGTAAAAGCTGGTCAGCTGATGTGAGTGACCGAGAAGGGGAGTGCAGGTACACTAGCTCAGAAAGGCAGGGAGGGGCAAAAACCAATTAAAGACTTCTAAAAGAGTTTTAAAATGAACTCTAAAATGAACAGACAACCAGTGCAAAGAAGATAAAATGGGAGTTACATGTTTTCTCCTCCATGCTCCAGTTAAAAGCTGTGCAGCAGCGTTTTGCACCAACTGAAGATGGGATAAGGACAACTTACTAACTCCAAGGTACAAAGAGTTACAGTAATCCAAACAAGTTGTAACGAAGGCATTGATTACTGGTTTGAACTCATCTGGGCCAATTGCCTCACGTGAAAAAGCTGGATTTTACTACTACAGTGATCTCGTCCTGTCTAAAATCACTATCCATTTTAAAAACAAGGTTAATGACAATAGGTTGTCTGTAATTTTAAAACAAAAAGAAGAAGAAGACCCACCAGCTACATTTGGACCAAACATCATCACCTCAGTCTTATTTTCATTGAAATTGAAAAAGTTAAAAGCCATCCAAGCTTTTAATTCCTCAAAGCATTTATTTCAACCTTGCATACGAAAGTTATCTTCCAAGTTTTAGGGGCACACAGACCAGAGCATCAATTTCATAACAATGAAAAGCAATCTCAAGCTTTCTGAAAACGGAGCCAAGGTACAGGAAATACAGTGAAAATAGCAAATGTCCAAGTATCGAGCCTTGAGGGACCCCACACAACAACGCAACGAAGGAGGATCTGCAATCAGACAACAAACAGTTCTCTCAGCCAGGTACAAACTGAACTCATGACTCATCCAGGAAGTCAAAAAAGAACCCAGAACATCTGAAGCACTGCAAGCCTCACTTGCCTCAGTTATCCTTAGTGTTTAACAATTAGAAAGAGACTGGGCTAAAAGGGTACTAAATGATTAAAGGGCAAATTGACCTGGCATCAGCAGCATGCTACCTCCAGCATCAGGATGCAAAAGTACAAGTGTATCATGCATCTTTAATTGTTTTTTTAAGTACAGTTCTCTGTACAGAATTAAGAATGGGTACTATGAAATTAACATAGCACCTTTTCACGATAAGAGTCAAAAAGTGCTTCAACAAAAAATAAATACATAAGATAAAATTAAACAAAAGCAGACTTTAAAATATAAGATTTTAGCTGGCCTTTATAGAAAACCACTGAGTCTGCTGATCTCAGAGTCAGAGGAAGGGAGTTCCAGAGTTTTGGAGCCACAAAAGAAAACCCTGTGTCTCCTTTAGCTTTCAGTTTTCAATGGCAGACTATCAGCAAGTCCTGATCACAGGACCTGGGGGCCCTAGTAGAGGTGAGGGGTGTAATAGATCAGATATATAGAGAGGTGCTTGTCCATGCAGTGCTCTCCAAGTCAATACTAGGATCTTAAAAAGCACTCGATAATGAACTGGGAGCCATAAGATTACATTAGCAGTGGAGTCACTTGACAAAATGTTGACGATCTGGTCAGGAGCCTAGCAGCAGCATTCTGTACAGACTTCCGGGGGTCTAGGTAGGCTTTGGTAGGACGTGTGTAGAGTGCATTGCAATAATCCAGTCAAGATTAAACAAAAGCATGAATTAAGATTTACTTCTTAAGACGAGAAACAAAGGCCTAAGTTTGGCAATGTTTCGCAAATGGTAGAAACAGGACTGAACCAGAGATTTGACAGGATTTTCAAGCATAAATCCTGAGTCAAAGGTTTTCCAAAATCTCTAACAGAAGATTTAGCCAAGATTTAGCCAAGAGGCCCAAGGATTCCAGTTATTTTCTCAAAAATGATTACTTTAGTTTTTCTTCATTCAATTGAAGAAACATTTTCATCATCAACCATTTATTATGCATGTATTAAAATGTGCAGTTTCGAAACTTCATTTGAAAAAAAATAAATATACAACTGGATATCATCTGCACAGCAATAATAGGAACTATCCTTAAAAGATGACAGAATGGGACCAAGAGGGAGCCGATAAAGCAAAACCAACAGTGTCCCCAAAACAGAGCCCTGTGGAACACCAAGTTGAACAGGACAGGAATGGGACCTATAAATAGATGCAGGCAAAAAGGTTGACCTATCAGTCAAGTACGAAGACAACCATTTTAAAGCAGAACTTGAAATACCAGCCCAACACCTCAACTAGGGTGACAGTGGCTCAGGTGGTTGGGGTTCGTCCTGTAACCGATGGGTTCCGGCTTGAACCACCACTCCGTCCGTTGTTGTGTTCTGGACAGAAGGGTTGGATGGTCAACAGTATCCAAAGCTGAAGTCAGGTCTAACATAAGAAGCACAGAACATTTACCTGCATCACTCTGCATCAAAGTATCATTGAAGACTCTAAGAAGGGCTTTTCAGTTGGTCTTATGAAAACTTGACTGAAAATGGTCAAGCGCTACTAATCAAGAGCACAGCTTTGAGATGGGTCTGTAATTGCTAAAGAGAGAAGGATCCAAATTAACCTTTTTTTAAAAGCAGGCGGATGACGGCACTCTTCAGACAAATAGGCACCTGACCTGAAGATGAAGCATTTACTATGGCAACTACAGTAGGACCAATGCACTGAAAAACACTCTTAACCAATCATGCTGGTAGAATGTCCAGAGAGCAGGAAGATGCCTTCATGGTGCTAACAAGCTTAACCAACTCAGGTAGGGACACTGGCTGAAAACAATCTGAAATAACAGGCTGAGCTGGACAGGAAATTGTCAACCCAGGAGTATGTAGAGAAATATTATTTCTCATCTTACTGACTTTGTCTATGAAATAGGAAAGAAAAAGTTGGCAATCCTCATTAAAAAATGGGAACAGAAAGTGGAGCAGGTGAGGCAATGGTGAGGTGTTAAAAACTGTTTAGTTACCTATGCACCTAGCAATCAAATTAGAACACTAGGTTGCCTTTGCTTTTTTGACTGTATTATCAAAAAAAGCTAAAACATCCCTTAAGCACATAAGATGCACCTTTAAACAGTGGATACCATCATTTACCCATGGTGTAGAGTTTGACACAGGTAATGATCTCTTTTTAATAAGGCAGATAGAGTCTAAAATAGAGAGACAATATCTATAAAAATGGTGGGTCAGATAGTCTACATCACTAAAAGGAGATAAGAAGGGATCAAAATCTGCAGCAAAAAGGTCAATTTGTTTCAGCACTCTTTATTTTCACACTCTAATTCCAAACTATATATACAAACAAACTATAATGAAACAGGGTGAATAGAGAAAATGAAAAACAGTTTACTTTGAATCATGCCACACTGTAAAAACAGTTCTTGGTCATAAGTTGCATTTTGGCTATCTGCGTGCTTTTTTGCATGGCGTTTGAGCTGTGGTCAGTGGATATAAGAATGACATAGATACTTTTGTAGAGGAGTCTTAGATGAAGATCTGGACATATGAGAAGTGTGTGTCATCTCAGAGTTAGTCAGCTAAAGAGGCCCCTTGTAAGGGGACCCTCGGGCTTCAGAGGTTAATGTTTCCATTTTTAAGTCCTCATTGCCAAAATACAGCTCATGAGTTAAAGGACGTCATCTCTAAGCTGTAGGGTAATGATGCTACAATATCCTTGGTGTGTCTCACCATCGTTGGTAAAGCAAATTAAAAATTATCTCAACACAAAATAAATGATTAGCAATATTTAATATTTAATGTGATTGAGAAGAGGAAAATAAATATGTACTTAAATAACCAAGTCGGGACATGGGTTATCCTCCTTTTTCTATGTATTTGGATGTTGATGTTGACTGTCCACACTTGACAGAGAATGTCAGTCTGAGTCTAAAGAAGCTTGCATACTTTTCATATCAATTTGTCTTCATGCACAACTGTTAAACATTAATATCTCTTATCTGAATTTGGATTTTCTGTTGCAGATTTACACAGGATCTACCCAAAATATTCAGTTGTGGTTTAACCCACGATCTGCTGTTTACATTTGCACTCTATCCCTAGATATTCCCTGATCGAGTTGCATGTAGAAATATAAAATTAAATAAAACCAACTGCAAATTCATATCTGGGTCCAACACAGGGCAGAATTCAAAACCCTACGTTTTTGAATCATTGTTTTGTTAAAAGTTGAGAATGGTATAAAAAAATGCCCCTTGATAACTGTTTCTGTGTCTGTAGTAATATTGAATGTGTTAGGAGACATCCACAGTACTGACAAGCCAGTGGAAAGCAACAGCTCAGCAGCAGAAAACAATGTAAATCAGTGCCTGCTAAAACAGGTATGTTTTTGTAGCAAAAGTCAGGTACAAACATTACAAATATTTGAAACTTAAACTGGAAATTCTCCAGAATTTGATTGGCAAGTGTCCACAGGAACGCATCACTCAAACGAGAAAGATTAAAGATTCATCTTGAAATGTAAGAGATATTTCAGGATTGGTGAAGTGAAGAAGAGTTAAAACTCCTTCCTTTTGAACAAAATGAGGACGTTTTGGGAAATAATTTTCAGTAATACTGTTTACTTGAATAATATTTGTGATCTCATTTTAACACAACATTCCTTTTTATCGTCAGGCTTTGATGCATGCTGAAGAGTTTAGATCATTGTCCCTGTAGCTGTATCCAGGTTTCAATCATCTAGCCCTGTGGTCTTTAGTCTTTGTCCTCAGGGCCCATTGTCCTTCAAGTTTTATATGTGTCTCTACTATAGTAAAGTAATTCAAATGATTGCTTTACCTCCTCAGCATGCCATCAAGTGTCGCAGAAGCCTGTTAAAAACCCATTCATTTATGGCAGGTGTGTGGCAGCAGGGAACCATTTAAAACATGCTGGACAGTGAGTCCTGAGGAGAGAAGACCCTCCGGTCCTCAGGTGTGAGGACACCTGGTCCAGTTAGTTGTTGGTTTGAGGTTATTATTTCACCCCTTTGTTAAAAGCACCAGGGCCACTGTCAGCTAAAACGGCCCCGCAACACGATGCTGCCACCACCATACTTGACAGTTGGTTTAGTGTTCTTAGGTGCAAAAGCCTTGCCTTGACTCCTCCTATGACTGTTTTCTTTGTAGGCAACCTCTCAGTCCATGTTGGTGTAAAGCCGTCCTTGCTGTGGACAGTGTTGTTGCTGTCCCAGCAGTTTCCAGTTGACGTCAGGATTGAACCTTACTGGTTACGGTCCTACACAATTTTGTTTCATCTGAGGAAGACAGGCTAGGTCAGATGGTGGGAAATTCGACATCCATTGAGTTTTCCAGCAGGACAGTAATCCCAAACATACATCGACGCTAGTTTTGGAATGAAAAATTCAGGCTAGCAATAAGCTTTATTGAATTCTGGCCAGAATTATGGCAGGATATCACTGATGGCAACAAAAGCATGTGGTTGAAGTGCAATTTGCTAAGATATTTAACCAAATACTAATGGGGTTTTCAGTTTTTATGATTAACGTGCAGTAAATTATAGAAGGATGCAAGAAAAGATTATAGAACAATATAAGAACAATATAAATTTACAAAATATTTAATGTGGTTTCTCGTTCCAGGATGGCATCTGAGGAGGAAAAGAAGGTTATCTCTCAAGGATAACGGTAAGTATTTATTATGAATATGAATGCATGGGTCTTACTGGTTCTTAGGTTGAGCTGGGCTATGGGGCAAGAGAGGTGTGGGACATTGCGAGTCCATGACACAGACAGGAGAAATTCTCTGAAAGAATGGAGCTGATCCGAGGAGGCTCATGTTGCTCCAGAGAGGGTAGAAGGAGGTCGGAGGGGCAGGTGTTAAAGGTTCAGACCCAGGAGATGGAGCTGCTGAAGAGCGGCTGCAGAATGGATGAGTTTCCAGGTAGGCAACTCCGCAGTGTGACTGGTTTGGCATTAAGAATTAACTTCGAAGAGAGGCTTAAAGTTGACTCTTTGGTAAAAAACCCAGATCGTGATTAGGAGAGTAACAGGACCAGGAACCATAGGAAACAGATCACTAAGAAAGAAGACTTGATGAGTGCCTGTGTCGGATGGATGGATAGATGGATAGATGGACGGACGGACGGACGGATAGATGGATAGATAATACGAACATTTATTCTTTTTTCATACTTTCTCATCCAGAGAGGAAATATTTATTTATTTTCCAGACTTTTACAAGACCTCTTTCTATGTGTCAGAAAGTTTCAGTAAAGGGGGTCCCTGATGGGTGAAACTTTGACTGCAAGAACTCCATACAATGGATAACTACAAGATCAATCGAGAGTGACTTTCAAAAAATTTCTGAATTAAAAATCAAAAGACACAGACAGGTGTGCTTGTAGCTGCCTCCCTCTCTAATAATCTCACCTAATTAAATTTCTCGCCCAACTGAAGTCGCTCTGCTTTTCTTTGGGGAATCTAATTTGATCCTTCCTCTAACCAGCCCTTTGTGTTAAGTCCCATTTTGTATTCCCTTCTTTTTGAATCTTCAGTGCACTTTTAAAGAACAGGTGGGATGACAGATGCCGTTGCTCCATTTTATTCATTCCGATTCAACTCGTCTTTTCTCCACCTCCTCCCGTCACCCCATCTCTTTGCATCTTAATTCCTTTTGCACCTTCTGTCCTTTCATTATTCATCATGCCACTCAAGGCTGTTCCCTCTGTCTTTCTTATGTCCTCCCTCCCTCACTTGTTACTTTTCAATTCAGATGAATTAACCGCAGCCGCTCTTGTCTCTCATATCCTATCTTCCTCTCCATTATGCTGCTTTTCCTGCCCTCCCACTTTAACGCTCTCCCTCCTTTCATCTCTTTCTCAACACACCACACTCCTCCCCCCACCCTCAGGTTTTCTTCCACTGTTTTTCTTCATACTTTATCTTCCCTCAGCCTTTTCCATGTCTCTGTATCCGACTCTATAACTCCTCCCCACCAGTGATTTTCTTCTCATCCACCCACTCCGATCCATCCATGTGTTGATGAAGTGTGGGTTCATCTTTGTTTTTACATGTGAAGAGTGTACGTCTCCATGTAGGTGTGTGTGTTTACATGTGTGTTTTCTCTTCGGGGCAGCTTGTTCATTAGTGTGGAGGTTAGAGTGATGACGCTGGAATTGAAAGGGAACAGTCGTCAGAAGCATATTGATCAAACACTTCCTGGAGGCAATGTGAATGAAGCTGCGTGTGAAGGGAGTATGTGTGCATGAGTACGCAACATTTGTATCCCCTTTTGCAGTGTTGATGTGTTGCTTAAGGCCAAATATTCCCCTAAAAGGATAGATTTTAAAAGTGGCTTTTTTCTTAAAGTCCCTCAAAAGTTACAGAAGTGTGCGCAACTCTTGTTTGGTGTGCTCTGCTGTTAATTGGAGCCGCTCCAGGCCTTCCCCAGGCTACAGGGAAATGTGTATTAATGCATAAATGTATGTTTGCCTCCGTTTGTACAGTGCTGAGAAAAGATGTTCGCCTTCTTACTGGTTTTGCTTTTTTTTGTCACCCTTAAATGTTTAAGATCATCAAACAAATGTTAATATCAGACAAAAAGAACCTAAGTTAGGGGGGCAGTGTTGGTGCAGGGGTAAAGCATGCGATGGAGGCTGCAGCCGTCACAGGATCGAGTCCCGGCTGCATATTTTCCTCTCTCTCCACCCCATTTCCTGTCAGCCACCTAAATAAAGACCACTAGTTCCACACAGAATAAATAAATAAAATAAGCTGAGTTAAAAATAAAGCTGGTTTTAAATGCTGATTTCAGTAATTAAGATACAAAAACCATTCATACCAATGTAGATCTTTGTGCAAAAGTATTTTCCATCCTTCCACTTATAATAAGCATAATACATTTTAGTTGTAGGCACCTTTCAGGTCACTCAAGGTCACTGGACAAAAGCAAAGGCTTAAATCATAGAACTAAGAGTTGTTAAATAATGATTTAGCTGTAATTAACCACAATTTTTGGAACATAGAGTTCTGCTTAATTAGCCACACCCATGTCTGATTACCACCACATCTACGGAATCAAGAAATCACTTCAGAAGAACCTTTCTGACAACGTGAAGTAGGCCAAAAGATCCCAAAAAGCAAAGCATAATGCCCAGAATCAAAAAAATACAAGAAATGATGAGAAACAAAATCACTATCAGGAAAGGGTTACAAAGTTATTTCTAAGGCTTTGAGACTCCAGCACACCAGTGAGAGCCCTGTCGGCGACCTACCGACATTACTCCCACATCAACGACTCATCCAGGAGGTCACAACAAAACCCAAGACAACATCTAGAGCACTGCAGGCTTTACTCACCTCACATCACACTACTACCACCATCACCTTGGTGGTAGTAGTGTGATGCTGAAAAAGGTGTGATGATGAATAAGGTGAACCTGAGCAACTTGCTCTAACTGACGAAACCATGGATTGTGCTTTCTAACAAACAATCCTGAAGAAAAGTATCCAGCAATCAATTTCACAAGCTTAGGCACACTTGAGTTATGCAGAGTGACTATGATCCAATGCCGGAAACACAAAAATGAAGCCTTTGGGTTGGCCTAATCAAAGTCTGGAATAAATTCAACTGAGATTTTGTGGCTTGACCTTAAAAAGAAAACTCCAATGTGGCTTAAACAAAGCAATTCTGCAAAGAAGACCATGGCAAATTTCATTAACAGGGATGTAAAACACTAACTTATCACAAAACAGTGGCAACCTTTTAAACATGGTCATGTTGGTTTGGATGTTTTTTTCTCTTAACAAATGAAGTCATAATTTAACAACTGTATTTTGTATTTACTCTTTGTTTGATGATCTTAAACACTGATGTGTGAAAAAAGGTGAAAACAGAAGAAATTTGTAGAGGGAAGGTGTATTTTTCAGCACTGTATGATTTTCACAGTAGCTGATACCAGGCTATGTAAGCTTTCTCAGTGAGGAATGAAAGCGAGGATTGCTGCTGTCACCACAGCTAACAGACTAATGATGGCAATATAAGGGGACTTTCAGCAGTGGAAATTGAATTAGATTGCAGGACTCAAACACATAATTGCCAAACAAGCCTGCATTAAAAACAGCAGCACAGACGTAGGTAAAGTGAAGCTCTGCTGACATGGAAGTTGCATGAGCTTTTATTTACAGTTCACAGAAGTGCCGTTGTAGGCTGCAAAGTGAACCCAAACACATCAACCATAGTCAGGAAAGTTTTCCAAAACTGTGACTGGGAAAAAAAGTGACTCAGGAAGAAGAAGTTTTGTCGGCTGAAGAGTGTGGGGGTGAGGACTTTGTTTTGGAAGGGGAACGCGTAGGTGGCAAAAGACCTGATGGCAAAGCAGAAATGAGGCCGAGTTGGAGGAATGACAGAGGAGAGTGTGCAGGCAGGTAAGGCTGTGGCCAGTGGAGAGGGAAGATGGATTCCACTTATTCTGGTGGTGTGAGCAGCTACAGTTGAGAGATGTTGGGAGGCAGGTGGGTGAGCAAGCTGCCAGTGAGGGAACTTTAGCCCAAGAAGTAAGAGGAGGGAATAAACTTGGAACAAAGTCTGGCCTGAACACCTTTAATTACCACGAGGTGACAGTGATGTCATGCCACAAGTGACAGAAAAACCCAGTAGAAACAAGAAAGCGGGCTAAGACACTACAACAAAGACACAAAATCAAGAGGACAAACCAAAACTCTGTTGATCAGGTCTCATATGTTGACCTTTAAAGATTTAGTGAATATAAAAATGTTACTGGTTATGTCCAGAGATTGAAAGAAACCATTAATAAATAATTTACTGAAGCTTTTTGTGTTCATGTCTAGAGATGATAATTATAGGAGAAAAAACTATTTTGAAAGTACGTATGAACTACATTAAGGCTGATATGCTGAATGATTGATAGGTCCAATTTATAAACATAAATTGAATCATAGAGAAACTCCAATTCAACCACCTACATTTGAATCCAATCCCAGTTATAAAACAAAGCAGTCGAGTTCAGTTTATTGCCAAATGTTAAAAGGTTTTCTATCTACTAAAACCCAGCCGACTGCGTAGAGTGACTAACTTTACAGCAATCCCTCCTCCTAAACCAGCATGTAGTGACCGTGAACTGTTAATTGCAGTGAGTCGTTGACTCTGCAGCAATCCCTCATACTTAGCATACATGTGTAAGAAAAAACAAATGTAAAGACAAAACTATGAAACAAAATTCTCTTTTGGAATACAATTATTTGAGAAAGATGATGTTGTAGGCATCTATTTTGTTTTGTTTTTGTTGTTTTTTGGTAAATAAATCCTTAAAGGGATCTATTTTTTTTTTTTTTTCTCCAACTTGCTCCTTTTTTATTCATTGAATTTATGTATTCCTGTTTGAATTTTCTCTGAGTTTTTATCTTGTGGAGATATATGTATATTAGGAATAAATGAAACCAAAAATGAACTAAACTCAACATAGTGTGTCTAAAAAATAGAAATGGGTGCTGGATTGAACATGAAAAAACAGACAAATTTATCCACAGAGCTACTCCTCTATATAGGAATCTTTATTGGTTTGAATATGAGCGATGTGCCTGAATCACCATACAGTAAAGCTTAATGTGGGAGTTTCTTTGGGGGTGAGGATTGATTTGTTCATTTTTATGTTCAGTGTCAGTTGAGGTGACATTAACATTTTAGAAAAACAACATTGTTAGACTGCTCACAGGTCGCATCGAGTTTACATCGAGTTTTCTGCTCTGAGAATGAAGGAAGTGTGGAAGTGATGACAAAAGGGTGTGCATGGGGGTCCACTTACTGTAACACAACCAAACAAGGTTGAGCAAAAGCAGCCACTCTGGACCACCTGGTAGATGATATGCGGCGCCTTGCAAATGTAATTATACCCCTTATTTTATAGTGTTAGTCACATCACAACTGCAATCTGACATGTATTTTATTGGGATTTGATGTAATAGAGCAACACAACAAGTGAATATTTATGAAGTGGAAGAAAAAGGAATACATGTTTTCTATCTATCTATCTATCTATCTATCTATCTATCTATCTATCTATCTATCTATCTATCTATCTATCTATCTATCTATCTATCTATCTATCTATCTATCTATTTAATCATGTTTACCAACAGAAGTCAGTTCTAATTGCTAAATTAGGCTAAAAGTGAAAGGCTTCCAGCCATACTAAATGAAGAGCCATTTGGGAGCTACAATAGCTGGCTCTTTGAAAACAGCCAGACCTCCCATCATTGGTGCTACACTCTTTAACTCTTTAAATGCAGCAATAAACCGTGTCTAATTACAAATAAGTGACTTCTGAAGGCAAGTGGTCGCAGTCAAGTTCATTTAGGGGTCTCAGGGTGAGGGGGCTCAAAATATTTGAAACAAATGTCTTTTTTCCTTCCACTTCACAATTTCTCACTCATTTGTGCTGGTCTATCAAATCAAAGAAAATACTTTATAGTTTACAATTGTGACAAAATTAGTAAAAATAAAAAGGGTATGAAATCTTTTACAAGTGACTGTGTCTGCAGATAAATTAATTCACTTCTGTATGTTGCAGGCATGCCTCTGCATATTCATGCTCACCAGATTACAGATTGTTTCGTTACTGATTTGTCAATTTCCAGCTTTGCATCTTTGTTACATGAACTCCTCTTTTGTAATATTAATATTATCCATTCCCATGGCCTGTAATAAATCAGCCCAGAAAATTTTTATTTACGTAAATCTAATTTCAATGGTTTTTGAAGCAACTTAATTTAATTCTCCGAAATCCAAAATAATAAATTTAGTGCAAATAAAAGTAATACGGTCAGACAAATTACAATAGACACATAATATATTGATATAATACAAGTGGAAGGTATAGAAGACAATGTTAAGTGTCATTGGGGATGCATGTAAATGATTACAGCCTATCTTCTGTTTTGATTGTTTGATTGGCAATCAGACAGGCCAGGCTTATTCCACCTGCAGTGACTGATTAAATAGATGCAATAAACAATACTGTGAAGCTGTATGAATCTGCACAAAAACTGCAAACACACAAAGCTCAGCTGCATGAAGCATACTGAGAGAAGTTTATTCTATGTGTGCCCTCATCTGCATTAGGTTGCACAAAGCCTCACAGTGAACTTCTGAGAAGTTCAAAACATAAGATTAACACTCGTGTTTCTGGATTGTCGGCATATTTTCCTAGTAGTGTCAAAGCTATATGTGGAACCAATGGGCTTTACATGTTGGATTGTTTTTGTTTTTCTTGGGGTGGAAAAAGACTGAGAAGCCCTGCAGGAGGTTAAATTGAAGATTAGGAAATACTAATTATAGAAAATGTCAAAAATGTGGTGAGTGTATGTGGAAGGTTGGAAACGACAGGAATCCAGGAGCAGGAGAGGCAGACCGTTGAAGGTGAAATGATGATTTGTTTTATCAAAATTAAAAAGTACTGCATGGCAGGAATGAATGTATCTCTGCTGAACTAAACTAAAACTATGAAGACCATGAAACACTGTGAAGCAATTTGACATTACGACAAAACAAAGATCACCTGGCTTGGAGGAAATACTGACCAGGAATGTAGCATGAAGGAGTAACTGGCAAACAGGAGCAGATGATTGGCACTGATAGTTACAACCAGGGGCCCTACAAATGCATGTTCAAAACTCTAACATGCTGTGGTACTATCAAGCTGGTAAATCAGCTGGGGTTACTGAGGCTGCCTATGTGTGAGCTCATGTTAAACAGGTAGAGTTGGAATAAGAGGACCACTCACAATGCAGAGGCCTAAAGAAACATGGCCACAAAAATAAAAGCAAACAAATAACCAACATGATAAAAGCATGGATGTTGTAATATATTAAATGCTGCAGGTACGTGTTGCAACAGAGACTACGGCTGTTATAAATCAGCTTTGCACCAGATGATCTAAAAATTTAAAACCTCTCAGTCCCACAGGTTAGAGACAGATTTTCTGCCATCTACACCCTGAAATGTTATTTGAAACATGTTATTGTTCATTTGGGATTTTAAACATTGTTTAAAAAACCCAAATGTGTTGATGAAGTACATGGCAGTGTGCTTAGCACGGTGCACTATGAGTTCATCATTCAATATAAATAATCAGGATCTTTTCAGAGATATGAATCTAATTAAGAAACATTTTCTTTTTGATCAGTGAATTTCAGCTTCTAACAGGGTCAAACTTTATAGCAATCAGTCTCTGTATTGATCAGTTCTGCAGAGACATCTCATAAAGATTTTCTGGTGAAAACAAGACTTAACTGTAAGTCAATAAGAAGGATAAAAAGAGAGTCACTGTTCACGCACTGCTCGTCTTTTTAATTTTCAAAATTTCTCAGGGCATTGATTGGTTGAGAAGAGTCCTTTTATAGTCTGAGGCTCTAATTTGGAAAAAGCGGTCCCTTTCATC
Source organism: Crenichthys baileyi (assembly GCA_036173005.1). Classification (NCBI taxonomy): domain Eukaryota; kingdom Metazoa; phylum Chordata; class Actinopteri; order Cyprinodontiformes; family Goodeidae; genus Crenichthys; species Crenichthys baileyi. The sequence goes on along the minus strand of JAHHUM010001454.1, from coordinate 273,354 downwards.
TGAAAGGATCAGAGTTTAAAGATTCATCCATTTTCTATACCTGCCTTTTCCTTGCAGGGTCCTGTGGAGCTGCTGCCCATCTCCAGTGGACAAGAGGCAGGGTACACTGTATACAGAGACATGATAAAGGCCAAAGAACCAGTTCACCTAACAACCCTGTTTTAAGACTGTGGGAGGAACATGGAGTACCCAGAAAACATTGCTGTGGTCTTGATTCAAACCTAGGACCTTCATGTTGTAAGAAAACTGTGCCACTGTTCAGACCTTTACCAAACCTGCCAAAAACTGACCCATCTACAGTTCTTCTAAAACTGCTTCTCATCATGGCTGTCTACTGATAAAATCTGCAGATTGCTAGAAAATCTGTTGTCCCTCGCACCCACTGAGTTTACAAGCTTTTCTATGCCTGAATAAGTCATAGTTCAGAGTTAAGTTGCTTATCAAACAGCAAAAAACTGGACTTGAAATGAGAAAAGGCCAAAGACAAATCAGATCACGAAGACCTTCAGGAACCATGGAGTACTGATGATTAAGTCCATGTTAAAACATCTCATAATATGACTCATTGGAAGCAAAATGGAAAGACATGAGGGATGACTCAAGAATTCTGAGCAGACCTTTGAAAAATATAATCAGTATGTGTTTATTGATGGTTTCGTCATTATTGGCAAACATGGCAGAAACATTGCTGCCTAAAATGCAGTGGATTCCCTTATTGTGCAGTTAAAACACCAGATTGTGTCCACAGGTCTACTTTCTAGCTTATGCCTTTAGGAGAAGTTCACATTTGTGAGGTAGTCCTCCATCTTTATTATAACATTCACATTGTGCAGTCAACTGTTTCCAAGTTTTAAGCATATGATCCAAGCTTCACCCTAACAAGAACGGTTAGGAGGTTCAGGTACAAAATATAGGAACCACCTGGTGTATGTCATACATCTAGGTGCTAACCAGGAACAACAGAGCCCTTGTTCCAGAATTGGCATTTTGGCTAACTTGGCTTGTGCATGTCCAGGTTTCATGGCCAGATGAAGTATGAAATATGACATTTGAAATATAGTTTCAATAAGCTTTCAAACTTCACTCAAACACTGTGGCAACTATTATGCATGGTGGTGGCAACATAATGCCTATGAGGCAGTTTTGCTGCCAGGTGCTGGTATTTTTGACATAAAGTGGGTTAAACAATGAAGAAGAAAGACTACCTACAAATTCTTAAAAAATGTCAAATAGGTGTTTCAGTAAAGTAACGCACATTAAAACTAGTTTCTGGGTTAGGATAAAGCTTTTATCCTCAAAACAAACTTTTAATCTGGTTTTAAAGTAAATTCTTTGTCCATCACAGGGCAACAAAGAGACACACAAGAAAAACAACCATGCACACACACATACATAACCGAGGGGAATAGAGTAACCAGTTAACCTAACAGTCATGTTTTTGGACTGTGGGAGGAAGATGGAGTACCCGGAGAGAGTCCATGAATGCACAGGGGAAACTGCACCCAATGTTAGTTTCTGAAATGTTTGAACGTGAGTGTTGTATTATCATTCCACCCTGAAAAAAGAATGCCTTAGATGCATCTTGAAAAGGCCTAATTTAAAATAACATTCATGCTCAAGATGTAACCCTATAAACAAAATTATAACTATGATATGAGGTGGAGTTAAGGAGTGTGCTTGTAATCTTTAAAAGTTACTGAAGTGATGACTGTGTTATTGCACCTCTTTAATAGTTTAAAAATGACACTCAACGTCCCAAAAAGCTGCATGTTTGAACATCTACACACACATGCAAACTGTTTGTCATCTTAACCAACACCTCAATCAATTATTATGAGATTTATCTGTTGTTGTGTGTCTGGACAATATTTGACAAATGATACATTGTAAAAACAAAAGGCTGTTAAATCAATAAGATAAATATGTGGTGTCGGTGTGTCTGTCTGGACTATTGGCAGACCGATATATCACAGGTGAAGATTATATTGAATTAAGCCTTGGTTGTTCTTCCGCTGGAGCTGACTAGTGCTATTAAAAGGATTGCAAAGAAAGGCTAGATTTATTTTACTGTGTACCAATTGGTGTACTGAGGTGAAGGATGGTGCTTTAAAAGGTAAGACAAGTCAGACTGTATCAGAGCAGGACGAACAGTGATTGAGTTTATAGCAGGACGGTCTGAATATCCACAACACTGCCTCTGTGTCTCCATGAGCGTGGGCTGCAGAGACGGTGAAACTGCCCGTAAAATGTGTTTTTGTGTGTGTGTCTATAATATTCAAAGGTTCCTCAATTTCACCTGGTGCATTATAAATCTCTTCAGTTGCTGACACTTTGCTCACTCATTTGACTTGGTCTCTGAGTCAAATGCTCTATTTCTCCTTTCTGCAGGTTGAAGAATGTCATGTAGAAGCTCAATGGAAAGCAATTTAGGGGCTGTCGAGGCAAACCAGACCCAAAGTCTCGCGTATCGTTGCAAATAGACACATGGGGAGGGGGGGATAAAAAGAGATGCTCCAGTTTTATCACCGCAATTATAATCTGCAATCAAAATTTTGGAAATTTTTTGGAAATCTTCGAGCAGGGGCTATCAAATTTTTATCAGGTCTTCCTGACAAGTGTTTCCATCACAGACGGTGATAGACCGACCTACACACACGGTCCAGAGAAGATTGCTTTTCCTATACTGTGGGGATCAATGAGAGCACTCCATTGCTCAGATTAATGCCCTCACCTTCCCACACATGCACACAAAAACACCTCTCACACCTGTGGATGATAGTACAGGGCAAGCAATGGCAAAGTGGATGGGAAATATTCTTTTGCCCCCTCTGGTGACAACAGAGGTTGAGTGGATTAACAACTTATTTCTCTCTCTCTCTCTCTCTCTCTCTCACACACACACACCACCACACACACACACACACACGCCACACATACATTCAGTGTCAATCTCAGTCTATCCAGCCAGCTTTGGCAGTTTTTAGATATAAACGCATCAGTGCATACATATGAGTAAAATAACACGTCTAGGTTTCAGTTGCTGGAGGCTGTTAAAACATTCAAGCATTGTCTCTTAAGAAAGCACAAAGAAAGAAAAGCAATAAAATGACCTAAATTCTTAGTAAATTTGCAGAAAAGGAGAGTAAAATCACATCAAAGCTGTATTTGAGGAAGCATTGCATGGATATCTGGTTATTTTAAATTTATGTTTGGCTCTATAGGTCTTTCTGTTCATGCATTTTCTGCCTGGTTCTGTTTAGACTTTTCCGGTACTTCACCTACTCCGGTACTTCACCTAAAGGCATGGGTTAATTCGTCAGTCAAAACGGAGTGTATATGCAATGTTCTTGTAGCAACCAATAAGGTAATAACTCCTGGTATTACCTAATAATTTTGACAATTTTAAATGTAATAAAGCCAAATAACGCAATAACTTGACAATAATGTAATCAGGTTTTTGATCCAATAACATATAACTATGTAACATAACATGTAGGTCACATGATCACTGTTCTGATTTAAAATTTTAACATTGCAGTAAGATAAAATGCTCTTCAAAGTGATAGGTTCTATTATAACCCATACACGAGGTAATGAATGTACATATGAGCTAATATAACACCAGATAATTCTTAAATTGGATCTTACAACCCATTTAAGGAGGGAGAGTGCAACACAGTACGCATCCTTGAAGGAATAAATATGACAACAATGGCATCGACCATGCTTACTTTTCATGATTATAATGTAGAAAAACGGAGAAGAAAAATGTTTATTTCCCAGAAATGTCATACTGTCTAGTATTTTAGCATTATTGGTTGCAGTTATTGTATTTTTAAAGGATTTGTTAAAATACAGTAATAACAAAATAACCAGGCAATAACTTAATAACTTATTACATCATTAGCAAATTATTAAGCGATTACATTTAAAATGTCCAAAGTTATTTTACTATAGGCAGGTGTTATATTGTTAGCTGTTATTACATCATTGGTTGCTATAGTAGCTAACTGATGAGGCTCCAATCCAGTTAGTTTGGGTTCCTGTTCCTGATATTCTAATTTACCGACTGATATTTTCCAGTCCAGCATTTAGTGCTGTTTTGTTCTAAACCTCACAGGCACTTTCATCTGTACAGCTGCCAATTTTGCAGCTGTATTTATATTGACATGATCAGAATGATCCATGCATGTTTATTTTCACTTTGTTGTGAGCTGCAGAGCTGCTGAATCTGAACTACAGACTTTCGAGAGGAGGGAGGGGGCACAATCGACTTTGGAGCAGTTGTACTTGTTGGACCATTTGTTTGCTACTATATACCCCAGTATGGTCTGCTACCACAACTCCCAGCAGGCATTGCAGCTGATAGAAAGGGGCGTCGCAGCTCTGATGTCACCGTGGGCTATATAAGGTATATGAGGCGTCCCACCACTGCTTTTTCCCGCTGGAAACTGAGACTGGTTACCACGCAACGGAGGCACGCAAACTTCTGGAGAAGAAACTCATACGTGGGTTTTCATTAATTCTCCCCACTGGCCAAAACTCATGAGAAACTCAACGAGTTAAGCTTGCAAGGATAGAAAGACTTGCAAAGTTTTACTTTACCGATCGAAGACGTGGATTTAACATGAAACCCAAGCAAAACCCACAGAGGTTTTCCAAGGATACGAAATTTTCCTCTTCGTTTTTTGTTCCAGTCGACTGCTGACGGTCCGTCATATTTTTCCCTTTTTGCCAAAGGAGGGAGGCCCGCCGTCTTTGAGTTTTTTATAAAACCGTTAACACCCCCCCCCCCCCCCCCCCCCTCCCCCTGCTCCAGAGAAGACGACACCAAGTAATCCCGTTTTGTTTTTATTTCTATTAGAAATAGCTTGGGCAGGATAGAGTAGGATTTTAGAGGGATTTAGAATCGCCACTTATAGTTGTATGTGCATGCAATTGTAAGGATTATTAATCTGACAATATTATTTAATATTTAATATTAATATTTTAATATTTTATCAAATAATATTTCAGTCTGTTAAGGGTTGTCCTGCGAATACCAGCCCAGTAAGGCGATGGTATTAGGACAAAATAGAAAGGGATGAGCCAAGCTCTGACATTATTGAACAGCAAAACTCTGCACACACACGGAATGAATTCACACAATTTCTTAAAATACAAGAATTTATTAACAACAATAAGTCAACTCAGTCAAACATATTTCAATCAACAAACAATCCAACTAAACTACCAAGCAGAATTAAAGAATAAGACAAAAGACTAATGGGCTATGTACAATATAAACAAGTTGATTGAAGATGATTGAAAATCATGACCGAAAGAGTGATGCAACATTACCATGCAACGTTTATGTTTGAGAACCAAGGATTATCTTGAAGAATCTGGAAGTTAAGTTAAGTTAGTCTTGGAACCAACTTAAACAATATTTAGCAAACGTTTAGACAACCATTCACAATGCAAGATCAGATAAAATATTATTTTAATAAAATAATGTTTTAAAGAATGATCTGCTGAATAAAACCAACCTTCTGGATAACTAATTCTCAATGGTGTCTCATTAGCTGCCTTTATTTATTAAAATAATATTTAAATAAATATTAAGGGAATATTCGGAAAAGAGCCAAATCTTTCTGGACAAATGGGGCTTTGGTGTTTACTTAGTTACTTAGTGTTTACTAGTTACTTAGTTACTTTGGTGTTTACTTAGTTATCAGATTTAGTAAAATAATGTTTTGGGACTATTATTCACTAGCTTGAGAACTAAACCTTTCTGTTAAATATTCTGTAGCAGCAAGAACGTGTTCTTACCGGTTAGCAGTTGAGCTAACAAAAGAAGCTGATAGCTTAGCACCAGAATCACACACACACCTTTAAAAATACCGTCAATAAAAGGGTTAAAATGCATAAGCGCGGACGACGCGTTATGAGCAATCTTCTGTGTTTAAAATCACCCTTTAAATAAAGTTTGTCTTAACTTTAAAAACACACAAACAGAGAACACAAACTGAGCACGTGTGCTGCAGATAGCCTGCTAGCACTAAGATAGCGGAGTTTCACACAAACAAAACCAAACTTCATAAAATGAAAACCTTCAGATCATTTCATCCTAACTGTTATTCTGCCCAAACCTAACCTCATGAACCGTGGTGAGGAAACGTTGTCCAAGGGGTGAAGTTTGATGAAACGTCCACAGTCAACAAGCAGTTAGCTTTCAGCTAACCTGACCTCCGGAGCTGTGGCCTGAAAGACGGCTCGTTCTGTCCGTCAACCAGCTGTTCATTACCGTAACCACGGTGATGCGGGCCGCTGTCCTTCCTTCAGACTCGGCTTGTAGAAACAGCTTCTCTACTGGGGATTTCTCTGTGACACAGTTTCTGCAGGCCTCAGAGAGAAAGTAAGCAATGCTTATACCTTAATTTCCCCTCTTTATGAATGAGATCACCAGGTACACAAACAGTGCTTTACTCATACTTAACTTGTGCATATGATCGCGTGATCTTATGACACTCTTGGATCCAGTTTGAAGAGTTTATGTCTTTTTGCCAGCAAAAGACATTAGCAGGCTCGGGCTCTCCTGACCAGTCCCACTAGAGGCCGTGTGGAAAGAGGGCGAATTCAGCAACAGCTGTGCTTTTATTTGGGGAGTGACGTCACAGGAAGTCCGCAGTTATCCTGGTTTTGGCTGTGCTGGAAGAAGGTTAATGCACTTTATTTTGAAAACTCCAGAAAAGTGTATACCGGAGTTGAAATCCATGGCTGTAGGTCCCAACACAATGTCTTATTGGAACTTTGATTGCTGTGAGACTCTGAAAGCCACTGTGCTTTGAAACTGTGCGTGTCTCACTGCTTTTGAACACCTGAGCGCAGTCTCAGGTGAACTTAAAGTTGGACTGCTGGAACCTCATGGTGGAATTCTCACTGTTCCATTGTCTTCACTATTAGTGTTTTTCCACTGGTTGACGCCTAAAAGTTTTATGACCCTTTGTGTTTCACTGAGTTCCAACTTTGGGGGTTTTATGACTGCAACCTACCTGGTGGAGGCCGCTCCCAAAGCTTCGCCCAGTACCATATTTTCTCTTGTTTTGCCATAACTGCTGGTTTGACTTTCATAAACACTCAATGTTGTTTTATCTTGCTTAGTTAGTTATTTTACCCGTTTTGTGTAGAATATTTGCATGCTTGATTAGGTGAAGATTATTGAATCAGAATAGTGAGGTGTATCAGGGCTGTTGATTTAAAAAATATTCACGTAGATAAAGAGAAAGCGTTTGTGTTTATTTTGAGCAAGAGTGATTTGTCTGTCAAAATAAGGTCAAAGTTCCCCCACCTTCGGTGAAGTGGTTGATTAAACAGTGACATCTAGTAATAGTTATCAGTTATTACTGAGAACTTAATAATTGTAATTATCAAGGGCTTTGAGCCATGCTTACAACACCAGAGGACATCTCTGATTTCGATTCGTGAGTAATGATTTTTGGTTAAGAAATTAATCTTTTTCAAATTATGATTTTAAATTATAATTCTTGATAAATATTAATTAATCAATAATCATAATTCTTACATATTTTTAAGTTGCTGCTGTAAACTCTGTGTGTCATATCCACAGGTCTGTGTCCAGGTTGTGTATGTGCTTTACCTCCTCTCATTACAGAGTGTGACGGGCAGGTGTGCCTTCACAGCAGGAGCTCGTTAAGGTCCATCAGGAGGAGCATATAGAAGAGCAGATCCCCTGAGGCAGAGGCCAGATTGTTCTTGTTCGTCAAGTGGAAACCGTTGTTCTGGTCCCAGTTTGTCTGGGACTTCAGTCTGCAGCCTCCTTGTTTCCAAAGTTGATTGGAGAACTCGAATCTCCTCTGGCTGCTCCTCTGGTTGCTTCTCTGGCTGCTCCTCTCGATCGCTGTTAGGACACTTCCACAACCTCCCATCTCCACTCACCTGTCTGTCCACCCTCCAACACTCTGCTGTCATATCCATCTCCCTCCTGAAAAGAAAGAACTATTATCAACCTGAATCTCGCAGCACAACCTACAAACCTCAGCCTCTAGAGGTATAATCACCTCCTCCCTGGAAACTTAACCTCCTCAATACCAGTTAGACTTACCCTTATTTTCCAGTAACCACTGACCTCTCCTTCTCAGTGCTGTCCTTGAATCCTCTTAACCGAACATTTAGCTCCCCTCTAGGAACTGTTTCAAATAAGCGAAGCAAGAAATGTAGCTACTTTTAAAGCACCAATTGTTCTTATTTTTTTCAATGAGCAGTGGGTGCCACCATGGGCCTCTGCCCTTTTCGAAAGCATTCAGAGGCAGCCTAGTCCTCATGCAGAAGTCCCTCCAAGCTGCACTCAGAGCATGAAATTTTCAACCCTCTGCATCCAGACTGCAAATTTAATAGTGCAAAGCCACTTTTGACTGATTCCCTTACAGTAAGAGTGGCACGTAAGTGTATGTATCTTGGTTTTTGTTTCCCTTTATTCGATTTAAACTGTTAACATAGATTATTTACAAACAAAATTATAAAAATGTGACAAAGAGCGTCTTTTTTAGGCCACGTTTGCTAGTTCCAAGTCCAGACAAAGGAGAAGGATTTGAACTGCCACATTTAAAAAACAATAATTACCTGAGGAAACTTTATTTGTAGTTCTTAACACATTAACAGTAGTTTGTACAAACTTTTTGTTGCTCCCTCAATAGTGCTTCTATAGCTTCATTACAGATAGATTTACATGGCAGTTTTAGCAGTTATGCCAATGGTGCGATGATGTAATTGTGTGCTTTTCAGAGACTTTGAGGAGACCAAATAACTCCCTTTCTTATTGATGTTTTGGCAGAAGTGTTCTAAAGTCATTAATTATTCCTAAAAAAAAGCCAAAATTCAACAGTGTATGTGAGAGATTGAAAGAAGTAACACCAAAGCTAAACATAGTAGTAGGCTACTGTTTTAGTGAAACGAGCACAGCTAGCATTACTTACTAACAGCAGCCTCTCTGTCCATTTTCAAGATGACAAAAATATTTCTGTCTTGTGATAAGGTCTTCCATAAAAGTTGCCAAAACGTCCAAATCCCACATATTTAATGACAGATAGCGGTTGAAAGCTCATAAGAAAGTAAATCACCTTTCTGTAATCCATTTAGCTCTCCAGTTGCTGTTGAAGCTCCTTGTTGCCCCTAAAAGCTTCATCCGCAGTCAGTTTTACTGTAACATTTTAGGACAACTTCAAACACTGTAGATGTTTGAACAGAACATGACAAATGGTTCTCTTACATTTAAGCAGTGCCCAGTGGCAGCAATTCCTTAATGAACTCTGCCCTTTATGTAATCTGGCAAATTTTCAACACCATCCCCCACAGACTGGTGGACAAACTGAAGGACATTTGACTGCCACACCCCACCTGCACGCGGATCCACAGCTCACTGTTGGGTCGCAGCCGGAGGGTCAGACTGGGTCAGCATACATCTTTGGCCTTCAGCCTCAGGACCGGATCTCCACTGGGTTGTGTGTTAAGCCCCCTGCTCCACACCCTCTACACCTAAGACTGCATGTCAAGTTCACAGATGACACCACAGTTCTGAGGCTCATCTCTGGGGGGAATCAGTCTGCTTATAGGGAGCAGGTGGAGCGTTTGACAGTGTGGTGCACAGAGAACAACTTGCTTCTCAAAATCTCCAAGACCAAGTAGATAATAACTGACTATAGGAAAAAGAAAACAGACATTTTACCACTGATCATCAGTGGGCATTATGTGGAGAGGGTCGCTTCCTGGGAGTTGACATCGAGGAGAACCTGACCTGAAGGGTGGACACCTCTGAGCTGCTTCTTGAGGGTTCTTAGGAAAAATAACATCACACAGAGACTGCTGGTGTCCTCCTCCATCTGTGTGTGGTCCACCAGCTGTAAAGTGGCTCAGAGGAAAGCACTCCAGAGGGTCATTGACGTGGCCCAAAAGACCTTTGGCTGTGTAGGAAAATTCAGGCAAAAGACAAGCAGGATCATAGTAAGGTTGGTATTTAATGAAAAATGTTAAAGAGAGGAGGGGAAAAACTAAACGAGGAGCAAACTGGCAAGACATGGGGTAGAAACAACTGGATCTGACCAGGACAGCAAGCAAACCAGGAGAATACATATAGAGGAGGGTGATTACTTGCATTGAAAATCAGTAAGTCTGATTAATGAACTGGTTACAGCTAAAGACTGAGAACTGAGTAATGACACTGGGAAAATGACAGAATAACCACGACTTGCAAACAAAGCAACTGGGAACACTAAGACAATAACTGAACATGACCAAAAGAATTTTACTAGATGAAGAACTTAAGAAAACAAAGATTAGAAACCAAAACCAAACACAGCAGAAACACTGAGATAGAAAACATGTTGCTTAAAATAACATGAATGAGCACTAGAATCAACTAAAATAAAAAATAAACCCAAAATAACAGAACTCCAAATCAAAGTGTGTAAACAGAACCACAATCCTTCATGTCTTCACAGCATGTAGAAATTGTTCCACCTAACCTTTAGCTTGGTAACATAAACGTCAAAAAATTCCCAAAAAATGCCAAATTCACTGTTTGATAAACAGTTTTTATGAACTAAGCTATCTGCTTGGGAATTATTGGAGACAGCATGTTTTTTTTTTTTTTTTTCTTACTGTTAAAAGTGATCTATTATTAGTAACAATGGCAATCTGGCTTCTTTAAAAGGCAACACTTTTTTATAGAATGTTTAGTTTATAGAATGTTATCGCAATCGCTAACCTGTTTTAATATTACCTACCCTTGTTGTCTTTGGTAAATGTTATATCCTGTTGTAAATGTGTGTCCATGTCATGTGTTTTTTACCTTCAATCTGCCATGGGACTACAGATGAAAATTAGCCGTTGTGGCTAAATTTGGTATACTTACATGAGAGTCCAATGCACTCATTTTAATCAATATGCACCGTCCCTTTATTAAATAAAAATAAACATAGCAGCTTTATCACGCTGCATATGTTCTGTCTGTTTCCCTTTACTTCTTGCCAGTTCATTGCGTTATGGGAAATAGAGAAAATGTATATATCACTCTTCTAGTCATACTGATCATTTAAAGCGCTTTACACTATAACCACATAAACTCATTAGCACTCACAAGCGCGTTCACACACTGATGGGTAAGCAACTTGGTGCCCTGGCGCACATCGACATGTGACAGGAGGAACCTGGAATCAAACCCGCAACTTTCTGAGAGCAAGACCACTACTCCACCTTCTAAGCCACAGTCGCTCCTACATATTCTTTCTATCACATCCTTATATGTTTTTTTTCAGTTTGTAGCATTTGCATTTTCTGCCCTGCAGCACGTCCAGTATTGTACTGTTTAGTTATTAAAGAATTTGTTTCTTTTGGGTTGCTTTCTATGAGCAGGATTCCCAATGTAATTTGTTCACCTGGACTTTACAAGTAAAAACTAATTGAACCACTGAAGTTTGTTATGGACCATCTTGTATGCATCTTTCCTTCTGAAGCAGGTTTGTCAAGGGAAAAATCTACTGTTAAAGGCAGGAAATTATGCTCCACCAGCACATAATGAACAAAGCATTGTGTTGGTTTTTAGTTTTAATTTAAAATATAGACAAAAACTAAAACAAAAATAGATTTCTTAATACTGAAGGCTATCCTTCATTATCCTTCACACTCTATTTGACAGGCTGCCTGCCACAGGCAACACACCAGTCTAATTAATCTCCCGTCTCTCGTGTTTGGGGCATCTGCTGTCTGACACTCATATTAGATAACACCAAGACCAATCAATGTGAGATTGTAGAATATAAACTGACAGATGTTTGCAGGCACATCAACACCTCAGGGAGCAATTTTGAGTTTTCAACTGACCCCTCACCTGATTTTGGATTCCTAGATTGTCTAAATATTAACTTCCAGGGTCAACTTGACTAAAAGAGTAAAATGAACTAAAATTATTTTCAAATGTTAAGGCAATCGTGTGCTGATCAGTCCAGTTTTCATGCCTCCTCATTTACAACTAACATTTACGTATTGGGCCCCAAATGGTTTAAAAATGGCCCCATGTTTATTGACGTTCTTGCAGCTTGATGCAGAAAAAAAAAGGTTTAAAAGTATCACCCACATGGATCCCAGATGTGTTGTGCTGTTTGATCTGAAATAGAGATCTACATAACCCCTACATAGACGTCCAAACTGGTTTTCTCAATATGAGTTTTATTTTGTCAGCCAAAGTGGGTCCCATACAAGAGGCCCATTGTGAGTCCCAGTCCCAGCATGAGCAACATTCATTTGGGGTTCACATACACATTCTGGGTTTGTAGGATATCAATTATTTTAATTACCCAAGCACTTGTGGCTCATTGTACATTTTTCTACTGTATTTTGTCTTCATTTACTCTTTTCTCTACATATGATTCAAATCACATTGACCCTTCTACACTGGTAACGTGCAGAAGATCCAAAAGGTCCTTTCAAAAAACACAGGAAGGTTGGATTATGATGCCTTTTTGGCATCTCCATGTGTTTTGTGAAAGATCCAAAACATTTTTCAAATCAACACAAAAAGGGTCACTAATCAATGGCTATCGCAATCCCCAGAACCAAAACCTATATAAGAAACTGCAGTGTGCTGAAGGGATGAGAGCATAAGAGAGAAACCAGGAATCTGGATGATCTATAGAGACTGCGTAAAAAAGAATGCTCAAAGATCTCTAGATCTATTATTCTGCTGTGTTTTGACTTCTTTTACTCCTTTCTCAGCATAAAATTCTGATCACATTCACCTAAAAGCCTCTTTGCATCCAGCAGGTTTGTCTTGTTGCCGTTTGGGGCTGATCAGGAAATGTGCAGAGGGTTAGTAGGTCTGTGACTGTAAATATTACAACAGTAAAGCAGTAGGCTGTGGAGACAAACTGCAGAAAAGAGTTGTCGATGAAAGACACAGCTCTCTGGCCTTCTAACCGTATATTCAATACGCAAAGGAGAACCCTGACAGGTTCATCTTCATTGCACGTAGCTTTTATAGATGCACCGACGAAGATTTTGTTTGGGGGCATTTTTTCCTTTATTACATACTGTCAAGTTTAGAGAGACGCGGGGCGGGGGGAGCAGGGGTACGACATGCATTAAAACTCCGACCCGAATCGAAAATGAAAACTCACCGCTCACAGCAATTGTGCTCAAACTGCATGCACCTTAGCTGTTGGGTCGCATGATGCATGGACTCAATTTTAACTTTAAGACATGTAATATGAAAGTATTTACAGATACACACTGAGCTGAAATCCGAATGAGAGAAGGAAAGGGTGCCTAGCAACCCATTCTCATAACTATTGGCAGAGTTGTGTTATTGACTCTGACAGCAGCACCTCCATTCACTCTGCACAACAGCTCATTTGACCCAGAGTGCCTCTCATCAGTCACAACACTTCCTCTGTAATGATTCCCAGTCAATGGGACAAAACAACCATAATGCCATATAATCAGTAATAAGATTTTCCCCATTGTCTGAGGCAGCAAATGACATTTGAGGAGAAACTTTTGGATCATTGGGCTCATGGCAAAAAAGTGCACAGTGACGTGACACGGCTTTTTAATTAGAAATTTTCCAAGGTAAAGTTTTGCAGAGGTTAGCTGTGCAACAGTTGTATATTGTTGCCTGCTGCTAAGACTGTGCCACGCTTTTCCATAACAGGAAAGGCCAGATTAGATTTCAGTCAGATTTATGCATCTGCATTGCTTCCATGTCTATTCTGAGGAATATTGCATTCCAGCATATGAGAAGAGGAGGGAATATGATGTGTGTTACATTCGCAGTCCAGATTTTTCTTTCTTTGTTTCTGTGTGTGTCTCCGTTTGTGTGTGTGTGTGTGTGTGTGTGTGAGTCAGTTTGCACGCTTGTCTGAAGAGGTGTTGTCTTTGACTTGTTTGTAGATGAGTAGGTGTTACATTAAAGAAATTCCTTGCTTCACTCACTTTGTCTCTGAGCTCCACTCAAACGTGTCACAACATATTACATCGCTGTCTCCCTTGTGAGCGTGTATGTGTGTGTGGTTGTTGGAGAATAGGTGACAGCTGTTTATCTAGTGAACATGAGAAGAATGTGAGACATGCACAAGAAAAAAATCCCACACAGATTTTCAAACATTTTATTCATATATTTTTCTCTATTTAGTTATGTGAAAAGTCTAGTATTTCTGGAGTTCTTTTGCTTTTTGACAACTTTTTTGCTCTTATTGTACAATGTGTGCTTAAAAGTGAACATGGACAGATGGAGGACAAGAGTGTCATGTATTAAGTATCAAATATCATGTCTTTAAGATGACAGCTCAGCCTGACACAAGGCCTGATCCAGAAAAATCCAGTTGATCACTTAACACCAGCAGCATTGAATACAAAAGCTCTCAGTGTAAAGAAGCCCAGCCAATTGCATAAAGTCGCAGAAATGTTGTAGAAACCTTGAGCAAGCATGACAGTAGACTGAGGGGACACAAAGGAGACAGGAAGAACACAAAAGTACTGAGCTACCAGAACATTTCATCGGAGAGGAAGCAATGAGTACATAGAGTTAATGGCAGATGTAGCTCTGTCCAATATTCAACCTAGGAGAGAAACACATCTATAGACAGAAACATTGGGTCAGGAGAACTGTGGTAAAGAAAAATAAATAGAGCACACTTTCTTAACGGTAACAGAATCTGTTCAGGAAAATGACACAGCTAAATATAGGAGCACGGAGGCAGGAATACCTTCTATGCAGATAAAAAAACAACAAAGAATAAACAAAAGGTAATGGCAGCAATGGCTTGGTCATTTGCTCCATCCAGGAAAGAGACATCTAAACAGGGAAGCATAGCACCAGGAGTACTCTCTATGGGAAATAAACTAAAACAAACTTGGTGCCTGCAGTAGCTTGGTTACTGGAAAAACACACAGCTAAATAAAGTAGTGAGAAACATTCTATTAAAAAAAATAAAGACTACACAAAGTCATTTGCTGCACTAGTTTCATAATTGGCTGAGAAAAAAATAAATACACAAGCCCTGAGCCAGCAAAAATCCAAGGAAATTCTTTGAAAAACTTTTTTAAAAACCTGTAGGAATGTTGATCAAAACCACTCTTAAGGATTATGAGACGGTCTGTTTGTTTGGCTTCATATAATAGAGAAATGAAGAATCACTCAAGAAGTTTCATTTTACTTTACTCCTAAAATGGCATAGTATCCACTCATTAAATGCTGGTTAAAATACTCAAACATTACCGTAGCTGGTTTATACAGGATACAGAAGGATTAAATTGCGATTATGCTATTTGTAATTCTGATTTGTAATTGTGAACAATTCAAATCAATAGGGCTTTCTTTCCTTAAAAAACACACACATCTAGAATAACTTTAGCTACTCGGTCAGCTACTCTGCTCCTCAATCAGTAGGCAGGAGAACTGAATCTTAAAGTCCCCTCCTCCAACACACACACACACACACTCTCTCTCTGACAATAAAGTGTCGCGACTGTTCAAGGTGACCTGCCTCATTTTCTACAGACAAGCACAGACTTCTCACAATGTTGAAATCTTCATGGTCGTCATGGCCAGAAGGGTTATAATTTGGCCTCAAACTTTGCTGGGTTTCAAGCTTGGAACAGAAAATGTATGTTTAAATCTTGATGACACATTTTACATTTTAATGTGGCCCTTGAAGAATGAAGATCAGTAGCAGTGACAGATGTACATTGACAGAGGTTCCACCATGCTAGAAATAAGCACATATATTAAATAGATTCTTATATTTAAATTACTTGTGTTAAGCTTTGAAGATGCAGGAACATAACTTCTTTTTATGAAAGAAGTTGGTACTTTTTTCTTACTTATTGCTGTAGACTATATGTAAATTTACAAATATATTTTAATTTCTATTTTGTTTCCATAACTTCTTTTACTTTAATCTTATTTCTGACTTACTTTCTACCACATCACATTCAACTTCTCTTTGTGTGATTATGGATTTTCCTGTTATATGCAGTTGTTATGATGTTCATGATGCATCAAAATATATATAAGTAATACTGAGGTGAAATATTGAAGGACCCTGATTAAAAACATAGTGAAAACCGTGCATGCTTTCCTAAAGGTTTTTTGGGAGAACAATGGACATTGACAAAACATTTTGAGCAATAATTTGGTAAGCCACACCTTCCAAAGCCAGTTCATAAAAAGTCAATTAAAGTAATTTAGTGCCAATTTCTGCACAGGTAATTTGGCTATACTTACAAGTGCATTAATTAGAGGAAGAAATAAGCAGTGGCAGAATGAAAGTAGGTCTACATGAATGTGTGTATAGCAGCTTGACCCTGGAGTGGACCAACAACAAATAACCACATTCTGACCAGGAGCCATAAACGTGTTTTGACTGTTGGTTCCTAGATGTTATATCCATCAACGTTTTTACCAAACTAGGCTGTTTCTGGTGTGTGTTTCTACTGCACGTCTAAAACCAGGCTGTTTATGTAGATTTCAACCCCTGAACCTGAGCGGGTCATTCTCCTGCAAGAGTTTTGCGGTGATCTGGGGAGACAGATCTCTGAGAACCACAGCAAAGTTTACGGTGGAGCTACCTATGTGCTCTTGTTCTTTCTAAACTCTAGAAAACTGCCTCAGAGCGTATCTACTTAGCTATGTTTCTTTCCTAGATGAAGCCACTAAAAGGGCTTCTACCATTGTTAAGTTTGGTTTAACATAGAAAGTACTCCTGGATCAGCGCTTCAGTGTTTTTTTGTGTGTATGCTCAGTCAGGGCAAATGGCCACTTGCACTGAGCCTGGTTCTGCTTGAAGTTTCTCCCAGTTGAAGGGGAGTTTTCCTTTCCGCTGTCTCTACATGCATGCTCAGTATTAGGGATTGCTACTTTTCTTGACTTTCCTTTATCATGCCACTGCAGTGTGCTTTTTAATATTTTTGTCAATGCAATGTCCTTTTTTATCATGTAAAGCAGTTTGAATTGTCTTGTTGCTGAAATAGGCTATACAAATAAACTTGCATTGCCTTGCTTTGCAACTGAGGCAATGACACAATGCAAGCGACTGTCCACTGTTGCTACATGCTCATCCAGAAGGAGTGAATGCTGCAAGTCAGTGACTCGATGCAATCGGCTGGATTTACATAGATGAGAAACTTTTTAACCAATTTAAATAAACTGAACTTGACTGCATTGTTTGCTAACTAGGATCAATTTGAGATAAATGTACCGTAAATTCCGGACTATAAGCCGCTACTTTTTCCCACACTTTAAAAACTGTGGCCTATTCAACGCATGTCTAATGCATGTTTTTTTTTATGCCGCCAAAAACATTTTGCCTGGTAACAGTAGACCAATCAAATTGATGAGTAGTTCAAAGAGGTCCAATGAACTTGTGCGATAAATCAAGAGCACTTTAACAATTCAATTACCGGTATTGTAAATCAGACATTTATATTCACCCTCATCAACATGGAAAATCACCAACGGGTTTCCAAAGGCTGGACTGCTGCGTAATTAAGGGGACCAGGTGCGCTCAAGTGAGAGCGTCAACGAAGAGGCTCAAGTGAGTGACGAGATCCTGAGGCTGTTCAATTCGGACATTCAAGAAGAGGACTTTGATGGTTTCAGTGCGCAGGAAGAAGATGAAGAAGGCGATCAATGACTTTTGACCTGGCAGGCTGCAGTGTATATCAGTTAGGAGATATTGGAATGTTGTTCGTGCACTGTTCAGTAAAAAACATTAGCAACGAAATTTGTGTGTTACTGATAACTTACGTATATTTAAAGGTAGCGGTGTTAGCCACTGTTCGAAAAAAAGCATTTGCAATATGCATTTGTTTATATTACCATATGGATTAAGTTAAAAGTTAAAATTCCTCACGTGTTATATCTTTCTGTTTAAATCATATTACAACGTGGGACACCCATGACCTAACATCCGTTACGGCCTCTACAAGTACAAAATTGGTTTTCTTTCTAAAATTAGACCATGAGGCTTTTAATCAGGTGCGCTCTGTAGTCTGGATTTACGGTAATTGATGTGGAATATGTCTGTATGATTGGATTGAATTGGCTTTCTTTGAGTGGCTTGAGATAACGTGTTGTGATTAGGTGCTATTTAAATAAACTGAATTAACATGAATTAAGAAATGTGAAATCAGACCAATACAGCATTAATCACACATTGTTTCAAAGTAGTCAGGGTTTGAAAGCCACATACTCCAAAACAGTTGGAAAATTTGTAGGTGTAAAGGATTTTAACTGACCTGCGCCGATTCCAACTCCCAACTGTAGGGAGGGAAAAGGTAAGCTCTGATCAGGATTATAAGGGGTCATCTAAAGACATAATTCTTGAGAATTTAATAGTGGTTAGGCTCTTAAACTGAAGTAAAATCAGTTTGAACTAAGAAGTAGTTTGCAATAATCCCAAGATGTTAAATAATGAAAGCTTAGGAGATTTGTCAATCAGGAACAGTAACATCACACACATGCAGCAGCCGCAGCAGCGTCAAACTTAAAAATCAGTGAGTGATCAACAGATTGCTTTAATTTGTGTCTCAAAACATAAACGCTGTGAAATACTTTAATTTTACCGTTTAAAACTAGACATGACATCTGTGTTTCATCTGATTAAATATTTCCACTTAGATTAGTTTTTTTATTATTTGTGCTTGAAGGTGAACTACATAATATTCAGCATGTGTGGTTAGGGTTTAATTGTGTTTGCAAAAAATATATATATATATACATATATATATATAGATTATAGATTGCAAAAATATAGATATAGCACACGCAAATACATTGTTTTGACCACATTCATACACAACACTGACATTTATGAATAAAAAGATGAGCACAACGAAAACTTATACCTGCCAAGCAGATTAAAGGTCTTCTGTCAGGGCAACAAACCCAGAGGCACTTCCTCCTACAGACAGCAAGAAAGTGAAAGGCGACTTTTCCTGTTCACTCTGTCCTAATTTCAAGAGGTGACCAAAAGCCTGTCTTACTGAGAAAAAAAAATCAGCAAGAGAAAATCCGGTGGAGGACATTTCTCTGAAATTGCTAATCAGAAATTATCCCAGTCAAAATTTTTTAGGTTGATCCTTGACTTTCCTTCATCCATTACCTACAGTCGTGTAAGAGGGTTCACCCTGAACAGGAAACTAGTCAGTCACAAAGCTAACAAAAAGACACACTGGATACACAGCCATGCACGCTCACACTTACTAATACCCAACAGCAATTTAGAGTTTCCAATGAACCTTTTATGCATATGAACTGTGGTAGGAAACCGGACAACCTGAAGAGACCCAATGCAAGCATAAGGATAACATAAAACATTTGCTAAGAAAAGCCATTGCAAGATTTGATCCCAGGATTTTCTTGCAGTGAATGATCAATGTACTGCTCTAATGCAGAGCTCTGAAAAATAGTGATCTTACCAGAGTGCACAGGAATGTACAAAAATGAGCACAAGCAAGATTAGATTTTCCCTGCAGATCAAAGGCTTTATGCCGATTACCAAGTTTAAAATCAATAATTAAATCAAGAATTGGGTGCATTTGAACTCAGAGAGGGTTGATGATGGCAGTGCTGAAGCTGTTCATGGTGAATGGCAACCACCTAAAAAGTTTGAATCCCATAAAAAAGAACTTACTGGTTTGTCTGCTAAATGGAAACATCTATTTAACACCTATGACTACATTTGAAAAGTTTAATTTTGAAATATTAGCAGGACATTTTTGGCCAGTTTAAATACAAAACCATGGTAAAATATTTCCTTTTGTCATGTTACAACCACAAAAGTATTTTATTGCACAAAAGAGTGAATTATGATTTATGTGAATTGGAAGGAAAATGATGCATAGGTAAAACGGACTGAAAGTACAAGGGTTATTAATACTTTTGCAAAGTGCTGTACATAATGCTGAGATGAGTCAGAGGTTTAGACCTTACTAATTGTTTTACTGTTTTACTGATAGTGTTAAATCCAGAAAGTGTGAAACTATAGCTAACTGAAACTAGCCACCATAACAACCAGTTGAGTGGACTCTGAGGCTTTTGAAAGTTTATTCAATAAGCAAAAAAGGTTTTTAACTTTTCAACAGCTTTTTCACATTTTTTTTCTCTTCAAACTCAACTTTTCAGCTGAATCATGTTTGATCGACCGCTGTTCTGTAAGGACGAACCATCATTCATCCAGTCAACTGTTCGGTCCCATTTTGGCCGTGCAGACATTACAGATCGGAGACTCTGGTACCGCTTATCCTGAGCCCAGCCGGCTGGTGCGCAGACCGCTGTCAGCCAGGGAGGCAACACATGGTTAGGCCACCATTAGCAAGCCAGGGGGACAGTGCAAATCCTCAGTGATGGATGGCAGCTGTAAATTCAGCAGGGGAAACATTTCCATGCAAATAATGGCATCTGTCAGGGGGCCACTCGCACAGGCGCATACGTGTATGCAAACAGCAGACAACACATAGAAAGACGTGAAAACACACAGGTAGAGATGCTGAAATACACCCATGTGCACACAACAGAGGTAATGAGATGATGTATGAGAGCTTTTAAGACCTTGTCTAGAGTCTTCTTTACGTCACCCTCTACTGGTCTTTCTGCCCAGTTGTGTTTTTCTGTTTCTGGCCCTCTTTCTTGTACCTCTATTATCCAACATCTGTGGGAGTGCTGAGTAGAATTTGTACTATTCATATCTGATCTATTGGATTAGACCTGATCAAAGCCATAAAGCAGAACAGAAGCAGCTTTTAAACACTAGGTGTAACCAGAGGCTTACTGCCAAAAAAAAACAAAAAACATAATTTTGCTCTTTGCCTTGTTTTCAGTCATAGGACGTTACGTGTAGAAGGAGAAACCAAAAGCAGGCAAAGCTCTGGACAAAGAGAGCGAGAGAAAAATATTTGATTCAAAGAAATGCAGGTGTGCTAAAAAGGCAGGATGTCCACAAACATAAAGGTTGAAATAACGGCAGTAGAAAGCAACTACAGATGATAATCTGACAAGCAACACAATCTGTCATGCAACTGTTTAAAGGTGGTGCCCCCTCCCCCACTGGTATTGAAGTATATAAAGCTAAAACTCTCTGTGCATAGTGAGCACTGGTTGATGTGCTGCACAGCTAAAGGACACCAAACCTGCAAATGCAGAACAGGATGGAGATCACTAATCCGTTTTTAGCTTCTATTTTGCAAACTTCATTGAGTCTAATATTTTGAAACCATCTGTGTATTCATCCAGAGTCCTGAGTGACAAATACAGCTGATAACTTGCTCAGATTCAATGGAATGAATGTAATTGAACCTCCACGTATGATTGCACTGAATGGACTTTTATTTTCTGTCTATAAATCGGGTCTGCTGGACAGGCCTGGTAAGGCGTATTCATCACTTCCTGTTTTTTGCTGTTGCTCTAGGTGAATTGTTTGGTGTGTGAAGGCTCTCTCGTTTGATCTGATTTCTCTCTACTGTGATATCTCTTACTTGTTCTAATACATAAAACCCCGTTAAAAAAAACATCTTTTGGGTTCTGCTTTTTTAAAAGTTTGGGGAATCTCCGTGTCCCTTTCAGGTTTTTCCCAGTGTGGTAAAGGGGTCCCCTAGCTTAAACGTTAGCTTTAGCTCCACCCCTGGCTACCCGTTCTGCTGTTTCCCCCTCCGATCCTTCTCCTTCTCCCGTCTCTGGTCAATTTTTCAGGTTTTACTCCTCTTCTCCTTTAAAAGATAATTTACGTGTAATAAAAAAGTAAAAAACCAAAATTTTTTTAGCTTTTGGGGGGAGGGGGCGGAATTTGGGGGCCCGGGTCCACGCATTGAAAAAAAAGGGAGATACCGGGCCCCTTAGGGCCCGCCCTGGAGCAAACCGAGGGGAGTCCCCCTACTCCTCCCGCAGAGGGCCCCCGGGAGCCCCGGGGGGCCTTTAGGGGCCCGGGTGGGGGACGGGAAAGTAAAAGCATAGGGCCTAGATTCCAAACCCCCAGGGCCCCCACCCCAAAACCCCTCTGCGGGTTTTTAACGATTTTCCCCCCTCACGGGCCACCAAAAACCCCCCGAGAAGCCCAAATCTGGTAATTGGGAGCTCCATAGTCCCGGGAAACGGAACAAAAGGGAAAACCAAACGACCATTTTTCAAAATGTCTGCCAGGGCCAGAATGGGCGACGGGCCAAAACAACCGAAAATGCTGGCTAAAGGGTAACCCTAAAACAGTAAAATTGTAATTCCCGCTGGCGGGAATGACACCTGGTTAAGTCAATCGGAGGTCACCAAAATTAGTGTTTTTCTTCATTTTGTAAAATTTGAAAAAACCAATGTCAACTCCGGTAAAATTTTTTCTGGCCCCCCCCGATCTGACCAGGATGGGCATTTTAGCATGCCTTTATTTTAACCGCTAGGGTTTCGAGGTGGTGTCCAGAAAACGATGTGGGGTTTCTTTATAACTGCGGGCCCTTTTGGGGAAAAACCCGGGCTGATCCCGGGGAGGGCGGCATCCCCTAAATTAGGAGTAGCAACCATCTTTCAGTCCGATTTATTGACTAGTCCCAGACCAATCAATAGCTACAAGTCTTTTGAATATTTAATCCTTAGTTTCCAATCCAAATAGCAAAGCACTAAAACCACTTCTGTTTGTTGTTTTGTACCGTCCACCAGGCCCTTACTCTCAATTTTTAGATCAGTTTTCAGACCTTTTATCTGATTTAGTGTTAAATACAGATAAAGTTATTATAGTGGGGGATTTTAACATTCATGTTGACACTGAAAGTGATAGCTTAAATATAGCCTTTAATGGTATCTTAGACTCAATTGGCTTTACTCAAAACATTAACAAACCTACCCACGTTTGTCTTCATTCTCTGGACCTTGTGCTGACATATGGCATTGAGTGTAAAGACATAACAATATTTTCTCACAACCCTGTGCTGTCTGACCATTTTTTAATAACCTTTGAGTTTAATTTAACCGAGTACTCCACACCTGAAAGAAAATTTCATTATAGTAGATCATTATCAGACAATGCTGTAACAACCTTTAAAGAATCTGTTCCACTTTTAATTTCCTCATTATCACAGAAAAACACAGTGGAGGGCAATAATTTTGTTTCTTCCCCTTCACAAATTGATTCTCTTGTTCATAGTGTTACTTCATCATTGCGTGGTGCATTAGACAATGCAGCCCCCTTGAAAAAGAAGGTAATTATTCATAGGAGGCAGGCTCCCTGGTTTAATTCAGAGCTGCGTACTTTAAAGCACAATGTTAGAAAATTGGAGCGAAAATGGCGCTCTACACACCTAGAGGATTCCTACTTAATCTGGAAAAATAGCCTACTGTTGTATAAAAAGACACTTCACCAAGCTAGAACAGCTTATTTCTCATCTTAATAGAAGAGAACAAGAATAATAATCCTAGGTTTCTCTTTAGTACAGTTGCTAAACTTACACAGAGTCATAGCTCTGTTGAGCCATCCATTCCCTTAGCTCTCAGCAGTCATGACTTTATGGGATTCTTCCAAAATAAAATTGATTCTATTAAGAAGAAAATCTTTGACATACTCCCGAAGATGATTACTTCATCCTCAACAAGTGAGACAACATTGGAAGTAACTGTAGAACCTGATCTGTGTTTGGACTGTTTTGATCCTGTGGAGCTTCCTGAGTTATCAGAAATATTAGCTTCATCTAAACCTTCAACTTGTATGTTAGACCCAATCCCAACCAAATTATTTAAGGAAGTGTTCCCTCTGATTACCAGCCCCATTTTAGATATGATTAATTTATCTTTAGTAAATGGATATGTACCACAAGCTTTTAAGGTAGCTGTAATTAAACCTTTGCTTAAGAAACCTTCGCTTGATCGAGATGACTTAATAAATTACAGACCGATATCCAATCTTCCATTCTTATCTAAAATTCTTGAGAAAATAGTTGCTAATCAAATGTGTGAGCATTTACACAGCAATGACCTGTTTGAAGAGTTTCAGTCAGGTTTCAGAGCTCATCATAGCACTGAAACAGCTCTGCTGAAAGTCACTAATGATATTCTTATTGCCTCAGATAATGGACTTGTGTCTGTACTGGTTCTGTTAGATCTCAGTGCTGCATTTGATACAGTCGATCATAATATTCTCTTAGAAAGGCTGGAATATGCTGTAGGGATCAGGGGAACAGCGCTAGGCTGGTTTAAATCTTATTTGTCTGACAGATTCCAGTTTGTTCATGTAAATGATAAATCATCTTTAAACTCCAGGGTTAATTGTGGAGTACCACAGGGTTCAGTACTGGGCCAATTCTCTTTACTATATATATGCTTCCAATAGGTAAAATTATCAGGCAGCATAGAATAAATTTTCACTGTTACGCTGATGACACTCAGCTTTACTTATCCATAAATCCTGATGAGCCCAACCAGTTAGATAGACTACAAGCATGTCTTGAAGACATAAAAACTTGGATGACTTTAAATTTTCTGCTTCTAAATTCAGACAAGACAGAAGTTGTCGTCTTTGGACCGGAGTCTTTAAAAAAGAAACTGCTTAGTCAATCACTTAACCTGGATGGCATTAAATTGACCTCCGATAATAAAGTAAAAAACCTTGGTGTTATTTTTGACCAGGACATGTCATTTAAATCCCATATTAAACAGGTTTCTAGGATTTCCTTTTTCATCTCCGGAACATTGCCAAAATTAGAAATATATCCTGTCCAGGAGTGACGCTGAAAAACTAGTCCATGCATTTGTTACTTCAAGGCTGGACTATTGTAATTCTTTACTATCAGGATGTCCACAAAATGCAGTTAAAAGCCTTCAGCTGATTCAAAATGCTGCAGCAAGAGTTCTGATGAAAATTAAAAAGAGATCATATCCCCCTATTTTAGCTTCCCTTCATTGGCTCCCTGTTAAATCCAGAATAGAATTTAAAATTCTCCTCCTCACATATAAAGCCCTTAATGATTTAGCTCCATCATACATCAGAGATCTGATTGTTCCATACGTTCCTAACAGAGCACTTCGTTCTCAGACTGCAGGTTTACTGGTGGTTCCTAGAGTCTCTAGAAGTAGAATGGGAGGCAGATCCTTTAGTTATCAGGCTCCTCTCCTGTGGAACCAGCTCCCAGTTTTAGTCCGTGAGGCGGACACCCTGTCTACTTTTAAGGCTAGGCTTAAAACTTTCCTTTTTGATAAAGCTTATAGTTAGAGTGGCTTAGGTTATCCTGAGCTATCTTCCTTATTTTTACCTCCGTCTTCTTCTCCCCTTGTTGGATGGAGTAAGGGGGAGTCAGGTTTAGCCTAAACCGGCTCAGTTATGGTTGAGGTGCAAACACACCCTCCATTTCTGCTACCTGTATGACCCCCTCTCTTTTCCAATGGTTATGGTCAATCTGACAGAGAGAGGTATCCCAATCGTTGTGGTTTTTTAGTATAACAATGGCCATCAGTGGGCTCTAGATGGACAAACTGTCTACTTTTAAGGCTAGGTTTAAAACTTTCCTTTTTGATAAAGCTTATAGTTAGAGTGGCTTAGGTTATCCTGAGCTATCTCTGTAGTTATGCTGCTATAGGCTTAGGCTGCTGGAGGACATAATGACCACTTTCACCCTCTTCGCTACTTTCTCACACTACTCTTCAATTTTGTATTATTTGCTGTTATTTCAGCTTTTAACTTTGTTCTCTCTCTTTTCTCTTCCTAGAAGCTACACCTGGCCTGACTCTGTGTCTACCTGTGACACCTTTCTGGAGAGGGGAATCCTCCAAGCTTCTGCTGGCAACAACTTAATGCTCACCCTCTACCGATGATCCACATGGCCCTGTCTTTCAGTGTTTAACCCTTTCTCTCTCCTAGACATAGCTACTGACTGAGCTTTTACTGTAACTAACTCTATGTGCTCTCTTCAGACTCTAAACTTGAAAACTGGCTCAGAGTTTATCTGTTCCTTCTTTCTAGGTGAAACGACTAAAGGAGCTACATCCATTAACATTTACTTTTCCTTCCCATAGAAAGTACTCCTGGATCAGTGCTTCTTTGTTCTCTTTGTGTCTCTGCTCTGTTCTCTCTAACCCCCAGTCGGTCGTGGCAGATGGCCGCTCACACTGAGCCTGGTTCTGCTGGAGGTTTCTTCCTGTTAAAAGGGAGTTTTTCCTCTCCACTGTCGCTACATGCATGCTCAGTATGAGGGATTGCTGCAAAGTCAACGCCAGTGACTGTCCACTGTCTCTACATGCTCATCCGGGAGGAGTGAATGCTGCAAAGTCACTGACTGGATACAATCTGTTGGGTTTCCTTAGACAGAAAAACTTGTTGTACAATTTGAATAAATAACAGAATCTGACTGCACTGTTCAATGATTAAGATTTGCAATTATGGAAAACTGAACTGAATTTGAATTGAATTGAATACTGACATGCTGGAGACATATGTAAAAGCTGGCTGTGCTGACATATTAGGCCTACATTTAAACAACTAAACTGCTTCAGCTGCTGAAATACCTAATTTTGAGTAGTAAGCACCAATTTTGTTTGTATGCATCGTTACAACAGCTTCATAATCATCAGGATTTGATTTGCTCACTTTGCTGCCACTGTATGTTTACAGGACTGTAATTTTTTACGGTACTGAGAGAATAGAGTGGCGGATTCCACTGCAGCAACTATTCCACTAGAATCTCCGAGTTTTTAAATGTTTCATGTAAACTTTGCAAAATAAAAAAAAGAGAACAGACCGTTTTACTCCAGAATTATGGAATTCTGGTGAAACATTCTCAGCAAGTGAAGTATTCCTAAAGATATTATAACCAAGTGTGAGTCTAAATCCATGTATGTTAAAGTAGGGGGTACCTTGGGCAGCTGGGGACATTGAATCCTGAGGTGCAGGAAAACTAAAGGGGGATATATTTAGTCCCTACAGACAGAGTTACACATCAAAATCAATGTCCCTGGATATCGTCCTGGGGAGAAAACCCTCTGTAGCTTTTAGCTTTAGTGAATGTACACGCACTTTGCACTTCATATGATCATTGTTGTGAGCCTTTTAAGCCATCCTGATATTTTGTTGGGGTGGGTCCACTTAAAGCCTGTAGCAAGCAATTTTTCCTGACAGTGACAAAAATGGTTGTCTCAGTTTGGGGAGTTTGGTACAGGCCAGACATTTCCCTTCAATGTGATTCCTCCTTCAACTATGGGGCTGATTCAAGTTAAATGAGACTACTCTGACGGTTATGCGGTTGCAGACAGACATGCGTCAGTCGGCAAAAATCTGGTGTGAAAACAGCTTTCAGAATCATTTTGGGTTCATTAAAGTCCAGTGACATACAAACACAGTCTTCTTAAAGCTGGTGATGTACAGCTGTTTACTAATGTGCTATGCTAAATGCATTAGCCAAGCATGTTTCCTCCGTCTCTGTTTGATTTTTTGACTCCATTGGCTCATGTACGTTTTAGGAGTTAATTATGGCGAGAGAGAAAGATTGCGCTCTTGCTTCAGAAATAAAATGTTTTCTTTTGAAAATAACTTAAGTATTTCAGCTGCTCTCTAGTCGCATGACACAAACAGACAAGAAGCTGCAGGTATCAATACAGTCTTTCTTAACACGGTGAAAGTTAGACTGTCCATAAAACTCTTAAACACTTGTTGCTAAGAGGTAAATTCTCAGTAGATTAACTCAATGGTTATTAGATCGAACTTTGTTGAAAATAGGGTACATGTTCCCTGGAATGCCGGGTTGAGTTTTGGCCAGCAAATAGTCCAGTGACTTGTTTAATCTTCAAAAATAAAAGCTGGAAAAAATAATGAATCCTGCTTGGATTTACGCCTTTTGAGACACATCTCAGCAGCAATTGGAGATTCAAAGCAATCATGAGAGCCCATTAGTTTGATACCTGCTACTTAAAGTCAGAAATGTCATACTAAATCCACTAATAAAAAAGGTCAGACATCACAGAAAAATAATTAAAATATGATTAAAAGAAACCATGTTGATCATTTTATTTTGAGACATAGGAAAATATTGACCAAAATAAAAGAGCATGAAATGGTGTCCAGTTCTATGTTAATGAAGTATTCTATACCCTTACTTTATCGTGCAGTAAAAGTCTTGTTGAGACTGTAAGAGGCTGTTTTTTTAACGAACCAGGGCCAGTCAGAAGCAAAATGTAGATGTCTCCTATTGCAGGATGGATATTCGCTAAAAGGACATCACGTGATAGGACTACCTTAGGGAGTTGCCTCATTTTGGCTGGTATTAATGCAAACTGATTTTAGCAC
The DNA here is from genome assembly GCA_036173005.1 of Crenichthys baileyi. NCBI lineage: Eukaryota > Metazoa > Chordata > Actinopteri > Cyprinodontiformes > Goodeidae > Crenichthys > Crenichthys baileyi. The sequence goes on along the minus strand of JAHHUM010001454.1, from coordinate 245,059 downwards.
CTCTGGAGCGGACGAGCAAGGACAACTTCCCCATGAACCATCATGCTACTGGAAATATGAGACCAGAGTGAAAACTTGCAGGCAAACTCCACTTCTAGAGGACGTGGATTAGCTTGGCAGTTGCAAGCGCGCTTATAACAGCTAGCATACTCCTACCAAAACATAACATAATCTGATTCAAACAGAGGGGGGGGACTCGAATGGGGACTCATATTATCAGCTTAGCCTGAATGGCAAAGATTGATAAGTATAGCTTAGTGAAATACTGTTTACTTGGTTGTTTGTTTTTTACTTGGATTCAAAGTTTTCCGTATGAATAAGTACATCCCTAGCTTCACTGTTTACTGTACATCAATGTGTGAAAGGCTAAAATTCCCAGTGCAAGACCCCGGGGACCAAACCTCTGGATTGGCCATGCTGGGTGAAGGGTCCTTGCCTGAGTGAAGTGGAAAGGAGCGTTTATCAGGTGGATTCCAAACGTACAACAATAATGTGGCCTTACACCCTAAAGATCCAGGGTTATGCCTGATTTTCTCCGATAGTTAACTCGACTGGAAGTTTTTACTGTGCAAACTTCGCCCCCATGGAACAACAGTTCATAATACCCTTAAACAATCATGAGGTAAATGGTTTTAAGAAGTTTACATGTTAGGTGGCGCTCCCAATGAGCAGAATAAAAAATGTTCATTCACAGATGAGATTGTTTTATCTCTGGTCAAAGTGTCAAATGCTGCCTCTTACGGTTACTGGGTCCTGTCACAAGCCTGAGAGAAAATGGCAGGCAATTTTACTTGGTCCCTAAGTTACTGTTATCGTAAATGACTATTATCCGTGCTAGTGTTGAATATCAAACCCGGTCCTGTTCTAACGCAGCCAAGGGGCTGGAGCTCAATTTCCTCATTCAGCTGTAAACCACGCCGGTCTGGACAGGTGTTGCGTGAGTGTCAGGCGAGGCCATTCAGGGATATCCAAGCTTAAGTTTGCCCAAGACGGCCCGAGGTCCGCTACATGTTATACTGGCATTACCTGGGATAGCCTGCTCACCCTCAGTCTGAGGTTATGGTGTGTGACCACGATGTGACCACAAGCAGCTGTGGTACTGTCTGGCCAGTCTGTGCCTTTGTGATATCCGCGACCCGTGCAGGCATCTTAAGCGGATCTGCACAACGTTTCCAGAGGAAACTTTGCCCTACAATTAAGAGCTTTTGCCATGTTCTTGAGTCACATTATCACCAGTGTTCCCACAAATCATCGTTGTAATTTCATGAGATTTTCACGGAAAGAATCTGTCCTGGGGTCTCACATAAATGAGATTCTATTGCTATTATCATCCTTAATAATGATTAAAAGACAGCAATCTAGCCGCATCACAAAAACTTATGAGAGGAATTTGTCGCAAGTTGCTTGTCTCAAGGAAAGAAATATTAATCCAAGTTCAGTCCTGGTTCAAACAACGTTATGCATGCACATTGATGAATTAGTGCAGTAGGACCCACAAAATCTCATTGCTGAGATGAGCATGGAAATTACTGGTTTAAATCAGGGACAACCTCAGAAAGATATGTAACACACTACCATTCCAACTGTTAGAAGACCTACTGAAAATGCTTCAGAGTCACTTTTCCATCCATTAATGGTGTGTTTCTAACCAGGTTCAGGACTGCGGAAGGGTCAGCCTTATCCGATTAGCTTCCAAATTTTTTCCTAACACCTTCTGTCAATGAATTTCAGTTTTAGACAGATGGATCTGACAAATCAGTTTCCACAGCAAAGTGGAGTTTGAAAAATTGAATGAATCAAAGGATAATTTACAAGATGGGTGTTACTCGAAGAATGGACACTGAAGCTGAGTACAGGCACAGGATTAAGCCCATTTGTGGAAGTGGTGTGGAAACAGGATCAACGAGGAATATGCAGGAATAAAACAGAATGCAGTATTTTGCAATAAATTTGAAGTTTTGGAAGGAAATTGGGTTAAATCGGGGACCTCGAAGATGAAACACTACCTTTAAACTGGAAACTACGGGAAAATCAAGTCATTTTCCATCCATTAATCAGTTTCCCTAACCATGGATGGGAGGGTTCCTATCCGCCCCAAAAACCAAACCCTTCTGTCATGTTTTCGTTTTAAAGACTCAAAGCGAACGGGCAGAATGGGTTGAAAACTTGAATAAAAAAAGGGAAAATTTAAAAGATGGGTGTACTCGGAGAAAGGACACGGGAAACGATTGGTATGGAGAGGAAATCAGAACGGGAATATGCGGGAAACAAAAGGGGCAAAAGTGCGGGAAAAATGACGATCCCGGAGCAAACAAAACCAGGGTTTAAAACGGGGCAGGTAGAGGAATGAACAATGAACCAGAGGAGCTAATTAGACAAAATGTGAAGCAGCTGTGGCAGAGGTAGTGAAGAACAACAGAGGGAGAGTGGCTAATTAACATATCAAAAACCCAAGAAAGAATCTAACAGAAATAGGCCTAATACAAATGTACATAACATGAACTAAGAACCTAATCTGCAATGAATGAACTAAAATAGTAGCAACTAGAGAACTTAAACTACGATGAAGAAACAGAGAAGAAGTTAATACTGAAACACAGGTGGATCATGACACCTTCAACCTCAACTGAAATCTGAAGTCGCCCTCAGACAAGCTGAATGCCCTCTAGAGAAAGGCTTTATGGTCAAAGGACAAGTTTGGGAATTGTTTGGTTTGAAAACCAAAAACCGTAAAATTTCAAAAAACATTTTGCCAACTTTTAAAGCAGTTAGAGGTACTTTATGGTTGGGGAGCTGTTTCTCTACCAGTTTTATAGCTGCATTGCCCAAAACGGATGTGATAATGAAAAAGAAAGAACACCATTGGGTTTAAATTTTTGTTAAGGGGGACACCCAAATATTTCGATATTATCGTGTTGTCAAATTACAAGGGGTATGTACATATCGAGCTAAAATGTAAAATTTTTCCGAATTGTGTGTTTAAAAGGAAATCCCAAAAATTCACACTTGTGGACCTGGTTCTTGTTGTATGTTGCATAATACTTCCACCACAGGAAAAAAAACACCTTAGATGATCTTTTTAAGTCTCAAAATTAAAATAACATTGACTGTATTTAAACTTTTGACGGCGGCTGTACATCAGCTCCCTGCACCCTAAAACAAACACGTTTTCTCGGATATTGTAATACATAACTGCAGGGGATAGACGACAATCCCACAAACCTGCAGAAACAGATTCAGTGAGTAGGTTTATGGACATTTTATGAAGGTCTTACACTGTTTGCTGAGCAGAGTCAGCCATAAAAAGTGTGTTTGGTCCTACTGTGCATCACCTTTTTCCATTTGCAGTTACCTGTGAGCCCCTTCAGCTTCAAGCACACATCCCCACACATTAATTTGTGTGTTTATGCTAATGCCCTGAAACATAAAGATTTATGTTTCAGCTATTCCTGCAGCTGTGCAGTGGGAGAGGTTTGTTGGCCCTGAACAAACTTCTGATATCCAGCTTTACCTTCAACTTTAGCATAAGACATCTCTCAGGGTTTGCTTTCGTTGTCTTCATTTCTAAATTGCACATGTATTCTTCTCTGTTTGCAAAGCCACCTTACACCTTACACTACCTCAACCAGCAACCTTCTGTCAGTACAATCTGTGTCGCTTCAATCCAGCCAATGCCCTCTCCTCTCCTCTCCTCTCCTCTCCTCTGCTCTGCTCTGCTCTGCTTTGCATATAAATTGCTAAACATGGTTTCATGATCTCTGTCAAAGTGCACAACTCGAACTCTGAAAACAGACACAGATGATGGAGCTACAGAGCAAAGACTGAACCCACTCACACCGCTGTCTGTCTGTATGTGAGTGAGTGCGAGGAGCAGAAATGGTTTGATTTCTAATTGAGAACTTGTTAAACAAATCTCACAGGGGCGCATTAGTAACTTTTGATGGACAGTCCATCTTGTGTGCTTCAATACAGCAATCAGATGACCAACAATTCCACTTTTTTTGTGAGTTCTTTAGGATTATAGAGGTCTGCTTTGAACAAATCTTACAGTACCTCAACAAAGAGAGCAACAATAGAAACCTAATAATGTTCCAAAGGTGGTCTTTACTCTGATTACTGTGATAAAGTGAGTGGGTGACATGACCGATATTTTTCTCCTGTGAATGCATTCCTGTTGGTGAAAAGGCTGTCGTTTGTAAATTGGTGTTTTTTACTTCAAAAGAATCTTTAAAAAGTTAATATTATTTATTACGTTTTAGTGGTGAAAGAGGAGTTCAGTTTAGCGAAATATCAGGCAAAGATTCAGTGGGTAAAATAATTTTGAACTCACATTTTTCTCTGTAAATATCTCCTCAATTTCTATGGTGAAATTTTGCAGCAGATGTCCACAATCCACACATAGACAAAAAAAAATCAAAGCAAATTAGTCCACAAATGAAGTAATGAGTAAGAACTTGGAATAAAAAATTGAAAAACTGTTGACCATACTTAAAAAAAATCTGTAATCACTTTGTGGAAAATCCTTTTTTAGTAATGACAACTTAAAGACTTTTCCTGTATAGATTAACTAGCTACATTCAGTACTTAGGTGTGAATTTTTAATGTTGTTGTTTCACACAATAAAAAATAGTTTAGCACTTCTCATTTGGCAGTGGGAATATTACACACACACACATATATATATATATATACAAAAAGCACCAGAGACAGCACAGGAAACAAAGGTTAGCGGCAATGAGCCTATGTACAACGTGCACGTGTCTTCAAGTAATTCATTGTACCGCTCAGGGATAAAAACTGTTTTTGAGTCTATTTGTTTTGGATTTTGAAGTCCTGAACCATTTTCCAGATGGAAGTGGAAAGAACAGAATGTGCCCGGGGTGAGTGGAGTCTGTTGTAATGACGCCGGCTTTTTTCTGGACTCTGCTGGTGTAAATGTCTGTCAGAGAGGGCAGCTGTGATCCAATAACATGTTCTGCTGACTTCACCACCCACTGCAGGTTCTTCCTGTTCCCCTGTGAGCAGCTGTAGAACCACACAATACAGCAATACACCAGGAGGCTCTTTATCATTGACCTGTAGAAGTTTGTGAGCAGCTGTTAAGGGAGGTGAATGCACTTTAACTTCCAGAGGAAATAAAGTCTTTGCTGGGCTTTTCCCACCTGGTGTCAGATGTGTGTGTACCAGATGAGGTCAGCAGAGATGTGGGCACCCAGGAACTTGTAGTTTTCAACTCTCTCAACCTTCCCGCCATCTATCAGGAGAGGAGTGTGTAAAGTATGCTTAGACTTCCTGATGTCCATAATTACCTTTTTCGTCTTGAAAAGTGGTCAAATGGCCCAGGTCTCTTAGATTATTAGCTAAGTAATGGGGAATTACGGTGTTGTTCTTCTCCAGGTGGGTCAGGGCTGTGTGGAGAGCTGGTATTTTTACATCCTCAGTTGACAATCTTGCTCTGTCTGCAAATTAATGTTGGTTGTGAACTGCAGGAAGAACAGTTTTAATGTGTGAGAGGATGAGTCCTTCAAAACATTTTCTGATGATGGAACAGTAGTCACAGTTAACTGTCCACTTTTTCGGTGCTGGAACTATTGTAGCAGATTTCAGACAATTTGGAAATGGTGGTGAATACAGCTGGGATGCAAAGTTTCTGACAACCTTTCAGCTGGTTTTCCTTTTGACAGAAAACATTTTACCAATTAGAGTAATAAACTTAACTTGACTGCATTGTTTTATAACTAGGATCGAACTAAAATGTATGTATTTGACTTTAGATCTGTCTGTATGACTGGATTGAATTGATGATATATTTCTGTGTAAAAACTGGATTTTTTTCTACTAAATTTAAATCTGAAAGGTTCAGAGCCAGTCTGGCAGTTTTTACTTTCTTTCTGTAGAACCAGTTAAGACTTCTGTTGGCTGTGTGTTTGGGACTATTGTCTAAACTCCATTACTCAGAAGTTTAAAAATGCATTGCTGAAGTATGTTTTGCAACAGTAAGCCTTTTTGTGGATGTCTCTTTTTTTACCAGTCGTACTCTGTGCATGCTTTGGTAATAAGAAACCTTTTCATGCTGCAATCAGTTAATATTAAACCAGCTGATATTGATTTGCATGTGGCAGTGGGAATGCTTTCTAAACACTGAAAGATTTCTGGTGAATTTTCGGCTTTCTTCGTATTTTTGTGCATAATTTTTTTATGTCTTCAAAACTCATTCCCTGTGTTCTTCTACTTCATTACACTTTATTTATGGATTAAAATGTTTTGTTTTGTTGTATGTGTGGATTACTTGGGTAAGTGTCAACATCTGGTGTAAATTTCATGTAAGTAGAAACATTAGAAATGCATCTTTTTTTAACCTGATGTATTGTTTGGTCTTTTGGTTAAAAATAAAAATGTTTCTATTCTAAATTGTTCGATAAGACTGTGATTAAGGGGGATGTATTTTTGGTTCAACACCTGAGTAAAATTGCACCCCAAAATTGGCCAATGTGACACACAGCAGGTGAGAGCCAATTATATGAACTCTTGCAAATCTGCTCATTTGAATGCTGTGAAATTATGCAAAAATGAATGAATAGCTAAAAAAAATATTCGAGAGTGCATTGAGAGGCAAGCTTCGCGGAGGCTCAGAGTAAAAAAGTGAATGACATATACAGTTCTTTGAAAAAATATTTACACCCCTTAAACTTACATTTTGCCAAGTTACAACCACAAACTTCAATGCATTTTAACGAGGTTTTATGTAATAGATCAACCCGAACCAAACTGTGAAGTGCAAGGAAAATGAGCAACGATTTGTTTTATGATTAAAAATCCAAACCGTGTGGAATGTATTTGAATTCAGCCCCTTTCACTCTAATACCTCTATATAAAATCCAGCACAACCAACTGCATTCAGTAGTCACCTGATTAGTTAAATCTTGGTATAAATACATTGAAATGAAGACCAAGGAACACACTAGATGGATAAAGGTGTTGAGATGTCTAAAGTTGGGTTAGGTTATACAACAATATTATAATACATGTATATCTGAAAGGCTGTTGTTCAGTCTGTCATCAAAACATGTAAACAGTATAACCCAACTGAAACCCACCATGACATGATTGGTTTACCTAAACTGGCAGGCCAGGAAAGAAGAGTGTTAATTATAGAAACAGATTGAGAGGCCAATGGTAACTGGATGACAGAGATCCACAGCTCAGGTGGAAGGATCTGTTGACAGTACAAATTTCAGACGTCCACTGACACGACTGAGGAGTGACAAGAAAGAAGCAATTGATAAATAAAAAACAAAAAAACTCCTGCTTGCACTTTCCCACAAGCTCAGTAGAGGACTCCTCAAACATGTGGAAGAAAGTGCTGTGGTAGCATGAAACAAAAAAACTCAACTTTTAGTCTGAACATGCAAAACGTTGTGTGGTGGAAAGCTTACTCTGCATCTGCCTCAAAACATGGTGGTGGCAGCATCATGCTGTGGTGTTGCTTTTCTCCAGGGACCGGTTTATTGGAAGAAAACCTGTTAGAGGCAACAAAACACTGGAGACTAGGGCGGAGGTTTACCTTTCAGCAAGACAACCATACTGAGAATACAGCCAGAGCTGCCCCAGAATAGTATAGATCAAAGCGAATACATGTGTAAGAATGCCCCAATCAAAGTCCAAACCTAAATTCAGTTGAATGTCTGTTGCGTGATTTAAAAATAGACTATTGCAGAAACTTTCCATTAAATACCATTAAGTGTTAGCAATTAAAAAAGAAAAATGGGCACAAAAATTCAACGTGTAAAGTTGGTAGAGACACCCCCAAAGACCTGTAGCAGCATACTGCAGCAAAAAAAATTGTACTTCAAATCATTGGGGAAGTATGGCTATGCGATTTCCAGATTTTATCTTTTAAAAATCCATCATCTTTTTCCTTTCACTTTACAATGATGTGCTACGTTGTCATAATAAAGATCTCAATAAAACACTCAAAAGTTTGTGGTGGTAACTTGTCAACATGTGAAAAAGTACAAGGGGTAAAAAGACTTTTCCAAAACAAGTAGGTAAGATATTCTGAGCTTTGTTCCTGCAGCATTGACAAAGACTCACTAAGGCCTAACTATATTGTTTCTTGCATCTGTTTAGAACAGTTGCTGCAGGAGGAAACAAGGCTAGTTTTGTCTGATTTCCAATCACACTGACCAGAATGCTATAATTACTTATGTCTTTTTTTAGCTTCCTCATGCTTCAACAGAGATGAAGAGAGACTAGTACTACCTCTTTTTGCTCATATATTTATATGTTTTTGTAAAGTCAAATATTATCAGACACACACAGGGAAATATGCACAAAGGCAGAGCTGTTCACCCTAAAAAGGCTCAGAATTAAAAGCCTCTCTGGCGGAGACGGCGAACACACACAAAAACTTGCTCAAACATTCAGCGTCAATTATTAAGTGGCTGATCACAGAAAATTGGGGGAATAATCTTTCTGCTATTTATTGTTGACATAGTTGTGAACATGAAAGCCGGCGCTCACTCTCAAATACACAAATACTGAGGCAGAGTAAGAATAATGTTTTCTTGCTTGCTGGCTTTCGCCCTCTCGTTTTCCTGCTTTCCTGCATTTTATTATGACTCATCAAGAATTCTGTCAGAAGTTTTCTTTGAAGATTTTGGTTCAGTGCTGTGCTCCCTGGTCCTGCTTTTGTTGATATTTTTCTCTCTAAATCTTAATTTGATGCTTCTGCGTGTGGGAGTGTCTTTGCTTTTGTGTGTGTGTGTGCTCTTGTGGTTAGTTGAGTCCTTGGGGATGTTTACTTTGCTTCTCAGCAACAGTTGTCATTACGCTCCAGCACTAATTAACTAAATGAATTTCAAACAGAAAAAACAGGACCCTGGTAGGTGGACGAATTTTGCCAAACTGAAGGTTTGCACAGTGCTTGGAAATGCCACGTTTTTGTAAATATTTTATTGGACCATAGAATACACAAAACTTCCTGTTAAAATAAAAATACATATAGTGGTGTAAAAATTTGCTCTTTTACAGATTTCTTTTTTAACCTTTTTAACCTTAAATGTTTCAAATCATCAAGTAATTTTGACCCCTCCTTGAACCGCCACCTTATATATATATATATATATATGGTGGTGGAGGGGTTTGAGTGTTCAAATGATCCTAGAGGCTATGTTGTCTGGGGCTTAAATGCCCCTGGTAGGGTCTCCCATGGCAAACAGGCTCTAGGTGATGGGTCAGACAAAGAGCGGTTCAAGAATCCTTCATGAGGACCACCAAATCAAGGCATGTGACGTCGCCTGGTACGGCGGAGCCGGGGTCCCACCCTGGAGCCAGGCCTGGGGTCGGGACTCGTCGGAGAGCGCCTGGTGGCCAAGCCCGAACGAGAGACGCGAGGCCATCCCCCAGTGGGCCCACCACCTGCAGGGGGAACCGTGAGGGACCGGTGCAAAGAGGATTGGGTGGCGGACGAAGGTGGAGACCTCAGCGGCTCGATCCCCGGGTGCTTAGGCTGGCTCTAGGGACGTGGAATGTTACCTCACTGGAGGGGAAGGAGCCTGAGCTTGCGCTGGAGGTCTGACAGAGAGAGGTATCCCAATCGTTGTGGTTTTTAGTATAACAATGGCCATCAGTGGGCTCTAGATGGACAAACTGTCTACTTTTAAGGCTAGGCTTAAAACTTTCCTTTTGATAAAACTTATAGTTAGAGTGGCTTAGGTTATCCTGAGCTATCTCTGTAGTTATGCTGCTATAGACTTAGGCTGCTGGAGGACATAATGACCACTTTCACCCTCTTCGCTACATTCTCACACTACTCTTCAATTTTGCATTATTTGCTGTTATTTCAGCTTTTAACTTTGTTCTATCTCTTTTCTCTTCCTAGAAGCTACACCTGCCCTGACTCTGTGTCTAACAGTTATATTATATATATATATATATATATATATATATATATATATTATATATATATATATATATTATATATATATATATATATATATATATATACACACTCACCGGCCACTTTATTAGGTACACATGTCCAAATCACATGGCAGCAACTCAATCCATTTAGGCATGTAGACGTGGTCGAGACGATCTGCTTTGAGGCAGATGGGCTATAGCAGTAGAAGACCACACCAGGTGCCACTGCTGTCAGATAAGAACACGAAACTGAGGCTGCAATTTGCACATGCTCACCAAAATTGGACAATAGAAGATTGGAAAAAGGTTGCCTGGTCTGATGAGTCTCAATTTCTGCTGCAACATTCGGATGGTAGGGTCAACAACATGAAAGCATGGATCCATCCTACCTTGTATCAACGGTTCAGGCTGGTGGTGGTGGTGTAATGGTGTGGGGGATATTTTCTTGGCACACTTTGGACCCCTTAGTACCAATTGAGCATCGTGTCAACGCCACAGCCTACCTGAGTATTGTTGCTGACCATGTCCATCCCTTTATGACCACAGTGTACCCATCTTCTGATGGTTACTTTCAGCAGGGTAACGCGCCATGTCATAAAGCACAAATCATCTCAGACTGGTTTCTTGAACATGACAATGAGTTCACTGTACCCAAATGGCCTCCACAGTCACCAGATCTCAATCCAATAGAGCACGTTTGGGATGTGGTGGAACAGGAGATTCGCATCATGGATGTGGAGCCGACAAATCTGCAGCATCTGTGTGATGCTATCATGTCAATATGGACCAAACTCTCTGAGGAATGTTTCCAGAACCTTGTTGAATTGATGCCACGAAGGATTAAGGCAGTTCGGATGGCAAAAAGGGGCCAACCCGGTACTAGCAAGTCATTAAGAACTATCTTCAGCATAAAGAACAAGACTTACTGGAAGTGATGGTATGGCCCCCACAGAGCCCTGATCTCAACATCATGGAGTGTGTCTGGGATTACATGACGAGACAGAAGGATGTCAGAAAGCCTGTCCACAGAAGATCTGTGGTTAGTTCTCCAAGCTGTTTGGAACAACCTACCAGCCAAGTCCCTTCAAAAACTGTGTGCAAGTGAACCTAGAAGAATTGATGCTGTTTTGAAGGCAAAGGGTGGTCACACCAAATATTTATTTGATTTAGATTTCTCTTTTGTTTATTCACTGCATTTGTTGATTGATGAAAATAAATGATTAATACTTCTGAAAGCGTTCTTTGTTTAAAGCATTTTTTCACACCTGCCTAAAACATTTGCACAGTACTGTGTATATATATAATATATTAAGGATAAGGCTAAGACATCTTAAAAGGAATGGTGAGCCCTCTCCCCAGACACCTCATGAGATAGATAGATAGATAGATAGATAGATAGATAGATAGATAGATAGATAGATAGATAGATAGATAGATAGATAGATAGATAGATAGATAGATAGATAGATAGATAGATAGATAGATAGATAGATAGATAGATAGATAGATAGATAGGTTGTAGAGACGCGGTCTCTACAACCCGAGTGAAGCGGTTTTCCTTGCCTGAGAGAAGGACGACGAGTAGCCGCATCACCGGTAACGTGCAGTTTTGGCCGGCTGACAGAACGGGCCTCCCACCCACAGCTTCGTTAGGTTAGCCGAAGGCTAACCGCTTGTTGACTGTGGACGTTTCTTCAAACTTCGCCCTTGGACAACGTTTCCTCACCACGGTTCATCAGGTTAAGTGTTTGGGCAGAATAACAGTTAGGATGAAATGATCTAAACATTTTTCATTTTATGAAGTTTGGTTTTGTTTGTGTGAAACTGCTATCTTAGTGCTAGCAGGCTACCTGCAGCACACGTGGTCCGTTTGGGTTCTGTGTTTGTGTGTTTTTTTTTTAAGTTAAGACAAACTTTATTTAAAGGGTGATTTTATTTTATTTATTTATTTATTTTATTTTATTTTTTTTTTTACCGTGTCCTGTCCGGCAGAGTAGAGCTCGGAATTGTTGTCTGAGTGCCAAGAAGTTGCCCAACAGATTTACTTTCACAAGCGGAGCATCACAGCTATTGCTTTAAAGGTCTGCTTGATATTTATAAAAGAAACTTTATGATAAACTTCTTTGGGAATATTTCAATTGTTACGGACACGGAGACTGAAATGAAAAGGAAAACAGAAGCTTGACAAAGAGAGAGATGGGGCAAAAGGGAAGAAGGGGAAAAAAGGAGGAGAGAGTGGAGGAGAGAAAGAAGGATGAATAGAATAAAAGATTACACCCTGCTTGCTTATACACAAATTAGCACACGGGATTTATGAATGTAAAATGTACTTAGTGAGAAGTGCAGCCCAATATAGATCATCTGTGTATCTATTAACACCTGTGTGGACCCGCTTTGTATACAAGGTTTCTCCACAAAAATATGCAATAGCGAGTGTGAGGACCCACCGACCTGCCCCGTGGTCCCCGGGCGGACACTGAGCAGATCCGAGCCACAGACATCCAAAGGCGCCCCAAAGCACAGGAACCCCAGGAGAACCACCGCCGGGACCACCGCAACCCCCCCCAGAGAAGAGCAGTGGAGAGTCCCGGGGGAGCCACCCAGCAGCGACAGTGCAGAAGCCCCAGGGAACCTGTGGGCGACGAGCCCACAGGCCCCGCCGGCAGCCGTCCACGCCCGAGCAGATCAAGCCATGGACCCAGAGACCCAAGACCCCGGGACACACCACCCCAAAGGCAGAGGCCCGACAGAGCCCAGGGGTCCAGGCCCCGGCAGGCAGCCACCGGGAGTGAGCCAGCACACACCAAAGCCCCCAGCCCCGGACACCGAGAACCACAAGTACACCAGCGGGCAGAGACTCCAACCACCGGCAGGCAGGGTGGCCGGGAGGAAATAGGCCCCCCATAATATGGGGGGGGCCTTAGCTGGTCCAGGAGAGGGAGCAGTCAAAGACCCAACCTGTCACAAAAAAAAAAACAGGCACTCACAGTCACAGTCACCCACTCCCATCCTCATCCACACACATAAAATCACTCGCTCCCAACGTAGAGACAAACAACAATGGACGTCATACACTCACTCACACTCCCCATGCATACTCTATACTCCAGGGTCTGGGCGCCGGCAGCCCCTAGGGGCAACCAGCCCACGGACACAGGAGGTGGTTCCCTTCCCTCCTGGGGCAGAGAAAGGCCCAGACCCGGGCGGTCCCGGCCCCGCCCAGAACCCAGTCCCCAACAACCCCCATCCACCTTCGGAGAAGGGGCTATGTACAAAAGAGGGGTCCACATGGCCCAAACCAGCCCGCCAACCAGAGCCGCCCCAGGACGGAACAGTCCCGACCCCCCAACGAGCTCCGATCCCTACCCCATGAGTCTCCCACCCCTGGTGAACCCCAACATGAGCCTCGCCACAGGGCCACCCCCAACAGGGACAACGATACCGAACACATACCCCCGAACCCAAACGCCACGAATCCCCCCCCCCCCCCCCCCACAGGGGCACACCCCCACAGGTGAACTCCATAGCCGAGAGGCTGATGAAGCCACACCCACCCAGCGCAAGCTCCACACACAGCCCCGCTCTAAGCACCCCCGCCGCACCCCGCTCCCCCACCACACAGCGCGCCGCAACGGCAAGGCAAGGGCCCCGCGCAACACCACCCCCGCCCACCGGCGCAACAGGGCGGACCCCGCCGAGCACCGCACCGACAACAGGACCCCCGACCCCGCAGCATGATGGGTCAAACTCACCCACTCAATCCCCGGGGCTGGTGTCCCTCCCACGCCCCCACAATGCCCCACTCAGCCACAAAAAAAAAAAACACTACATTCCTGTCACTGCAACTGCCCAGGGGGAGACACTATCCAGCTCAGCTCCCAGTCGATCCAAACGCCGGCGACCCCACATCCCAGAAGTGGATACAACCCCTCCACCCCACAGGCTGCAGCCCCTCCACGACACCCCACCCACCCACAGCCCCGATACCCATGCTGCCATGGGTATCGGGGCACTGCAGAGATTGAAAACCCTTGCGCCACTCCAAGGGCGCACCCGCACCCCAAGGTCCTCCATGAGTGGTAATGTGATGGAGCTGGGGGAGGGAGGTGTCCGGGGATGGGGAGGGAAGGACTGGGGGGCAAAATGCTCTCCCAGGGAGCCAGCTCCCCAGCTGACCCCAATAGGCACCCCCGTTTGCCGAGTCCCAACAAAGGAGGGAGGCATAGGCACATCTACCGGGCAAAAGACTAGGGACAGGTTACAGGCCCCGAGAACCAACTGAAAACCGGGATCAACGTCCCCAGCCACCACCACCAAATTTAGTCAAGGTTGCAAACAAGAATTTCCAGTTAACTCTATCAAATGCTTTTTCTGCATCTAGAGATAATATATTGGTCTCAATATTTTTACTGTAGGAATAGTCTATTAAATTAAGTAATCTGCGTGAATTAGTGGATGAATGCCTACCTTTAATAAAACCAGTTTGGTCGGGATGTATTATGAGGGGAGTTACCTTTTCTAGTCTTTTTGCGAGGGCTTTACAAATTATTTGAGGTCGACATTAATAAGGGATATGGGTCTGTAGCTGGAAGGGAGTACTGGGTCTTTTCCTGGTTTTAACAAGAGAGTGATGTTGGCAGAATTTATATTTGGCGGAAGTGTGCCATTTTTTTCGATTTCCTGCACCATTCTTTGGAATATTGGGGCCAAAATATTCCAGAATTCTTTGTAAAACTCTGTTGGGAATCCATCTGGGCCTGGAGCCTTTTTATTGGGCATGCTTTTTAGAGCTTCTTGGATTTTGGCTGAAGTCAGTGGTACATCCAGGGCCATCGCTTGATTATCTGATAGTTTAGGAATTGTTACTATGTCCAGAAATTGATCAATATCATTTTCTGACGGGTCTATCTGTGGTGAGTATAAAGCTTTGTAGAAATCTCTGAAAGTTCAATTCAATTCAATTGAATTCAGTTTATTTATATAGCGCCAATTCACAACACATGTCGTCTCAAGGCACTTCACAAAAGTCAGGTACATGCATTACAATTAATCCAAATCATTGAACAGTGCAGTCAGATTCTGTTATTTATTCAAATTGGATAAAAAGTTTTTCTATCTAAGGAAACCCAGCAGATTGCATCCAGTCAGTGACTTGCAGCATTCACTCCTCCTGGATGAGCATGTAGAGACAGTGGACAGTCACTGGCGTTGACTTTGCAGCAATCCCTCATACTGAGCATGCATGTAGCGACAGTGGAGAGGAAAAAACTCCCTTTAACAGGAAGAAACCTCTAGCAGAACCAGGCTCAGTGTGAGCGGCCATCTGCCACGACCGACTGGGGGTTAGAGAGAACAGAGCAGAGACACAAAGAGAACAAAGAAGCACTGATCCAGGAGTACTTTCAATAGTGCTGTTTATTCTTTCAGGATCATAAACTGTATTCCCTGTCGAGTCTTTTACTGCAAATATCGTTGTTCTTTCTTTATTTAGGGTTAACTTTTTTAAGTTAAGACAAACTTTATTTGAAGGGTGATTTTAAACACAGAAGATCAGCCAAAACGTGCTGTCCATGCTTATGCATTTTAACCCTTTTATTAATTGTATTTTAAAGGTATGTGTTTGATTTTGATGATAAACTATAAGCTTCTTTTGTTAGCTTTAGCCGCTAACAGCTAAGAACACATGCTTCCTTGCTAAAGATTATTTACCTAAAAAGGTTGTTAGTTTTCATTCTAGTAAAATAATTTTCCCCTAAATATTATTTTACCAAACTTGAAAACTAAGTAACACAATTAAGCCAATTTCTCAAAGACTTGGTTCTTATTCAAAATAATATTTCTTTAATATTATTTTAATAGATAAAGGCAGCTAATTAGACACCATTGAGAACTGGTCATCCAGAAGGTTGGTTTTATTCAGCAAATCATTCTTTAAAATATTATTTTATTAAAATATTTTATCTGATCTTGCATTGTGAATGGTTTTCTAAAGGTATACCAATTATTGCCTAAGTTAGTTCCAAGACTAACTTAACGTCACTTCCAGATTCTTCAAGATAATCCTTGGTTCTCAAACATAAATAACTTTGCATGGTAATGTTGCATCACTCTTTTGGTCATGATTTTCAATCATCTTTAATCAACTTGTTTATATTGTACATAGCCCATTAGTCTTTGTTATTCTTTAATTCTGCTTGGTAGTTTAGTTGGATTGTTTTAGCATAGCAAAGAGTTTGTTTATTGAAATATGTTTGACTTTGAGTTGACTTATTTTTGTTAATAAATTCTTGTATTTTAAGAAATTGTGTGAATTCATTCCATGTGTGTGCAGAGTTTTGCTGTTCAGTAATGTCAGAGCTTGGCTCATCCCTTTCAATTTTGTCCTAATGCCACTGCCTTATTGGGCTGGTATTCAGACCGAAATATTATTTAATAAAATATTAAAGTATTAATATTAGATAATATATTCAGATTCATAATTACAATGTGTATTTACACCAACAACCAGTCATACCATTAACCAGTTACACTGTTTCCAAGGCAACAGTTGCCAACGGCCTAAATATGCTTTATATTTCAGGTAAAATACACTTTTAGTACAGCTAAATTGGAGACTTTGTGTATAATCATGGCTTTTTATCAAAAGGTTTCACAATTACAAGATTAAAATCTTTTTTCAACAAGATTATGTGTAACAGCCTAATAAGGCCAGAGCTGGCAAGATTAGAGCACATCTTTTTTTCCCTTTGTGAGAGCAATGAGCCTCTGTAGTGTTTTTCACCTTCTCTAGTGTTCTGATTTCTAATAAGTCCCTGCAAACCTGATGTCCGATTGCGAAGCACACTCAGTTCCGAAGGATATGAGAAAGATAATTTTTCTCTAAAAGGGAGGGCTTTAAAATAATTTCGCCATTTGTTTCTTGAGAACTGTGATTATCTCAGGAGATTATTATTATGTAAAATCAGCACTTTGGTCTGTATGTGCCAGTAATGATCAGATAACAGACTGTATTCTGTATCATTATGATTATGCTGAAATTAGTTTGTCGGGTGAAATCCCGGATTTTAATTTAGCATAAAAAGAGCCTGATTCACTTATTTCAGGTCATTAAAATAATTTCTCCATAACTATGATAATTTTTATAATAATCAACCCTATTTCTACACAGATTTTAAACAACTTTATCAATGATATTAGACATGTAATAATCTGTGCATACTTTGGGTCATGTGAGTCAGAATAAAGTGTGTTTTGATTACATTAAGTATTAACATGGATCAGTAAGCCTTGGAAATGTTTTGCCCCCTCTTTGATGGGTGGTTATTTAAAGCACTTTTATATAATCTGATCTTAGTGGAAGGAAATGTGGTTTTATCTTTTCAATGAATGACATCAACCATCAGGCACTCTCGATCAAAATCTAAGACTGTGGAAAAAATTACAAGTATTTGAGAATATAGCAGCCTTTCGTTGTATGAAACACAAAGCCAAGGACACTGTTAAATCAACTGACTTGTATCTAATTGAAAATCTGTGGAAAAAACTGAAGATCCGAGTGCAGGGAAAGTACCAGAATAGACTGGAAAAATGGATTAAAACTCGCACCTTATAGCAATGCATGTGACCAGTAACAGCAGGTGATTAAAAAACAATAATAAACTCTACTTGAACATAAATCTGTCTAGAGTCACTTGTCTGCTGCTGGATTTTTAAGTGTGGTCGGTCAAATCCAAATTCCTTTACACACTTTTTTTTCTTTCAGTGAAAGTGTCTGACTCTTCTGTTTGGATCCCAATGTCTGAGTGGCGTTTGAACCCGCAGGTATAAGCTGCCATGGTATGACTTTGATTGACAGGTATCATGAATTAATCAGACTGAATGAGGAATGACACAAAAAGTGCTGATTTACCATGGGAGCAGAGAGCTGCATCCAGAGGATGATCTTTAACCAATTAGAGGCCAGCATCAAGTCACATGGAAGCCAAAAGTTTAACAGAGGTAAATAGTCATTTGGTCCAGCGCCCCCTGTCACTGAAGCATTTGTACTACACAAAAAACCCACCCCCAATAAACCCAAAATGGAATGGGAATGTAGAAAAATCAAAAACAAGACACGCTGATGTAATAACTTTTTACTTATTTTTACCTATTTTTCTGCTATTTTGATGGGGGCAGCACCTCCTATTAACAAGCTGCCACTGCTCGTGACTACATTCTCACGACCAAAAGAGGCTTTGCCACAAAGTTCAATATTTATGTCCTTCCAGCTTTTCAACCATAAAAAGCCCATCATTTGTGGGCTAATTTGTTCTAATTTATTAATATGTGTGCACGTGACAAAGTGGGTGAGAACACCATTTGCCCAGAGAGTTTAGTTTATTATTTTCACTTAACATTTTTGTTTGCTTGATTTAGACATACCTCATCCTGTGGTCTGCAAACATTTATTGTCTGTTTTTTTTTTTTTTTTGCATATTTACAGATGTACTATAACATTTTCGTTTAAATTAATTCTAATAAGTTTAGTTAAGTCTACTTTAATTTATTTAGAGTAGTTGATTTGTGCATTTATTTTGGGTTATGAACTTACCTGGGTTCCAGGAGCAAATGGAGAAAATGCTGCCTCACTTCCTGTATTTATAGCTTCCAGTAGAAAGCTGATGTAACAGGAAGGGACCAAAGGGAAAAAGGGAAACAATTTTGGGGATTTTTGTAAATATTTTTTGATTACAAGTAAATAAACCACCTGCTACTCTGGACAACATCGGCCTACTGCCCTTCTTCAACCACTATGGCCAGGCTATCTCTGCAGTACACTACTGTGGTCGTTGCCAAAATCTCATGTGAATTTTATATCCACGGTCAAATGAGAAAAAAATTAAACTGAGAAAACCGTTGACATGTTCAGTATCTAACCTGCTGTTACAAAACTGTTATTAAACCATCTAATAGATAAATGGAGTCATGGTAGACATGTTGTATATAGTATGACTTTATTCTTTTTGCTTGATCTTCACCCTGCTTAAGCGAAAGAAAGTGACACATACATGGATATAAATTATTTTTTTTAAGACTACAAAATGGAAGTAGGTTGGAATGAAATGTCAATGTGTGGATAGAAAATGAGGTATCCACTGGTGAAGAACTTTACTGACCTGAAATGTTCAGAGCGGAAAGTATGAAAGTGAAAAAAAACTTACTTTTCTATAAAAGCAAATATCAACAAGTCTGACAGCAGGAAACAGAAAATATTACATTTAGCCACATCAAAAATGTAAATGTCAGACCTCTTAATGAAAATTAAAGGCTTTTATATATCCATACATTCAGTCATTTTATAATAGGTGCCACCTCAGAAAGGGGCTCTCAAAGTACATCCATTATAACTAATATTAAGGGGGAGTGGTGGTTAGAGAGGAGGGCATTTGTGTCCTGGAGAGGCCACAAGTACCCTGGTTCAAATCCCACAGCCTCCCACTCTGGGTTCCTGAGCAAGAGCCTTATCCCCTGAATGCTCTCTGGGCCCACTGCTCCCTAAGGGTTAAATACAGAAGGTAATTTCTCCATTCTGAGATAACTTGCATCATAACTCCTCGCTATGATGCTCTGTTTCCTGCTAGCAGGTCCTGTGGAGACTTTACTCGCAATGTGTAAGCAGCCAGTAACAATGACTTTGCTCACTGGCATCCACTTCAACTTTGGCATGGGTTCCTTAAAATACTCTTTATTCTATTTATTTATTTCATTTCTTTGTCCATTTGTTCCTATTTTGATGTAAAATTATAATAATGTTATTGAACCTGTTGTATCTTGTTGGTCTTTCTCCATTAGCTTCCCGTAGTTTTTTATCTTACATTAATTTTAGTAGCTTTGCGTTTAGTTTGCAAATAGTAAGTTTTTATTCTAGGGGTCACCATAGGGAATTATTTCAGAGAGTGTATGTAAAAACATTTTGTGAAGCAAAATTACAGACAACATGCATCTCTTTTTCCATGTTATTCCCATATTTTCCTTTAGTGATGATATCCGGTGAACATCTGTTCTGTATGTCTCATTTAGCACATTGAAGGTTTTCTATTATTGCTTTTCAGAAAAATCTGCTGAAGGTTATGGATATATTTGACTTACCGGAGAGATGAGAACTGGATCTGTGAAAAACATCGCGCCAGATTTGAACCCGTTCCTAATTGTGGGGCCGATTCTTGTGCTAACTACTATAAGCAATACTAGCCAATAACAAATAATTTCTCTCCACTCTATGCGCTGTACAAATAGATTCAGCATCATGATATATGTTTCACAGCAGACTCACCACTTTCTTGCTTGGATAAAAGGATTTTTGTCATGTTATGTGATGGAGATGGATCCAAGCACCGGCAGGAAAACTCAAAATACTGGTAATGATCATTTTTTAACTAAAGACTCAGAAAAACGAGGAACAGGCACGAGGGAGAGCATCTGATAAATGACAAAGCATTGATGAAGGGCAGCACAGGAAAAACCTGCATGGAGGATTTCAGGTGATGAACAACAAAAGAAACGGGCCAGGCCGTATTTAAACAGACTGGCTTATAACTAATAGAGAAGTGGGTAAGTGACATAACCAGCCATAACTAATTATGGGAATGCAGTGCAATTGGACCTGACGAGGAACAAAGTTCTGGTGGATGTCCCAGACGTCGGATCCAGCAAACGAGCTGTGGAGGCCGGACAGTAAGCCACAGAAACCCACAAAGGAGCTCTGGAGGTTGATGATTTGATCTCTTAAGGTGGACCTTCCTGGGTAGTTTCGGAGAGCTCGGGAAGAGAAACTTGAGATGAAGGCGGACCCACCTAGGCGCCTCTTTGGAGAACTCAGAAACACCACTGGGATTGGTACTAGTCTCTAGGCTTGGCCAGAGTTTAGGAGATGTTGAGGATGGTGACAATGATGCTGAAGCTGAAGTCTGTGCAAGAGAGGATGTAGATAATGATGGTGGTGCATAAGAGGATGGTGATGGCAATGGTGAAGTTCCCACAAGAGATGATGATGTTGAGGAGCCAAATGTTTTCTCCGGAGACTACACAGAAAGAGTCTGGAGGCAGCTGTCGAGGAATGTTCGGAGAAAGCTCTAAAGAACTATGGGGAACATGGAGCCTAGTCTGTGGTGGTTCCAGAAAAGCAGAGGACACTTTGCAATGGGGTTGAGAGTGCTGAGCTGGAACCTTGGACCTAGGTGCTTCTGCTGCAGGTTATGAAGACACTGCTGATGCTGCAGCTTACTGGAGGATAGAGCTGGGGATAAAGCAAGTGTCATAGCGTGGACTCTGAAGCCCCGAGGAGAGGTCGGGTCCTGCAGATCTGGGGCAAGGCTTGGACTCTGGAGCTCTGAGATGAGGAGAAGACTGTGACGGAGGCTTAGGATGACAGAGTAGGAGTGGAGGTGTTGGTCAGACCCTTGGAGAAATGCAGCCTGGCAATGATAGTGGTGTCCAGCAGAAGTCTGCCGTTTGAGTAGTACAGCTAGATGGTTGGTGCTGCTGCTGGGATTTAGGAGGGAACAGTTCAGGCAAAGCTACATGATGGCCAACATCCTCTCCTTCCAATATCCCACAGGGATTGGAGCCAAGCAGAAGGTGATGCCTCTCCTGGATCTAGGGAGTGAAGTCTGCAGCTGCTTTTTATCGTTGCCATGACAGACTCAGCTTAGTCACAGGATCCTTTGAGAACAAAACAATCTTCTTAAATCTCAGGATCTGCTTGTAAGCTGGACTGTATTGCCTAACTTTAGTATAGCTGATCATTTTTGCAATTTATAGCTGTTTACTAGACATTTTGTAAAGTATTGATAGTATATCTATTGCTGTTTGCATAACACATAGCCTTACTTGCTTGCCCACTTGCTCCTAGCTAACATGTTATTTCTGGACAGTTTTTAATACCAATATGTTAGCTAATGTGAGTATAATACCTAACTTTAATGTAGTAGATAATGTTTGTCCTGAACAGCAACATACTTATGTTTGCTTGTTTGCCTGTAATGGCACTTTCCAAATTAAAGTCTTGCTCTATGGGATTTATGATTTACAAACAAAAGTTCTAGATTTTGTCAAAAGGGTGTATTGTAGAAATAAATAGCATTAATACATCTGTGTTAATAATGAGTGTTAATAGGCTTGGCTTGACGAAATGGGGAATTTGGGGAGACATTCTGTCAGGGTTAGTGCAGCGTAGGACCCCAGAATGCAGACAAGCAAAAGATTTAATGAACAAAAAAACAAAAACTCACTCACAGGAGGAGGCAGGAACCAAAACAATAAACAGGCAGGCGAGACAAGCTTGGCATGATCCAAAACACAGGTGACATGATCTGAAAATGTTTCCGCGCCGAGTAACTGAACAGGTGTGTATTTATGGAGCATGAACCAGGTGATGCAAGGAGACAGATTAGCTTAGTGCAGGTGAACTGAATAAAGTTAACTGACAGACAGAACACAACGTGACAGGAGCAAAACTAAAATTCAAGGATACAAACTAATAGAAGCATAACTAGAAAAACATGAAACTAAAGCATAACCAGATCCAAAAACCTAACGTGACAAAATATGAACAAGAAGACAAAAACTAAAGCATGACCAGGAAAATAATAAACAGAAGCATGATTCAAAACCTTAACTGTGAGAAACATATAAGGAAAAACCCGAAACCAAACAACCCCAAATCATAACACATGGGGAATCATCGCTGGCTGCAGGGTTGTGCTGAAGTCTGTGTTTGATTTACAGCTGCATGCAGCTTGTCAATGTCAACTAGAAGCAAAGTAATCAAGTTGCGGTGCAGCTACAAGTCATGGGTACACAGTGTGTTATTAGAGGTACTGAACAGTGAGGACCACAGTTTTAAAGTTCACAAAGATCATGCTCATTGCTCACACTAATCAACAATGACTGTTGGCTGAGCTTGTGGCGAAAAACTCCACTTCAAATCCAACCATCCATCCTGACCTCGACTCTAAGTGCTTTACATCTCGGTGCTTCCATTATCACCACTGAGACAGACAATTTTTATCTGCGCAACAGCCAGAAATTACTTGTCAAAATAAAAAAAAGGTTTAAATTATAAACAACCTGCACTCTAATAGTGGCCCTAATTTTCTTTTCATCCTAGTACTTATAGCTCTGTGGAAAAATCTTGCTCTGTCACTTTTTCCTTGCAAGGAATCAGACTTTATTCTAGCCTTTTAAAGAGCTTTGCTTTGTTTGGTTTTTTAGGTTTTCTGAAGGTTTTGCAAAGTTTTTCTTTGGACTCAGGGGTACATTTGAATCGTTTCTTGGACAAGTATCAATAAGTGTTATCAGAAACTCATATCTTTAAGAAAAATGAATAAATCTAGCAAAGGCCTAAAAAGACCTGTGAGCTGCATCATCCTCCAGTAATTCGTCCAATATGCCTAAAGATCTTTGCTAAAGATCTTTGAAAATCACCTTTTTGGTGCCAAAATTCTCTGTGAAATATTTTGTATTTTTCAGAAAATGGGAACAAATTGTATCTTTATGACAGATCATTGTCTAAGTTGTCTTCCCATGTATAGACACAAAAGTTTCAGGCTTAAGTGATTTGTAGGTCAACGTTAAGAACAAATAAAAATCCACCTGAATATGATAGGCTACTAGTCAAAAAATTTGTAAATGAAAAACAAGGTAAGCCAATATTCCCAACAAGCCTAAAAAAACATTTGCTAAGCCGGTACTGTAGGGGGTGGATGATGGCTTGTTGGAGGAGGTACGTTTTCCCACAAAGGCTGAGTAAGGCAGGATGAGCGGGATGGAGGTTCTCAGTACTGACCCTCTCTTTGTGTGATCCTCAGAGTGGCAGCGCTTCAGCTGAGTGAGCGGTGTTGGAGGGTGGACAGGCAGGTGAGCAATGATTTGGTGTTTCAGGGAGGTGTTCTCTGAGTCGCGGGGCTGGAGACAGGAGAGGAAGGGAGAATCAAGGCCGGATCGGCAGGGAGTAGTTCCAAGCAGCTCGGCTGAGCAAAATACGAACAGGATTACGGAATCCAGGACATGGTCACTGGAGGAATCCAGATCTGTGGAGGTAGGAACAGAGACTCGAGTAAGTGCAGGTTCATGCTGCAAAACACAGTCAAGTTACCACGCTAGCAGAGATAACGATCTGACTCCTCCCTCCTGGTTCCTGCTCCTTCAGAAGCCCTGTTGATTGGGCTCAATGAGTATCACCTGCGGAGCTGCAACTGCCAGTCACACCCTGTAGGGAGAGAGAAAAACAGCACAAGCACAAACACCTGCTCACAACCTCTGTAGGTCTGACATTTTTATCGTTAAGTCCACAATTGTATCTAGGTACAGTTTTAGATCCTTTACAAAGAGTTCAAACAGTGGTTTCCTTTTCATTGTTTTACTCTTATCAATCTGAAACTTTGCGAGAAAAAATCACTTTGATAAGAAATGTTTTCGATAGCACACACCCATTTCTGGTGTTACGTGAGACGCTTTTTCTCTATTTTTTACTACATTTTCCCTTGTTACCAATTATACTGCCCCCTGTGTTTTTGGAGAATACTGCAACAACATCATCGTCAACTATAAACATCTCCAGCGCTTGTTCGGGCTCGCACGCCGTCAGCGGAGTCCAGGGCAACACCCGGAAGCTCGACTATAACTGAGCCTTTATAGTTTTCCAATCATCACTTTGTTTCACCTCATCAAGCTCATTTTATTTTCATACAAAGATAACCTGAGTAAATAAAAAAATACAGAGTATTTTTAGTTTTCAAGTAACAAGTTATTTATAAAGGTTGAAAGGTTATTCAAACCAACCTGGTCCTGTGTGAAAAAGCAATAGCCCCCTGGGTTCTTTGATCTTTCATGTAATCTTGAAGTAATCTTGAAAGGCTGACCACTTCTGGGAAGTTTCACCATTGTTCCACATTTCTCCATTGGTGGATTTCTTTCTGTCCTTTCCAGTCTCATAAATGACAATAATTGAGTTTATTTTCTGTTCCTCATTCTGTTCCTCTTTCAGCCTACTTCATGTTGTCAACAGGTTTTTCTAAAGGGATTTCTTTATTCTTTGGCTAGAATAAAGAAATCAGATCTTGACTTGACTTGTGAAATTCAACCAAATAATGATTGAACGGTTGTTTTTTTCACTTAACAAATTAAATAATTATTTGAAACCTGCTTTTTGAGCTTCCTATTCTCATATTCCTCTCTCCTATTAAAATTAGTTTGTTGATTTCAAGATTCGGGCCTGTTGCCTTGCAGCACGAAGGTCCTGGGTTCGATTCCTGGCCGGGGCTCTTTCTGGATGGAGTTTGCGTGTTCTCCCCGTGCATGCGTGGGTTCTCACCAAGTACTCCGGTTTCCTCCCACAGTCCAAAGACATGCTTGTTAGGTTAATTAGTCAATCTAAAATTTCCCTTAGGTGTATGAATCAGTGTGTGCATGGTTGTTTGTGTGTTTCCCTGCGATGGACTGGCGACCTGTCCAGGGTGTACCCCGACTCTCGCCTATAGACTGCTGGAGATAGGCACCAGCTTCCCCACGACCCACTATGGAATAAGCGGTAGAAAATGACTGACTGACTGATTTCAAAATTTAGGTGTGACAAAAAAGCCAAAATAGAAACAAAAATTGTAATATAATTTTTCATGGCGCTGTGGTATATCTACACCTATATCTACATATCTCTTCTGACACCAACATGGACTAGAATCTTAATGTCTCATATGGAAAAGCATGAGATAATCCTAAAGCAATTTGAAAATCTCGATAAGTATGACTGAGTATAGAAAAAAACATTTGGGTATTTAGGCTCTTCTTAAATTCCTAGGATATAAAAATCTAGCTTTCAAAAACAAATCATTAAAAGAAGTAGAGTAATTTTCAGACTGAATAGAAGATGTAGCTGCTCAGAATAACACGAGTTGACTTGACATTTTAATACAAATTTTTGCGTCATAATTTTTATTGTGCAGGATAAAACAGTCCTGACAGGAAAAAAAGCTCAATTTATTGTTATTTGGAAAAACACAGTGATAAACTGTCAACATATGAAGCAAGATTAAGAAAGTCTCACCATTGAAATCTCATCTCGAGATAAAGAAATTATACGTATATTTTTATTTAGCATTTTAATTTTATGACAAAGTTACCCTGAGATCTTGTTATCTCAAGATAACAAGATAATGAAACTTATCTCAACAA
The DNA here is from genome assembly GCA_036173005.1 of Crenichthys baileyi. NCBI lineage: Eukaryota > Metazoa > Chordata > Actinopteri > Cyprinodontiformes > Goodeidae > Crenichthys > Crenichthys baileyi. The sequence continues at coordinate 218,926 of JAHHUM010001454.1, read as the reverse complement.
AACAAGCTTAATTGTACTGGGGGGTACAACAAAATTGGGGATGGTAGCTCAGCGCGAGCACCCCCAATTGCGTTGTACCTCCCAGTACAATGATGATAAAGACTATTCTGTTCTATTCTATCGTAAATTAATGTTTGTTATCAAAATAAATGTACGTAGATAGGAACGCAGAAGTATTCACCCCCACCCGTGAGCTTTTTCACATTTTGTGATGTTACAACCACAAATACAAATGCATACCACACAGATTTTTGCTTGTGTAAAACTGTTGAAAACCATGCACCATTACCTTCTCCTTCACAATTTTGCACTCGTTTGTGTTGGTCTATGTTATAACATCTCTATAAAACACATGGAAGTTTGTGGGTGAAATTAGAAAAAAATTGAAAAAAATTAAAACCTTTGTTCTTTGTTACTTCTGTAAGGCACAGTAACTTCATAAAAATAAACATTTTTGGATTCTTTTTCAGGATTTATTACTGATTAAAATCTCTGCTACACATTCATCCATAGAAACACTCATGTGTGTCCCAGGTGACTTTGGCTCAGGTGGTAAAATGGGTTTTGTGCAGAGCTTTTAGGCTTTGAACAGTGTAAAGGAATCTAGCCAAATCAAAACTGCCCCAGAATTGAAGGGGATATTTGAATATATAATCCTAAAATAGAAATTCAAAATCTGAACCTGTGGTTACTGAGCTATTATATGCAGGGAAATCATTACTGCCTGGTGTGAATAAAAAAGTTGCAGCTCCAAAAAGCCAACTTCAGAGGAGGAAAAAGGATTTGTTAAGAAAATATTTGGACAATGTAGTAATTTGCTCTGCCACCTCACAGCAAAACAATCTCTGGTTTAAATCTTAACTGTCTTTCTGTGTGAAGACACTTCTGCCTTGAAACTGAAATAGTTATGCAGATGGGCAATTTCTGTGTGCTTCTGTCATGAGTGAGACAGAAAAGAAGGGAACTGAGGAGCAGAGGAAGGACAGCGGAGACAAAATGTAATGAAGCTACAGACAAAGATGGCAGAGAAGAGGGGAGAGTTCTCTGTGTGGTGACTAATAGCACCTGGATGAATGACAAAGAGCTGGAATTAATAAACTCATAGGATAATCAGTGGGCTGCATGTATACATTCGAGGACACGGTGGCTTCGCCCCCACAGACAGTAACCGGAGGCGGCTCTGGACTGATTGACCAACTGAGAACAAATGTGAAGCGAGTCAGGACGTAATGAAGGGTTTAAACGAGTAAATTCCTGTGAAAATATGATAACCCTCCTGCCTCGCCCACTCCGTCCCTCCTTCCTCCCTCCAAGTAATCTTTCATCCTCTCCCTCCTATGTGTGTCCTGCAAACCATAAAATTGCCGTATTTTAATTTGAATCTGTTAGGCTCTGTGCAACGGAGGATCCCAGAATGCAGACGAGCAGGCAGGGTGATGGTAAGTGAAAAACGATTTAATAAAAAACAAAAACTCACTCTCAGAAGAGGCAGGAACAAAACAATAAACGGACTGGCAGGACAGGCTTGGCATGATCCACAAAGCAAGACTTGAACATGATTTGAAAACAAGACATGATTTGAGAAATGTTTCCGCGAAGACTAACTAAACAAAAACAAAGTTCAAATCATAACAGAATCTTCACAGTTTGATTTTCCTATTCCTTATTTTTTCCCAGAAATCTGAATTTTATTAGTTATCAACCACTTTCAGACTTTCAGGCCAAACTCCTAACTACACAGAATCCCAGAGGGAAACTGGTGCACATGTTGGACAGACTCGACACGGGGGGTTAAAGCACATGAAAGCTTGCTGATGGTCGCAACGCAAAATTGACAATTTTAGAAAAAAGCAGGCTTAAGGTTCATTTCACAAGATTAAAGTTTAAACTGTAAATCAAGGACTTAATGAAAGAGAGTTCCTGTGAAGTATAACAAAACTATACAGTGTGAGTTTCTGTGTGTGTAGAGGGAGGTTTCTATATATCCATTGTTTGGCCAACTTTAGATTGAATGGTTATAGTATTTGCCAGTGGTAATTGGTTTTTCCCAAATGGCATCTTTGCTTATTATGCACACACTTACAGACACACATTTATACAAATACACACTGTATTACAGGTTAGGACAAAGAAGATGTCATTTTAGATAGCAGAGGAGCAAAGTCAACATACTTACCAAACACACAAGCATGAAAAACTACACAACCATTCATATATATATCCACTTTTGTCCAGGAGGGGGCAAAAGTTCCCAGGAACAATTCATCACATCTGAAGCACAATGAGCTATGTCAGAGTCAGTCAAGAGGAGCAGTTAGTGGCTGTGGATAAGGAAAAAGGACCCGTGCTGAGACCCAGTGTGTTAAGTTGATTTATGGATCACTGCGAGGATTGATCACCCTCGCAGGGCTTTCCTCAGAAGAGAGTGTATAGTAGTAAATAGCTGAAACACCCAATGACCCCAAGGTATACTACTGAAGATGCGAAGATGCTCCTATAAATCAACTTTTCTAAAGAGGATGCCACCCTTCGTCAGCTCAAGCATCCCCACTGATATTGCCCTGCACACAAAGGATGTCTGTATGTCTTGTCCTGTGTACGTGAAAATGTGTGTGTATATGTGTGTGCGTGTGTGTGTGTGTGTATCCAGATTTTGGTTAAAGTGTGTTTAAGAGGAGCAGAGGGGCACAATAAATCAATGACATGTTTATAACACAGAAGTCACTTTATTTTTCAACTTTTAAACTTAATTTCCATTGAATATCAACCAGGTTCAAGGATGTTTTTAAGTCTGACTGGAAGATTGTAATAAACATATTCCAATTATGCTAAATGTACTACTGTGCTTTGCAGAGGAATAAATACGCCCTGAAAGTTTTCCAAAATGTGTTACTCAACAACCACTAACATCAGTGTATTGGGATTTTATGTGGTGGTGATGGACCAACACAAAGCAGTGCATAATTGTGAAGTTCCCGAAGTCCCGAAGTCCCGAAACATATTTACAACTGACAAAAACAACCAAAAAGGGGAGGGACTGTACCAACTCCAAGGCTGACCTGGAAATGATAACAGGAGAACTTATGGTGACCCAAGATGGACAGCAATCGTGTGGATTGCCCTTTTCGTGGCACACAAATGAGTAGATTAATATGGTTTTGTTTTTCATGTGGTCGGCCATTAAAGGACTGACCACACTGAAACATAAATTTGTCTCAAGCTTTGTAAAAGTGTTTCAGATTTTGTAATATTGGTTTGCACCTCTTGGCCAAAGCCCTCAGAGGTTTTTTAGAGAAAATGAACAAAGAGAATCATGAAGTTCAAGAAAGACCAGACCGGTCAGAGATCACGTTGTGGAGATTTTTTAGGCAGGGCTAGGTTATAAAACAATATTTCAAGCTTTGGAGATCTCAAGAAGCAGTCTTCAGTCCATCATTTTAAATTGATGCACTTTAACACAGCTGCAAACCTACCAAGACATAGCTATTAGTCAGAGAAGCAACCAAGAGACCCATGGTAACTATGGAAGAGCTGCAGAGATTCACAGCTCAGGCTGTGAATCTCCAGCAGTCTATGGGTGAGAGGCAGGGTGCACCCTGGACAGGTCGCCAGTCCATCGCAGGGCAGCACACAAACAACCATGCACACACTCATTCATACACCTAAGGGCAATTTAGAGTGACCAATCAACCTAACAGGCATGTCTTTGGACTGTCGGAGGAAGCTGGAGTACCCGGAGAGAACCCACGCATGCATGGGGAGAACATGCAAACTTCATGCACAAAGACCCCGGCCGGGAATCGAACCCAGGACCTTCTTGCTGCAAGGCAACAGTGCTACCAACTGCGACACCGTGCAACCCCTGAACGTTTGGTCTACATGTAAAATTGAAGGTTTGGTGGAAAAGCTAATACTGAAAATCACCCTGAACACAACTTCTCCATGGTGAAGCATAGTGGTGGCAACATCATTAATGGGAAGATGAATGGAGATTAAAACAATCAATCTTGGAAGAAAATCTGTTTGAGGCTGCAGAAGACTCAAGACCAAGAGGTGAGGTTCACCCTCTAGCTGACATGTTTTGTAGGTTGTGAGCAGGACCGAAGTCAATTCAATTCAATTCAATTCAGTTTATTTATATAGCGCCAAGTCACAACACATGTAGTCAGGTACATACATTCCAATTAATCTTAATCATTGAACAGTGCAGTCTGATTCTGTTATTTATTCAAATTGGATAAAAAGTTTTTCTATCTAAGGAAAGGAAACCCAGCAGATTGCATCCAGTCAGTGACTTGCAGCATTCACTCCTCCCGGATGAGCATGTAGAGACAGTGGACAGTCACTGGCGTTGACTTTGCAGCAATCCCTCATACTGAGCATGCATGTAGCGACAGTGGAGAGGAAAAACTCACTTTTAACAGGAAGAAACCTCCAGCAGAACCAGGCTCAGTGTGAGCAGCCATCTGCCACGACCGACTGGGGGTTAGTGAGAACAGGGCAGAGACACAAAGAGAGCAAAGAAGCACTGATCCAGGAGTACTTTCTATGGGAAGGAAAAGGTAAATGTTAATGGATGTAGCTCCTTTAGTCGTTTCACCTAGAAAGAAAGAACAGATAAACTCTGAGCTAGTTTTCAAGTTTAGAGTCTGAAGAGAGCACATAGAGTTAGTTACAGTAAAAGCTCAGTCAGTAGCTATATCTAGGAGAGAGAAAGGGCTAAACACTGAAAGACAGGGCCATGTGGATCATCGGTAGAGGGTGAGCATTAAGTTGTTGCCAGCAGAAGCTTGGAGGATTCCCCTCTCCAGAAAGGTGTTGCAGGTAGACACAGAGTCAGGCCAGGTATAGCTTCTAGGAAGAGAAAAGAGAAAGAACAAAGTTAAAAGCTGAAATAACAGCAAATAATACAAAATTGAAGAGTAGTGTGAGAAAGTAGCGAAGAGAGTAAAAGTGGTCATTATGTCCTCCAGCAGCCTAAGCCTATAGCAGCATAACTACAGAGATAGTTCAGGATAAACTAAGCCACTCTAACTATAAGCTTTATCAAAAAGGAAAGTTTTAAACCTAGCCTTAAAAGTAGACAGTTTGTCCATCTAGAGCCCACTGATGGCCATTGTTATACTAAAAACCACAACGATTGGGATACCTCTCTCTGTCAGATTGACCATAACCATTGGAAAAGAGAGGGGGTCATACAGGAAGCAGAAATGGAGGGTGTGTTTGCACCTCAACCATAACTGAGCCGGTTTGGGCTAAACCTGACTCCCCCTTACTCCATCCAACAAGGGGAGAAGAAGACGAGGTAAATAAGGAAGATAGCTCAGGATAACCTAAGCCACTCTAACTATAAGCTTTATCAAAAAGGAAAGTTTTAAGCCTAGCCTTAAAAGTAGACAGGGTATCCGCCTCACGGACTAAAACTGGGAGCTGGTTCCACAGGAGAGGAGCCTGGTAACTAAAGGATCTGCCTCCCATTCTACTTCTAGAGACTCTAGGAACCACCAGTAAACCTGCAGTCTGAGAACGAAGTGCTCTGTTAGGAACATATGGAACAATCAGATCTCTGATGTATGATGGAGATAAATCATTAAGGGCTTTATATGTGAGGAGGAGAATTTTAAATTCTATTCTGGATTTAACAGGGAGCCAATGAAGGAAAGCTAAAGTAAGGGAAATATGATCTCTCTTTTAAATTTTCATCAGAACTCTTGCTGCAGCATTTTGAATCAGCTGAAGGCTTTTAACTGCATTCTGTGGACATCCTGCTAGCAAAGAATTACAATAGTCCAGCCTTGAAGTAACAAATGCATGGACTAGTTTTTCAGCATCACTCCTGGACAGGATATTTCTAATTTTGGCAATGTTCCGGAGATGAAAAAAGGAAATCCTAGAAACCTGTTTAATATGGGATTTAAATGACATGTCCTGGTCAAAAATTACACCAAGGTTTTTTACTTTATTATCGGAGGTCAATTTAATGCCATCCAGGTTAGGTGATTGACTAAGCAGTTTCTTTTTTAAAGACTCCGGTCCAAAGACGACAACTTCTGTCTTGTCTGAATTTAGAAGCAGAAAATTTAAAGTCATCCAAGTTTTTATGTCTTCAAGACATGCTTGTAGTCTATCTAACTGGTTGGGCTCATCAGGATTTATGGATAAGTAAAGCTGAGTATCATCAGCGTAACAGTGAAAATTTATTCTATGCTGCCTGATAATTTTACCTATTGGAAGCATATAGATAGTAAAGAGAATTGGCCCAAGTACTGAACCCTGTGGTACTCCACAATTAACCCTGGAGTTTAAAGATGATTTATCATTTACATGAACAAACTGGAATCTGTCAGACAGATAAGATTTAAACCAGCCTAGCGCTGTTCCCCTGATCCAGACATGTACTTAGCATAGTGAAGGATTTAATGACAATAACACAGAAAACTTACAGAACTGGCACAAGACAACAGGACATTGAGCACAGAGTAATGGGAAGAACCAGTAAAGAACAATAAAAATTAGTGAGGTCATATGCTGAGATGAGAGTGCAGAACGCAGGTGAGTTAATGAGGGGGATCTGGAACAGCCGTGTTGGGGGACAGGTATACTTTCACCGAGCTAAATGGATAAACTAAAACATACTGACAACACAAGAAATAAGAAACTAAACACAAAGGAATGAGCTATATGGCAACACCTATCTAACAATCATGAACCCAGAGAAATGAGAGCTGAGTATGGCCAGACAAGTCAAACATAATTAAACAAGGGAATGATCAAAACACAAATGATGACCAAAACCCAAAAATCCAAGGATCATCACACTAGCAGGAGAGAAACCGAAACACACCGATAAAGCTGCAATTCAAATGGTTTCACTCAAAGCACCATAATGTGTTAGCATGGCCTAGTCAAGATTAACACCTAAATCAGTCTGTGCCAAGTAAGGTCACAAAGGGTTGGAAGGTTTACTATACATTTTTGGGCACCTTCCAGAAACCTGCAATGACAAGATAAGCTGCGTAAATCTGGAAATATTAAAAACTGTACACTTTCCTTTGGGGAATTAATTGTAATTAACAGGAAATTGTGGGGAATATAATCAAAGATTATTTCATCACTCAAAATGTGTCTTGTCTCCGGCTCCTATTTCTACTTTTATTATTGTGAAGCTCTACTAAGAGCCTTTTTAAAATCCAACAGTGCAAAATGCAAATTCTAGCAATTTTGTAACTGGTCTTAGGATTTTGATCAGTAGTGTATACCAAAAGCCCCCATTGGTTGTAAGACTAACATATCTAAAATGTCTCATAATGGTTTTTCTTTTCAGGAAAACCAGACAGAAGAAAACAGACAGCGACATGACTGAGAATTCATGCAGCCTTTCAAGAACAGTCTAAAAACAAGGACTTAGACAGACAAGGTCTCATAAATGACTAACACAAGCAGCTCATTATTAGGCATTTGCTGACAGAGTCAAATTAAGGAGTACAGAATGGATCTGAAGAAAGGGTCCTTTTAAAAATGTTATTCCACAGTTAAATGTAAGATATCATTTGAAAACATATCAGGAATACAGATGCATGAGAGCCCAGAAATCCTCAGTAGATGAAATGAAATAATTTTTTATGGGCCAGTTGCCCAGCAGCTCAGCAGTAATAAACCAGATATTGTCCAAATGAGTCCATTTGTGAATACAGCAGGACACCAAAGAATTCATGGTGAAGAAATGTGTGTTGGTCATATTTGCTGTTTCATGTAATGGTTTCTACTCTTTCCTATGACAATATAGAGATGAACACAAGAACAGTAATTGTTCACAGATTAGTTAACAGCCTATATTTTCTTCACTTGCTAATGACTTGTAAACAAAGGCTCCAATGCAGCCAGTTTTGCATCATGTCAATTTGCTCTGTCTCTAAATGTTGTTTAGCACTAGCAAACAACACTATGATCACCTGCGCGAAGTTTGCAAATGGTTGCAAATGGGTAAAGGAGTAATAGTGATCAGCCGGTAGACATCTGTTTTGCTTCAAAGTCATTAAATTAAAATGGTTAAAACTCTGAGTGGTAGAAATCTCTTTAGACGTTAGCTGTTTCCATCTTGTTACAACGCAACTGGGAAAGTTTGGGGATGTCACACTTTTGGAAAATTTTTATATTCCCTGTACTGACCTGAAAAAATCTGCTAGAATATAGGTGCAAACAGTGTGCTCTTTAACGCTGATTTAATCTTATTTTGAAAAATTAGAGATTTAATTTGATCTTAAATTGACTTGCCATGCTGGACTTGTACCAGGGCAACTACCCCTTCAGGCCCGTACCGTGCTTGAAGCCCTCCAAGTCAACTGTAATACAAGCAGTAGAATCATCAAAATAGGCTTCATGCTATTCCTTAATCAAGATGCAGTCCACAAGGTTTGTGCCAGGGTGTGCCTGGGGCTGCCTTGCAGCAAGAAGGTTCTACATTTGAATCCTGGCCAGGGCTTTTTTGCATGTTCTTCATGCGCATGTTGAACTTCCTTCCGCATTTCAGACATGTGTGTAAGGTTAACTGGTTGTCTGCAAATTGCTTATAGGTGTGAGTATGTGCATACAAAGTTGTCTGTTTTGTGAGTCTCTGTGTTGCCATGTGATGGGCTGGCGACTTGTCCAGGGAATACCTGCCTCCTTCCCGATGACCGCTGGAGATAGGCACCAGCCCCCCTGTGAAGACAAGCGGGTATAAACAGTGGATGGATGGAACAAATTAACAAGGATGTTTCTTGTTGACAACAGGTGGCATTAGAGCTATGTTGCATACAGCTTTGATAAGCTTAACATTTGTGCTTACATAAGCAACAAATACAACCAGAAAGAAAGGGAAGATATATGTTGGATATGTCTTAACTTTGTAAACAGATCCAGCTGATCCAATCTCATTTAGTCAAAACATATACTCAGAAATGCCATGTACTCATAAGGACTGCTAAGCATGACGTTTTTTCTCATCTCCGTTTGATCCTTTTTTAATACAAGCATTTGTCACAGAAAAAAACACAAAAGCTTTTTTTAATGTGGCATCAATTTTCCATTTTGTAAATGTTGCACTTCAATATTATTTTAGGAACATATTTGATCTGGGAAAGACTGAAGTCAAGTTTAACCCATTTATTTTCTAACAAAAGGGACTAATCTGCTTGTTTGGAGCTCCATGCACATCCAGGTAAAAGTTCCATGTAAGCCATGTTATGACAAGGAATAGTTTTTTACCAAAGTGAACGTTTTAACATGTAAATTTTATGACTTTGTTGATCAGAGATTAATTTTAGGGGGTTTATTCTCATAATTAGCATTAATTCATTCCAGTACCGGAATTTTCCCCATTCAGAAAAAGTATTTAAATTGAATTCTGAAACACAAAGGCTTTTTATAAAGCTAAAAATTTAAGAAGAAAAAGCACATCAGCCACACAAAGAGAATTATCTCAAATCATTTTTTTTCCTGCTGATGGCTGCCTTTTGTAAGAGGTCCTTGATAACCCATAAAAGGCTCTGCACTCGCAAGGAGGTGTTGTCAATTCCTTTGGCTTAATGGGTTGAGGTTGAAAGAGCTATATTTATGATGAAAGAAAATCATCAGGTGCCAAAGTACAGCATGGCTAGCAGCTTAAAACTCCCATGAGCCATTGCTCCAAATGTAGTGGGGTGTTTTATTACAAATGTTATGTTGTTTCTCTGTTGCAGTGCAGCTAGTTGCTACAGGAAGTTAGAAAAGTACCAGTTTTTAACCTTCATGAATCAGTGCTTCACGGGTTTTAGGTTGTCTCGTGATTAGTTTTTTTGTTTAACTTAACCCTTTTTTGCAACGTGGGAGGGTGGAGATTTACTTGAACTGAATCTCACTTTGTTCATGTTTACATTTAAGCTAGCATTAGCACACCAGCAAAGCTAACTACAACAAGAAAAATTTAAAAAGTAGCTCTGTGTCACTCCGATAAGCTATTTCTTCAAAGATTGGGGGTGTTTTATCATCAGTTTAACCCTGTTGCTTCTTTTAAGAGAGGACAGCAACCAAAGTATCACCCTTAAAAACAAAATCTCCACTTGTTCTTTTGTAAGTACAAGCTTACGTTAGCACTGCAGGGCAGCTAGCTGCTACAGGAAGTTGGAAACATAGCAGTTTGAAACTTTTATGACATAGTCTACCTATTGCTTCAAAGGTTAGGACCGGCAACCCACCATCTACCATCTGAGCCACCGCCGGGACGATTGTAGGCCATTGCAAAAATTCCACTAGTTTTCAAATAAATCAAAACATCAGGCCAGGTTTGACGTGTCCCATGTCACTAAGAGGAAGTAAGTAAATAGATAATAAATTGAATTCCTGAACATTTTCAACCTACAATAGCAAATAAGTATCAGTTTTTGTAGGCCAGGAAGGACTATAATCACAAATGTAGTGATCTGAACAAAAACCGCAGCTACAGACTAACCGTCCGCAGCATAGCTAGCCTTAAGAGAATTTTTTTTTTTAAACAGTTTAAAACCTCTGTGAAGCATTGGTTTAAATGATGACACTTTTTGTAATCTGTTAAATTATTTTCACCATTTGGCAACTATTTACAGATATTGCAGTGAGTGTGGATGAGCCACGTGCTCGGAGCTTCAACAAAATGCCATGACCATGAAAAGGCATCAATGTCTTCCTGCTGTTGACATGTTTGTAAAGGTAAAAACATTAGTATTCATTGTGCAGAACATTAAAACTGTATTTATTTATTTGTCTGCCTGTGTGCCTTGTTAGTATTTATACATACAATTTTCAAATATATGTAATGAAAAGGAACTGTGAAGGATTCGACCTGCTTCAGGCATCACTGAATGTGTTTGAAATACACAGGAGACCTGATTGTACAACAGGTGCAGCTTTTGGTTTATTTTTTGCACACCAGGACCTCCAGAACAAAGAGACCATGACAGAGAATTCACAAAAAAGTCTAATCTGTTAGGCTTAGGGCAAACGCCTGTGGGAATGTGGCATTGATGTGTAGAAGAGAAGTAGACCATCCTGCGTCACTTAGATTACCTATCGAGCTCCAGCTTGTTAATCAGTCTACTCCACCCTATACTTTCGTGTCTTTGAATGATCAGATCAGCACAGTGATACCACTGAAACTCAATTTGACTTCCTGAAAAGAACACATGCTTTGGCTTTTCACGTTTCATCTGGGATTCAATACATTTTTGTACACAGAACTTCCTGCAAGCAATATAGTCTCAAATGCACATTAAAGTGAGTATTTCTCTCTAAAACCAAACGCCTCCATTGATGTCTAGATTTGATCTTCTTGACTTGTTTACATCACCATTCTAATGCATTTATGTAACGCTGGTTTCAAAATAAACAACAAGTTGTTGTTTTCTGACAACATCACAAGGACAAATGGTGCAGCGGCTCTATATACTAATGAAATAATATTTTGAACCCATTTAAGCTTCTTTGTAGACACAAAATTGCAAGTTACAATAAAGAGGACTCTTTCAGAAACATTTGACATTTTGCTGATGTATGTGATGTTTTCTTTCCTTTCATCTAGTTTTCTTTAAACAATTTAGGCTTTTTGTCCTCTGGCTACATTTTGCCCTTGACAGAATAGTACTGTTGAAGTGCCATAAAGAAAATCACATTTATTCAAGGCTAAGACATCATATTTTTTGGTCTTCACTGGGTGGCTATTTCCAGCATACAGGAGCCAAAGCTCTCCTGAACCAGACCAGTGCACTTAAGATTACCAAGTAAATGTCTTGGCTGTTAAAGTTGACACTGGCTGGCTCAGGTTGAAGAGTATGTGTTTGCTTTGGATATCTAATCACCAAAGTGATCAATAGGCTGGTAAATATAGTCACTGTGCAAAAAAAAAATCTTTCTTAGAATGAAACATGCAGTTTGAAGAGGTGAGCAGTACATTGGGCTGACTGTTTAACAAAAAATGAAATAGTTTTTTTGTTCTCTAAAACCTGACTTGACCTCAACATACCAATAATCCATAGCCAATATCAAAGATACTGAGGAGAGTTACATGAAAGCTAAAAAAGTTATTTAAGTGAAATTTAGATTAAACAAATAATACAAAAGGACTAATTTATTATCTTAAATGCACGAATTGTCAGACTCAGTTTAAACTAAAGCCTGACCCAAAAATGTTTGATCCAGTAAAAAAAAAAAAGAAAAGTAATTTAATAAATTTGTGACTGGTCCCTGTTGTTTCAGGTTTGCAGTTGCTTGTAACAGTTACAGCCCTAAATTTAAAAACTAATTACCTGACGTAAAAGAGCAGACCTTCTATGATGGATATCATTGGACACACTGTACATAAACTATAATAAGGTTTCTGGCAGCATATTTCAACAGGGAGTTACAGTTTGTCGCAATGCATTACTAATGATGGCATTGGTAGTGTTGAGTGACTCCTGGGGATGTGATGGGCTAGATTGTGCCAGGGATCCTTGGTTGATGTAATTGAAATAAAATCATGTTGACTGCTGGCGGAAATAGGACATGAACAACCCCCTGTGTTGAAATCACATTGCACAGTGCGGTAAAAGTCAACAAATTGAGGCCATAGAAAAGCGGATGAAAGAATCATTGCCAAGCCAGCCACTGATCAGGCCAGCTGTGAGCTGGCAGCTGGAAATGCAAAAGCAAATGTTATTTTAACCTCTGCAGTTGCATCTAAATGTCCAAATAAAAGCACTCATTTCGACTTGAAATCTATTCATATCAGTTCAATTCAGTTTAATCCAATTTAAGTCATGTCCAAAGCAGGTCAATTCATATTCGGGTATAACAGCCCAAATTTATTTTACAAAACAGATAGTTTTAATTGAATGTAATTTAATATAATATGGTTTTGTGCAATTTCATTCTATTTAATTTATTTAAAATCCAATGGAATGCATATCCAAGTATAAAAAACTGATTTACTTGACAAAAACAAATTTCCTCAGTTCAATTCAATTTAGTTTAGATTAGGTTAGTTTAGCTCAATTCAATCAATTTCCAATTGATTTCTATTCATATCCAACACGTATGCAATGACAATGATATCAGACTTCTAAAGGTAGATAGATCTGTTGTTCATCCACATAACAATAAAAAACCTTGTATTTGTTAAGCTTTGATCCCAAAGGCAACATATACAGTGAGAATAGGACAGGGCCCAGAATGGACACTTGAGGAACTCCACTGTCATGATTCCAGCCCTTCAGCTCTACCTTGACTGTGCTGATTACTCATTACCTTCACCTGCACTGGGCTGCTCCCTATTTCAACAACTGCTCATCACCAGCTCAGTGCGAGATCGTCTGTTGCCCCAGTCACAGCTTTCAAGCCTTGTTTTATGTTCCAAAGGAGTTTTCTGGTTTTCTGATCCTGCCTGTTTTTTGACCACAGATTTTTGCCAAGTCCTTCTGCTGTTTGGAAGAGTTCTGACCTCCCGTTGCTGAAACCTGCCTGTCTCTGACTCTGTCTTCTGATTACTGGACTTTCATTGCCTGAGACCCTCCCGTGCATTACCCCAGATCGTTTCACGACTCAGCACCTAGTTGGTGGATTTTTTCCCTGTCGTCTGTTTGTCCCCGGAGCCCTAAGACCTCCCGTTGTCCATTCCCCCCACCCTCCCCGGCTGGATTCCGGCCCCCTGTGGACCCTCCATTCCTAAACTACCAGCTTGACCACACCCTGTGGAGCCCTTTCGACCCAATTATTTTTGTAATAAAACTTTTGGTGAACCGCCCTCTTGTTTGGCTGCGTTTTGGGTTCTGGCTGATTTTGCTTTAACGTTACACTCCATATATAAGCACAGCTGCAGGCAGAGAACACTGAACTATCGAGTTCATGAGCTGACCTGGCCTCCATCTTCATTCAGACCTTCAACAAGTCTCTGGAGCTGTGTGAGGTTCCTTCATGCTTCAAATGTTCCACAATCATCCTGCCCCCAAGAAACACACCATTACTGAGTTAAATGACTACAAACCTATCGCCCTGGTGTCTGTGGTCATTAAATTCTGCATCTCAACGGACCCATCTGTGATACTAAAGTTTGCAGATGACACCACTGTTATTGGTCTGATCCATGACAGTGATGAGTCGGTGTACACACAGGAGGTGGATCAGCTGATCGAGCGGTGCGGTCCGAAACACCTGGAGCTTAACCCGCTCAAGATAGTGGAGATGATGGTGGACTTCCAGAGACATGTTCAATCTCTGGTGTCTCTCTGGTATACACTTGACAGCCAGAGTGCCCAGATCCCCATACCATGCATACTTGCACCAATTCAACCATTACCTTCTCTTTTTGTAAAAACACTTTATATTTACAAAAAGACTTCATTTTTATTTCCCTCTCAATATCATTATATTTTAATTTTTTTAATTTATAGCAAAGTGGAACCAAAGTCAAATTCCTGGTGAATAAAGTTGATTCTGAACTATACACTCTTATAGATCAAATGGAGCTTGGTCATTCAGAGCCTTACAGCATGTTAGCAAAATAATTGTAAACATTTTTGATTTAACAGGAAGCTAAGAAAGATATGCTAAATTGAAAGAAAAAACCTATCTCTATTTCCAATATTTGTCAGAGATTGCTGCACCATTTTGTACCAGCTGATGGCTTTTTAAAGAAAAGTTTGGGATTTTCAATAATGAAGTCTAGTCCTGTTTTTCTGCATCAAAATTAGTTTTTCTGCATGATTTTGTGATGTTCCTCATTGCAAATTGATGCAGATTTCATCAGATGAAATATTTTCCCATTAGACAAATTCAAACAGATTTGCACATAAAAGTTGAAGCAGGTGGTTATTCGGAATATATTCATTGATGTTAAGATCAGACAGTTTGGGAAATTACAGATGTTTAGCATTTTTCATAAAATTTATAAAATAAATACAGCAACAGAATGTGTTTTTGTGACAGGCTGCTGGTAACAAAGTGCCTAAAGACCCGATTGAAAATCAGCCCTGTGCAGAATTATCTTTTATGTCTGATCTCAGCACCCATTTATCTCTTAGGTTTAGTAGACACTGTATGCCTGAACTGGACTAAAAATTAGTGAAGAACTGCAAATAAAAAAAAAACAACTGTAACAAAACCCCCAAACAAATAAAACTTTGAAAGTTATTCAGAAAGCCTGAAGAACTACTGATCAAGTCACTTTCAAAGATCAGAGGAAAGCCTGGCTGCTCATAGAAACCTTTAAAGAAATTAAAGGGGACTTAAAACTATTTCTCAATACTCTAGCTCACCAGAAAACTTCTTGAACCTGCAAAAGCAAACATATTCAAATACAACAAAAGTTGCAAATCCAGTCTGCTGACTGCCACTCAGCCCACTGGGCTTCATCTTTCAGAGCACCGAGCACAGCTCCGCCGTCAGAGAGTGAAGAAGAGAAGCCTGTTGCTTTGACGGGAGTGTGGGCCTGTCAATCAACGGTCGCAGCTGGATTTGGAATTTCAGTCAGGTAGAAAAGGTGTGTTTCGTGCCAAAGTACCTCAAGTCAGACAGGCATCCAGACAGTCTACCTGAATAACAATATTTTATCACAGTAAAGTGGGAATAAGCAAGAAGAGGATGAGAGGGGTAAACATAGTTCAGGATGGAGCTGCAGTTGTGCGGTTATGACTTATAATAGAAAGCCAACACACACACATAGATGTATCTTCAAGGTTCTCCTCCACCATTCAGCTGCAACAACCCCAGTCTTCTCCTTTACTCAACACACTCTTCCTGATACATTAGCATATAAATAACTTCTACAAGCACAAAAAGGCAACAGTGCCATCACACTGATGCCTTTTACAGTGTTGTTAAGAGGTAAATGTGGAATATTAGTGGGGATAAGCAGACTCTTGTAGTGTCAGTCAGTCAGTGTGTGTGTGTGTGTGTGTGTGTGTGTGTTTGTACCAGTGTGTGAGCGTCACACCAAACCTGATAAAAAGGCTTTTAGGCTAATTACATGAGCACACTGTCTTTCCATCCAGATGAATTTCAATCTTATGTTCATGTCTGTCTCACTCTTCCTCTCAGGCACACAAATCCATGCAGACCCACAAAGCACATCACTGGGCTTGTTTTTTTTTTATTATTTTTCAAACTGGAAAACCTAATGGGATAACTTGTTCTTATGTATGTTCTTGGTATGTGTATTTCTGTCACGTCTTCCACAACACTGAACACCACAGCTGAGCTAATAAAAAACATGATGTTCAAAGTCTGACCTACGCAGTCTCGCCGCCCCTAACCCTTGCCCACTGATTAGGCACACTATTCAATGCCTCTTTCTTTCTTTTCTGTTGAAAACTGTGGGATTAGAGGAGAGGATGCTGTTTAAAACTGTACTTGTTTTCTTCCATTCAAATATGGTCAAAAAGTGCCCTCTATCTAGAGGCAGCTACAACTGCAACTGAGAAAAAAATGAGAATTTACCCTGAAAACAAAGTGCAGCTCTGTTCACTCCACAGCAAATTACTTCTGATTTATAAAAGTTGGTGGACATTACTCTTTCCAACTCAGATCATTTATTCAAAAATAGATTAACATGTGTGGGAAATAATGTGAAGAGAAGCAAAGAAAAGGTCCCTTTTTAATAAACAGATGCACATTTCCTATTTCCATGGAAATGTTTTTGTGCTTTAGCTTTGTGGGTTAGAATGGCCTTTTTTATTACAGGCATAAATTTGTGTGTGAGAAGCTTTATTTATATTTATCTCCCTCCCAAATGCAATAGACAAATTTAATTGTTGTTAAACAGACAGCAGGGAAACCAAATATTGAACACAATTAATATATTCTTAATGGGATTGTGGACATAAAATTCACAGCAGATGTCATTGGCAACCCAAGTAATCTGTATTAATTCATAATTTATGAGTAAATGATGGAAATAAGTATCAAACACATGAAGAGAAAGAGTTTAAAAGGCATGTAATGCTATCCCCCCCCCTATCAGTGCAAATTCAGCTGGTTAAGTCCTAACTATGGCCTATAAAAGGGTCTCTCTATACCAAAGTGTCACACAAGTAGTATCACATGATGGGTAAAAGATGTATTTGTAAGCTCCTGAATGTTCCTGTGAGCAGCACTGCAACCAGAATCCAAGAGTGGAGAGTCACACATAATCTCACCATAAACTAGCCATGACTGGGTGCTTCTCTAAAGATGTTTGACAGAGGAGTTAAATGAATAATCAGAACAGCTGTTCAAGATCCAAAGGTCTGTAAATGTCCCAAGAACACTATAAGGGAGCAAACACAAAAGAACAAACTAATAAGGAAAACACCTAACAGTAACAAGTGTAGGGAAATAAACTTAAAGGAAATATACTTCCTTTTAAACATTTGGGATAGGTCTATAGGCTATACAAAACATGTTAGTTATATTTTTCGCGCAAAATCATTCTCAGATAATGAGATTTCACCTCCTCAGTTTCCCCTTTTTGGAGCTCGTTTCAGAATGACCTGTTTTAGGGCTCTGTCAATTTTATGCAAATTAGTTGTATCTGGCCGCGTCCCCAACCAGCACTAAAGTACTTACATTTCTGTCATCTGCAGATTTCCCACGAACAGTAGGGACTGAATTTTTCTTCAGTCTAAGTCTTTCTGCAAGTCCTGACGTGTACTGATGTGAGTTCTCAAAGCAGTCTGTGGTGAAGTGATTCACGCAAAATAGTGCTGTCTTGTTACTGGAACATTGCCCTCAAAAATAAGATGAAGCCATGAAGCTCTGTTATCCGACAGCAGGGAAACGTGCATGGACACATGTGGGTCTTCAGGGTCTTCATCTGCCTTTGAGGGTAGCCGTTGTAAAGCACGTGTAAGGTAAAACCACCTGGCGAGACGTGATCCTCTACTGAAAATCAAGTGGGTGGAGCTCCGCTTCAGTTGCTAGTTAGGGGTGGGACTCAGGTATCGTTGCTAGGGGCCAGTGTAATTGTGACGTCACAATTACACAGCTTTTAAAAACTGCACGTTTTGTAGAAAAAATAAAACATTCATTTATAGCCAAATGTTTTTTTTTCCGTTTGGACTGTTTGTTGAGGCATTAGAGACCCAAATGGAAGTATAAAAACAATCAAAAAGTGAATTTTGCCTAATAGGTCCCCTTTAAGAAAGCAAGACCCAAAGAACAAAGTTAACGGTAAGGAAATGGTCAAAATACACAAACAAAAGAAATCTAAACCCAAACATCCCAGGATATTAACAGGATATCTTTTTTTAGAAGAAAATACATTTGTCTTGCAACCCTACTCTTTACTCCAGACATATGGACAATGCAAAAGATTATTCTAGAACATGACCACAACTTGTTGGAATTTCCTTTATCTCCTTCGGTGCTGCTCTCCTCTCCCTGATTAGTTTCCATCTTAACTTTTCATCAGTTTTGGAAAAACATCCAGTCTTTGTTGTCCCATATTTTCTCGAGTCATTGCTGACTGTTTGTATTATGTTTGTACTATGACTGTGACCAGGAAAATCCTACAATGACAGCTGAACTTAATTTCAGGTAAATCAGATTTTTTATACTTGAAGACCGGGCTGAATTACATCAAAAGGTTTAACTAAATATTACTAAATAGTGTTAAAGGTGTGCACATTTGCTCCAGGTTATCATACTTATTTTGTGTTTGCATTTTTCCTCTAAGATTATAATTGTCTGATTCTTTTATGCCTCAAAAACTTTTACAATTTGTTAGAGATTTGCTCTGCAGATGCATATTCAAAGGACTTCAAAAATGAAAGTAACAATCTAATGAGCTGTTTTCAGTTGTATTGCAGCACAGTGAAGCACAGTAATTTTGGTTCACATGGATACTTTCATACTTTTAGATGAATTACAACTCAAATATCTGCTATAAGATAATTTAGCCTTAATCATAGAAAACTAATAATATAAACTAATATCAAAAATGTTAAATATTTATCTATTTTATTTATTTTACTACAATTAAACAGGGATTTGAAAATGAAGTCATGGTAACAAAAATGTTATAAACAGACAGGCAGATAGATAGATAGATAGATAGATAGATAGATAGATAGATAGATAGATAGATAGATAGATAGATAGATAGATAGATAGATAGATAGATAGATAGATAGATAGATAGATAGATAGATAGATAGATAGATAGATAGATAGATAGATAGATAGATAGATAGATAGATAGATAGATAGATAGATAGATAGATAGATAGATAGATAGATAGATAGATATTTTGTGTTTGCTTGTTTTCTTTGGGAGTTTGGATCACTGAATGAAAAAGTGATTAGTTTTCTGCTCGTCCAAATGATTTCCCTCTGATGGACCTCCATGTCTGCTTCCACACCCAGCTGGCTCATTTCGGCTGAGTCCACTTCCTTTGACTCACACAGTTTTCATCTTGGGAACAGCAGTTGGTGGGAAGAGGAAATTCTGCTGGAGCGCTGAGGTTCTACAGACCCAACTGGCGTGAATAAAGCAGATTTTCTCTGCCTGCAGCTGGTTTCACTGGCAGGGAGTCTGTGCAGCAGAGGCTCTCCTGATGGCTGAGCAAGATCCTCGGTCCAGTTTTTCCAGGCGTGGATGCTGCGCCTTGCTTAACGGAGAGGAAGGAGTGCAGAAGAACCGTGACACAAAACAATACTTGGGGAAATGGGTTGAAAGAAAGGCATCGACTAATTGCTGATCAAAGCTGTAATAACTTTTGTGTTCATTTCTGGTGAAATAAACACTGGGTCTGACTTTTTACTCATGCCTCCTGAAATAATCACCCAGCTTTGGAAGGGCTTTCTCACTTGGTCAGACAAGGATTGCCAGAAAGAGTATGACAGTTGTTTTTCACTGTAACAGCTTCAGAGAAGATTGCCAAATCTTTTTCCAATTTTTTTGTATTATGCTGGTCTGGAACCAAATGACTAACAAGACCAACAAATGCTGTGTCCGCCTTTTAAGATAAATTACACACAAACTGAGCCAAGATACTGTCTGACATGCCAATTCTATAAAGCGATTTATAAAATACTTCAGTATGGATGTGATGTTGAAACAGTGATTTATAGAGCAGTAGAGAAAACATTTTTAAAGCCCGGCTTTGGATCTGGCACCCACAACGAAGTTTAAACAGTGCTGTGAAAAAATATTTGCCCCCATTCCAATTTCTTTAGTTTTTATTTGTTTTGTCAAACATAAATGTTTCAAGACATCAAACAACTTGAATGTCAGACCAAGATGATCGGAGAAAATACAAATTGCAGTTTTCAAATGAAGATTTAATTTATTAAACCAACCTGGCTGTGATTGACCACATTTTGTGGTTCCGTTTTACCAGCCACATCCAGGCCTGGTTACTGCCAGACCTTTACAATCAAGAAATCCTTTAAACTGAACCTTGCTGACAACAAGAAGTAGGCTAAATGATCTCAGAAAGCAACGCATCATGCCTGGATCTAAAGAAACTTAAGAAGAGATGAAAAACAAAGCCACTGACTTCTATCAATTTGAAAAGGATAATAAGGCAATTTCTGATGTTTTGGGACTCTAGTGAACTACAGTGAGACACAGTCGTGAACCTTAACAGGAGTGGTCGGCCTACCAGAAACATCCCAAGAGCGCATCAACGACTCATCCAGGAGGTCACAAAAGAACCTAGAACAGCATCAAAGGCACTGCAGCCCAACGTTCAAGGTCTGTGTTCATGATTAACGATAGGATACAGGCAAAATGGCTTACTTAGGAGATATCCAAGCCCAACGGCACAACTGATCAAAAAAGAAAGAAACTATTTTTTGCTAAGAGAGACAAAAGTGGAATCTTTCACTAGATCTGCATCCGGTTATACTGCTGTAAAACTTACAAAACATTTCAGAAAAAGTAAATCACACTGACAGTGAAACATGGGTAGAGTGGTGGTCTGGGACTACTTTTCTGCTGTGGGACCTAGACGATTTGCTGTAATTGATGGAAATGTGAATCTCTCTCTCTGTCAGGAAAAGCCTACAGGAGAATTTGTGGCCTCCAGTTTGTGACTTTAAGTTCAAGAAAATTGGTTTTATAGAGCAGGACAATGATCCTGATGTCCACGTCTGAATGGGTAAAGAAACAAAACAAAAAACAAACTAAATCAAACTTTTCTAATAGCCTCATCAAAGTCTGGATGAAATCTGACTGAGATGTTGTTGCATGAACTTTAACAGGCTGTTCAAGCTTAAAAAAACCTTCAACAGCATTGGAAGGGAGCAATTACCTTTTCAAATATAGGGCCATGTTGGTTTGAAAAGGTTTTTTCCCTCAATAGGTGAATCACCATTCAAAAACTGCATTTTATATTTACTCGGGTTATGCTGGTCTTATTTTTTTACATATTTATTATTTTATTGTTGTAGCTGAAACTTGTGTTTGTGTTTAAACCACCGCTGTAAAAATAAATTTCCCCTTTGAAGAAGAATAATAGTATCTGAGTCTGATATCAAAACCAGTTTAATGATCTGGAACATTGCAGTGTACAAAAAAGCAAAAACACAGGAAATATGTAGGGTGCACTGTACATAACTGTGAGGGTGCTAAAATTACTTGTGTAACTAAAAATATTTAAAGGTTGTTGGCTTTTTGTATCCTTTCAACTAAACTCTTTTTAACTTCTATGGAAAAAAGTTAAACATTTAAAGCCAAAAGCACATCTACTTGTGTCTTTATACCCACCTTTAGTCTGCAAAGAGGCATTTAATCTGATCTATTTTAACAGAATGTTCTTTCTAGGTTTTATAACTAATATTTTTTGTTTGTTTTATTTTTTCTTTGTGTCGCAGATGGTTTGATTTGAATAAATAAATGTTCCATGACTCTAGCTAAAGTTTTTTGAAAGGCCAAGTCCATAATTCAACAGCTTGCAGAACCATATTTAGCAACAGTATATTGAGGTTGTGTTCTGTATGGCTTTATCAGCTTCTGAAATAATTTTGGCCCACTCATCTTCACAGCATGGGTTTCAATTCATTGCAATTTGAAGGCATGCATTTGAACACAGCTCTGTCATGATCCATTGGGTGTTATGTTTTGGTTTTCCTTTGTGTTTGTGTTTTGATCACTTCCTTGTTGTTCATTATGTTCTCTATGTGTTACATGATTTCTAATTCCTTTGTGTCTAGTTTCCTAGTTTATTCGTGTGTTCTGTACTTTGTACATATAGATTTATTTCTTTTAGATCTCTGCTAGAATGTTTCCGTTGGTTAGAAATCTTTTTGTGTCTGAGTTCAGGTGCCTCTGTGTTAGTCTCTGTCCGGCAGTCTCCCTGCTTTCCTTCTGCCTCAGCTGTTCTCCATTTTCCCCTTTCACCTCACCTCCATTCAGTGTCATTCGCCTCTCTTCCCATGGTATGTAAGCTCACTGGTTCTCATTGTTTACTGGTGGATTCTTACATTGCCTTCGTTACTATGTCTGTTAATACCCCATTTGTGCCGCCTGTTTCTCCTTCCCTACTCCATGTCCTGTTTTCCTTGTGCAATGCTGTAAGTTTTGCCTTTTTCATTACTAAATCTTTCAACTCACCATGTTGCTCCTGGGTTCCTGGTTTAAGTCTGGCCTTTTACTGGGCCAATGCAACATCTAATTTACTTCATTTTCAGCCATTCTGGTGTAGATTTGCTGCTATGTTTGGGATCATTGTGTAGATGACCCAGTTTGGGCTAAGCTTCAGACAGTTTGAATTCAGATTACATTTGTATGCTGAAAAGTTCATAGTCAACAAAATGAAAGCAATGTTTCCAGGTCGTGAGGCTGCAAAACAAGCATCTCCACGACCATACTGGACAGTTTGCTGCTACACCAAACACTTTGTTGAACTGGGGTCCAGAAGTAGAAGCAGGCCAAAATTTGCCCTGGTAGAGGCACAAAACAATAATCTGGGGCAAAATAAGTCTATAAAACATATGAGATGATTGCAAAATCAGAACCAGGGTTGAAAAGAAAAAATTATGATCTTTAACAAACCACGTATTCGAGGAAGTAGAAAGAGTTCCTCGGCATTGTTATTCTTAATGCATTTTGCATTTTGTCAAACTGTCTCTTTCATTCCATTATGTTGAACATTTTGGAGGAGCAAGATCGTTTTCTTCCATTGCTGTGCTGGTTGTTGGTGATTTTATTTTTCATTATTTAAATACTCGTACCTTCCATGAATAGAAAGAAAAAGAGCAAAAGTATGATCTTAACTGAGGTAGGAACACAGCAATGAATTTAAGCTTTTATAGTCCTGCTTAATGATTCACTCTCTGTTCTTCAATAATTTTTGACATTTACAGCAGCCAGCTTTTTCCCACACGGTTGATTTTAAGAACAAGCTTTTTACTGGCATTGTGTTCAACCTTATTCAGCAACATGCTGCTCTCCTGTGAAGTTCTTTGCTTAAAATTTGCTGTCATTTTACAGGTTTAAAGAGTGAGTTAGAGGGGAACTATCATAATACTCGTGTTTATTACTAAAACACCCTTATTCAATCTCTCAGACTCAGCCTCCTGAAGGAAAAAATTAGCTTCTAAATATCAGGGACTTTTTAAGATGTGGGTGGTCTAATACCAGGCTTGTTTTTATTATTAGTTTAGATGTTATGGGTTTAGTTTTGTTTTATTTCTTAAATTTAAATTCTTATTTGGATTTTTAAATAATATTTCATATTGACAAATAAGGGAAAATATCACACCCAGCCCAAATTAGTGAGTATCATACAGGGGTTGGACAATGAAACGGAAACACCTGGTTTTAGACCACAATCATTTATTAGTATGGTGTAGGGCCTCCTTTTGCAGCCAATACAGCGTCAGTTCGTCTTGGGAATGACATATACAAGTCCTGCACAGTGGTCAGAGTATTTTAAGCCATTCTTCTTTTGCAGGATAGTGGCCAGGTCACTACGTGATACTGGGGGGAAAAACTTTTTCCTGACTCGCTCCCCCAAAAACCCCCCAAAGTGGGCTCAATAATATTTAGATCTGGTGACTGGGGCAGGCCCATGGGAGATGTTCAACTTCACTTTCTGTTAATCAAACCAATCTTTCACCAGTCTTGCTGTGTGTATTGGTGCATTGTCATCCTGATACACGGCCCCCCCGCCTTCAGGATAAAATGTTTTGAACCACTGGATCACATGGTCCTCAAAAAAGGGTTTCGGTATCCTTGGCAGTGACGCGCCCATCTAGCACAAGTATTGGGCCAAGGGAATGCCATGATATGGCAGCCTAAACCATCACCATCCACCCCCATGCTTCACTCTGGGCATGCAACAGTCTGGGTGGGCGCTTCTTTGGGGCTTCTCCATACCGTAACTCTCCCGGATGTGGGGAAACAGTAAAGGTGGACCATCAGAACAATACATGTTTTCACATTGTCCACAGCCCAAGATTTGCGCTCCTTGCACCATTAAAACAGACGTTTGGCTTGGCATGAGTGACCAAAAGGTTTGGCTATAGCAGCCCGGCCGTGTATATTGACCCTGTGGAGCTCCCGACGGACAGTTCGGGGAAACAGGAGAGTTGAGGTTTTTTGCCATTTTTTTATTTTTTTCTGGGGGTTGAAATTTTTGCACCCTTTTTTGGTTTAAATTTTTTTGTATCTGTTACCCGGACCTCCTTTCATAAAAAAAAAAAAAAAAAAAAAAAAAAAGGAAAAACTGTGCTCTTACCCTGCTAATTGAACCCTTCACACTCTGCTCTTTTTGGGGGCAATGTGCAATCAATGAAGACTGGCTACAGGCTGGTCCCAAATTTTCCCATGAAAACTCCCACACTAAAAAGACAAAGGTTTTCAGTTTCATTGTCCAACCCCTGTATATGAAGCCTTGTTGCCAAACGTGATACGCAATCATTCTTTTTTATTATTTGAAAATGGCATTGTAACCTCGTACTCGTACTCGTCGTCTTCCCTTTAATCCAGGACCGGGTGGAGGGGGCAGCAGACTCACCAGAAAACCAGACGTCCCTCTCCCCAGACACCCCTCCAGCTCCTCTGGGGGGGGCCCAAGGCGTTTCCCAGGCCAGCCGAGAGACTAGTCCCCCCCAGCGTGTCCTGGGCCGTGTCCTGGGCCTCCTCCCGGTGAGACGTGCCTGGAAAAACCCTCCGAGGAAAGGGGTCCAGGAGACATCCGGTATAGATGCCCGAGCCACCTCAGCTGACTCCTCTCGATGTGGAGGAGCAGCGGCTCTACTCCGAGCTCCCCCCGGATGGCCGAGCTCCTCACCCTATCTCTAAGTGAGTGCCCGGCCACCCTACGGAGGAAGCTCATTTCAGCCGCTTGTATCCGGGATCTCGTTCTTTCAGTCATGACCCAAAGTTCATGGCCATAGGTGAGGGTAGGAACGTAGACCAACCGGTAAATCGAGAACCATGGCCTCGGACTTGGAGGATCTTCATCCCAGCCGCTTCACACTCGGCTGCGAACCGCCCCCCCAAAAAAAAAAAAAAAAAAAAAATATTGCAAAAAAAAGAAAAACCCCCCCCCAAAAAGGTGGGGAAAAAAAAAAAAGTTATGAACAGGACCGGTGACAAAGAAAAAAAAAAAAAAAGAAAAAAAAAAAAAAAAAAAAAGGGAAAAAAAAAAAAAAAAAAAAAAAAAAAAAGGGAAAAAAAAAAAAAAAAAAAAAAAAAAAAAACCCCCTTGGGGGCACCCCCCACAGGGCACCACGAGGGAAAACAGTCGAATGCCTTCTCCAGGTCCACAAAAAACACATGTGGACCGGGTTTGGGCAAACTCCCATGAACCCTCGAGTACCCTGTAGAGGGTATAGAGCTGGTTCCATGTTCCACAGCCGGGACGAAAACCACACTGCTCCTCCTGAACCGGGATCGACTATCGGCCGGACTCTCCTCTCAAATACCCTGGCGTAGGCCTTACCAGGGAGGCTGAGGAGTGTGATCCCCCTGTAGTTGGAACACACCCTCTGTTCAACCTTCTTATGAAGGGGGACCACCACCCCAGTCAGCCAGTCCAGAGGTGCTGTCCCAGACCGCCACGCAATGTTGAAGAGGCGTGTCAACCATAACAGCCCCAGTACGTCCAGAGATTTCAGGTACTTAGGGCGGATCTCATCCACCCCCGAAGCCTTGCCACCACGGAGCTTTTTAACCACCTCGGTGACTTCAGCCTGGGTGATGAAAGAATCCAACCCCGAGTCCCCAGCCTCTGTTTCCACCAGGGAATGCGTGACGGCAGGATTGAGATCCTCGAAGTACTCCTTTCACTGCCCGATAATGTTCCCAGTCAAGGTCAGTAGCCTCCCAACCCCACTGTAAATAGTGTTGGCGAAGCACTGCTTCCCCCTCCTGAGGCGGCAGACGGTTTCCCAGAATCGCTTCTGGGAAAGAAAGTCTTTGAGCAACGGCTTAGTGGAACAGCACACATGAATGTCATGGTCACCAACAATCAAAACAATAATCATTTTCACCCTTGTTATAGTAGAAGACTAAAGGTTCTTTCAGCAAAAAGAGGTGGACCAAATGATAAGAAAAGGGGCTGCTATGGGTGGGAATGAAACAAACATTACTTGAAATGTGATTTCCCATGTTAATGTACTTACATTAGAAGCTGGATGCTTCTAAATATTTCAGGGTGAAATTATGATGCCAGAGTGAAAGACACATTTAATTTAAAACTTTTTTTTTGTGAAAAGGAATCATAGTTCCCATTTAGAGCAAAGTTTTTTCTTCTTCCTTATTTATTCAGATATATTTCACAGATCATACCCCATGTGAGTATTTTTACTTTTTGAAATAGTTAAAAATGTTTATAAAAGTTTATTTTCCCTCGCCAAAGCTTTATCTTAACGCCTACTGTTATTAATAGGCCATTAAAGATCAGCCGTAACTTTATTTCATAGTGTTTATGTGTTTTTAAGTTGGAACCCATGAGATCATTTGTGGTTTATTTTTTATTTCATCTACTTGTTTTAACTTAATGAATACAAACTCGTAGTAATTAGAAGGTCTTAACCAGTAAAATGCGAGGAAGTCCGATACACTCCTATTAGTGGCAGCGATGATAGCTGGGGAGTGAAGCTTAATTACATCCTTTGTCATGGCAAACACAGAACATCCATCTGGAAAAAAAATATATTCTCTTGATTCTTTGAGATCGCATATTTCTTATGATGGGAATTCAAATGCATTAATATTTATAATAAAAAACGCTTCATATTAGAGCGATTGGAACAGATGTGTCCGAGGGCGCACCCTGTCGGTGAGCCGCGGAACCTTCGCGGTGCCCCTTATCAGTGTGACCGTCCCACCGCCGCCCGCAGGGGCTGGTCTCCCAAGTTCAGCGACCGCTGGCTCCCTGTCCGGATAGTTTGGATCAGGCTGCCCCGCTGTGAGGGATTCCACTGCTGGAAGTATTTCGGATGGACGCACAGACTTCGTCTGCCATTTTCTGGCGTTTAATTAGGCTTTTAAGCGGTTAGATTTGAGTAGTTTTTTGGCTTTGTTTTTAGATGAACAGTTATTTTTTTATCTTGTTGATGAGTCTAACCAAGATGGACACGGCTTGTCTGCCGGTCGGACGGTAAATAACGACTTCTTCCACTAAATGTAGACTTTTTAGATTCACCCGCTGGAGACGGTGTGTCTGCCAAGTTGGATGTGGCCGAACTGGGCCATTCCCACCCCAGACGTGACAGTCCTATAATGAACACTTTCCCACTGGAGTTTCGGTAAACTTTTTCTAAATATTTTTCCCACGGACTCGCCATGTCGGGAGTGGTCCGCACCCTGAGCCGCTGCCTGCTGCCGGCCGAGGCCACCCGGGAGCCGGGCGGCAGCAAGCAGGGCAGGCGGGAGAGGGACGCGGCGCAGGAGGCGAGGCGCCGGAGCCGGGAGATAGACGCTATGCTCGCCCGGGAGAGGAGAGCGGTTCGGCGGCTGGTGAAGATCCTCCTCCTCGGGGCCGGAGAGAGCGGAAAGTCCACATTCCTGAAACAGATGCGCATCATTAACGGACAGGAGTTTGATAAGAAAGCGCTCCTGGATTTCCGAGACACTATATATGAGAATATACTAAAGGTAAGTTTAATAAGGATGAACATGTACTATAATCTGCTCTGTCATCTATTTTTTACATTTTAAACTGATATTTTGTTTAAATTTGTAAAATTTGGAGAGCCAAATGGAGAAGGCTGTTTGTGATTATTCAGCTGGGAAAGTATTAGAAAACCTTAAGGATAAAATGTCAACTCAACTGAAGTGTGTCAGTTAACATTATAAAGCCTTCCTGCGCAGTCTGGAAAAGTATGGAAAACTAAAATAAACCATGAAATAATACGTCCAAACCTTGTTTATTTTCCCATTGTCTAAAGGTACCATCCGTTCATCCATCTGTCAGTTTGTCCAATCTTCCAGCCATCCATAGATCTGTTTGTCCATAGATGGACGTTTGCCAACCATCCATTTGTCCACTCATACATCCATGTATCATCCATCCATCCATCCATCCATCCACCAATCTATTCATCCATCCATTATCCATCAATGTGTCTACTCATCTATCTATTGGTTTATATACCCATTTGTCCATCAGTGTGTCCAGTATACATCTATCTGTCCATCCATTTATTAAAACGTCTATCTATCTATCTATCTATCTATCTATCTATCTATCTATCTATCTATCTATCTATCTATCTATCTAACACTTTGCTTTTTTGGAGGTCACACATTTTAATCCTGAGAAGAACTGACATTTTAACATATAAAATCATGAAAGTCATGGGATGTTCGATTCCAGCCTCTCAGATAATCATAAATAATGGTATGGGCTTGCTTTATCACAGGTAGACTGAATCATCACATTTCATGCTGGGCTATACAGTTTGCATGTACAGAAACTCCCTCCAACATGCACCCAGAGCTCTGTTGACATAGTGCATATTTTTATCCTGAAGTCTATGTGTGCTGCCCCTTTGTTTGCTGTCATTGCTGGGCCTCCTTCACCACCACCTAACAATACCAGACTATTCCTGAGGGATGAGCACATCCGCCCCGAGTGCCACACAGCCCAGACAAACCAGATAAGAGCCTGCACTCCAGCTCAGACAAGACAGCATTCACATACCCTCCCCCAAACACAGACGTATAGCCACGGTCCCATCTCAGGACAGAATCTGAACACAATCCTTCCCGACATCCCCACACTTAACCGCTGCTTAATGTAAACTACCCACACTGAATGATCCTTGTCTGCTCAGTCCAACAACGGAATGATCTTGTAACAAAATCAATGGAATAACAGATCATTTGAAGTCAAAGTTAGCCGCATATCTAAAATGTTGGAAGTGATAGAGTGCTGATATGGTTCTGCAGTTTTCTTGCTGAGCTAAGCAAGTCCTTCCCAGAAAAATCTATTGATCACTGTATGTTGCTCAGAAACCTGTATACTAAGTCAAGAGGTTATTGGTTACCTTCATAGACGGCTCAACCTGTCAGGGTAGGTACAGTCTCATCCTCACATTCCCACTGATGTTTTTATTTTTTAGCACTGTCCTGATTAAAACCTCAACGGTCCCGGATTTAAATTTAGATTCTTTAGACCACACACATTTTCCACATTTACAACCAGAGGAGCCATCTGGGCTTGAATATTGTCTCTTTGTATTTATGGGTACATTTAGAAACATTGTTCTCCTACACTCCTGCTCAGTTTCCCCAAGTCTATGCAAAGATTGTTACTACAGAGTTGTACCAATTTTTAACACAACAAAGTCCTGAAGATTGCAGCTCGAGACTACAGAGACTTTTCTAGATCTCTAACATAGACGATTCAGAAAAAGATATATCACTCGGGTTGTCTTTGTAGAAGCAAAATCAGACCGACTGGTCCAAACTGCAACTTAACATTCGGCACTGATTATAGATTATTTACAGAGTTTGAGGTTCACACAACCTGTACAGTAAAAAAATGTGGGAATTCTTAGT
Source organism: Crenichthys baileyi (assembly GCA_036173005.1). NCBI lineage: Eukaryota > Metazoa > Chordata > Actinopteri > Cyprinodontiformes > Goodeidae > Crenichthys > Crenichthys baileyi. The sequence continues at coordinate 188,964 of JAHHUM010001454.1, read as the reverse complement.
GTTTTCAACGATACTGCAATATATACAGGGCTCTGAAAAAATATTTACCCCCTTGCAGACAATGCCTTATATTAAACTTTTTAATGTTGTCCAGTTCTAAAAAGATCACATAAGATCCTTCCCTTTTTCTAGTCTTACAAATGTAATAAAGGCTTCATAAATCTCAAACAGTCAGTTATTTTCTACCACTTATTCCATAGTGGGTCGCGGGGAAGCTGGTGCCTATCTCCAGCAGTCCTATGGGGGCGAGAGGCGGGGTAACCCCCTGGACAGGTCCCCAAAAGTCCATCAAAAGGGCAACACCAAAAACCATGTACACACCTTAAGGGCTTTTTAGAGTGACCAATTAAACCCAAAACAGGCATGCCCTTTGGACTGGGGGGGAAAAGCTGGGGGACCCGGTGGGTTTTTTTAAAGCATGCGGGGGGGAGAACATGAAAAACTCCATGCAGAAAGAACCCCGACGGGGAATCGAACCCGGGAAACCTTCTTGCTCCCAAGGAAACCCAAAGGGGCTACCAACTGGGCCCCCGGGTCCCAAAACAAAAAAAATTCAAAATTTCAAATTTGTCAATTTAGTATTTTAAAGTTTTTTGTTTTAAAATTGAGTTTAAAATTTCATGTATTGGGGCCAATAAAAAATTGTGAATTTAACCCCTTTCACCCGTGGGGCAGGTTTGGTTTTTTAAAATAAAATTTCTTCACCCTTTATTTCCCGTTTTTTTAAAACCCCAAATCCAGTTTTTTTAATTTTTTAAATTTTTGCTTTGCAAGAAATTAGATAAAAACCCCAATGCTTTATCATTTTAAGAAATTGGGGAAAAAAAAAGCAGTGAGTTAAACTGCTACAGAATTTGATTTTTACACCAGTTTACTTTTATTTCAGTCTCTGAATGGAAACACTTTACATGTTGAGTTGTCAGTGTGTGTTTAACACAGGAAAAACATTAGTGATGCACTGCCTCCTGCCTCCATTTTTAGTGTAAATAAGTGTTGGCTTCTAATGCAAACCATGGAAATGGTTTCAAAGTTTATAAAGAAGCGTCTGCATAAACCACCATGACATTTTTAAGAACTGAATCGATTTAAGACCATAGAAGTCCAATTTGTTCTTGACCTCTCTTGGACTAGCCGTTAGCTTCAGACTCCAGGAGCAATTAGTTTGGATTTCTACAAAAAGCTATCTGCCCCAGGTAAGGTATTAAATGTGTATACATTTAAGCATTAAACTGATGTATAAATGAGACTTAAATAAAGCTCAGAAATTAAATCGATGAGTCAATAATGTGGTAACATGGAGACTACTGAATAAATAACCCTTGTTAAATTGAACCTTTAGGCTGCAACCTGTCTCAACGAAAAATTGTTCATATTTTATTTGTTGAATCTGTAAAAATATAACACAGTGTAACAGACATACCATTGTGTTTTTCATTTTTACAACATGAGTCCCAAAGAACTGTTGACTGAAAACTTTTCATACAGTAAACGATGAACTGCAGAGTGATGCATCCTTATGTTCTTGTGTATTTTTCTCTATTTAAATTCTACATAGCATAGGTCCAGATACAAAGCCTAGCACATTGCTAATCTTTTGTTGTGTGTGGTTTGGTTTGCCAGTGGAGGATCAGTGTCACCTGGCAGGTGCTGAGCATCTCCACCTTTCATGGGAGCCTGATGACGGAGGAAGGGAATATAGCTGGAAAGGAAGGAGGGATAAAACACACAGATGTTGGATATCGTTAGCTTTAAAAAAATAGAGCAAGTGGGTGTGGTCCTGCTCTGTGAGTCTTTGTAATTATACATCCTGTGAGCTGTTAAATCTCTGCTATAATCCTTGTCAATATGGAACCATTTGTTTCTCACACAATGAGGTTAAACAAAGGAAATCCCACTGGCTTTAGTGGAGCTGCAAATATCCATTATATTGGATTCTTTCGAGTCTTCTAACTTACGTGCTGCTCTTTGGCAGAATGGAAGATAAATACTGACAACAAAACACAGCTGGCCCTTTTCCACTTTGCTAAACTGAGCATGGGATATCTTATCTCTTTGCTCTGACAGCCTCCGTCCATCTGTCACCAATAAATAGGTGTTACCACAGCAATCAAGCCACATCTACATACAGTCATAGATATAGACAGCCCGTTTATATAACAATACATATGGAGACATATGGATGTTTAATATTCATTTTTTTTAAACGGAAAAATGTAAGCAATATAGTTATTTTACTGTAAAATGTAAAATAAAAAATGCAATTTGTGGTGGGAAATAAATTGGGACACCCCCATATTTATTCCTCTTTAAAATGGCTAATATCACACACAACACGTATCACATCTGGAGCACATGATCACAGGACTATTACTCAGCATTTTGAGGGAGGTTTTGCTCCTTTTAAACATCAGACATTTAGTTTGGTTTTCTCCTGACTGTTGAAGTGAGAGTGAACAATTTAGCTAGATTCAAGCAGCTGTCAAAGGCCTTAAGAAATAAAGATTGTAGCAGTTTATGAGTCTTGTAAGGGGTTTAAAGAGGTCTCAAAAGAATTTGAAATCAGCAGTCACACTTTAAAAGAAATAGTAGAACAAGTGGATGAAAATCAAAACTACTGCTAACGTGTACAGGTTGGAAGTAGATCACCCTGAAAGCAGACAGTAAGATGCTGAAAGAAGTTTCCAAAAACCCTAGAATGTCATCATGGCTCCTAAAGCAGGCTTTTGCTACTGTTGATATGAAAGTGCACACCTGTACAACCAGAAAGAGAAACGTGCAAGAAGGAAACCTTTGATCTCTAAGAAAAACATGAAGACCAGATTGAAGTTTGCCAGAGAGAAGATAGAGAAAGACCCAAACTTCTGTAATAATGTTCTTTGGATTGAGTCTAAACCTTAATTAGCTGGACGTGAGAACAGGGGACATGTTTGACATAAAGCAAATAGAGCCTCCCAGGAAAAGACCTTCATGCTAAATGTTGAAGGACAGAGCTGGAAGTGTCATGTTTTTAGGGACGTTTTACAGCAGCAGGACCTGGCCAGTTTACCATTATGGGATCTACCATGAATTTCACTGTGTATTAGAGGATGGTTGAGAAAAATATGGGACCATGTATTGATAAAAATTAAGCCGAAGCAGATGTAGACCCTGCAACATGACAATGACCCAAAACATACCAGGAAATCGACCAGTGACTGGCTGAGAATTAAGCAATTAAAGGTCCTGGGCCTAGTCAAATCCCAGAACATGATCTCAATGAGATGTTCTGGGGTGACCTGAAACAGGCTGTACACACAGGAAACCCTTCAAACATCTTATAGGTGAAAGTGATCCCTCAGATCGATGTCAGAGACTGGTAGATGGATTCAAGAAGCGTCTCACTGAAGTTATTCCAGCCAAGGGAGGTACCACTAGCTACTGTATTAGGGGGTAGGGTGTCCTAGCTTTTTTCTCACTGATAAATTTATCTTTTGTTTAATAAGTAAATCAAGGTTAATCTTATGTTGTTAAAGTACAGTTAAGTCGCGTTCTTTTCCAGAATAAAATGAGATTAGAGATGGAAATGTGAACATTTCTATATGAATAACTTTACATTTCATGCTTTATCCTATTTTTTTCACACATATAAACATATTTGTTGTTGGTTGTGGTCTTGTTGCTACTCAGTCATATTCCACATGTGGAACAGAAAACACACACATTGCTTAATCAGCAACATTAGTGCAGGAAGAGAGCTGTCTCATAATTGCCACACTGATAAATGAAAGAGATCTGCTGAAGTAAGCTGATCCTAATGCTGCTCACCGCACTGACTGTGACAAGTCATCAGTTCAGACTGTTGCTTAGGGCTAGCAACACGTGAGACAAATACCTTGAGCTGATCTTCTGTCAAAGCTGGACTTAGTTTCTCTTTAGGCATACTGACTTCCTTAATGTTGGTGCTGCACTTGTTTCCGTGGTACGGGGGGTTTGGTGAAGGTGCCCAGCTATGAAGCCCTTAAAACAGGGGGAAAGGTTCCTGAGGCACACTTAGAAACAAAGGGGTACTTGCCTATACCTAACCTTAGGTATGCTTTAGCTACAGGTGCATGCTCAGTAAATCAGAATATTGTCAAAAATTGTTAATTTATTTCATTCATTACACACAATGCTATTCTAGCAATGCTTTTTTATTAACTTTGTTTATGGAATGCTGCTATTTAAAACACAAAATTTACTTTCTCTAAACTATTAAATATTACATGGGACCAATAAGAAAGGATGTTTAATACAGAAATGTTGTGTTTTGGCCATCCTATCCTATGGCCTTTATAATCATGGGAAAGACTGTTGACCAGTTATCCAGCAGACATTCACTAACACCCTCCACACACAAGATAAGCCACAAAAGATAATTGCTGAAGAAACCTGCTGTTTTCTCAGTGCTATATCCAAACATCCTATATTGTTGGAAAGTTTAATTGAAGAAAGGAGTGTGGCAGAAAAAGGTACATGCAGCAACGTTAACCACAGCCTTAAGACAATTATAAAGCAATTCGCTTTCAAGATTTTGGGGGAAATTAACAAGGCATGGACTGCAGCTGGAGTCGTTGCTTTTTTTAATTGGTTGAAATACATTACATTTCTGAGGAAGTGAAATTTTAGGCTTTAATTAGCTAATCATAATAAATCATGACAATCAAAATTAAAAAGGAAAGCTTGAAATATATCATTCTTTGTATATATTTGCATATACTGTATATATAGATATACTCACCGGCCACTTTATTAGGTACACCTGTCTAACTGCTCGTTAACGCAAATTTCTAATCAGCCAATCACATGGCAGCAACTCAATGCATTTAGGCATGTAGACATGGTCAAGACGATCTGCTGCAGTTCAAACCGAGCATCAGAATGGGGAAGAAAGGTGATTTAAGTGACTTTGAACGTGGCATGGATGTTGGTCCCAGACGGGCTGGTCTGAGCATTTCAGAAACTGCTGATCTACTGGGATTTTCACGCACTACCATCTCTAGGGTTTACAGAGAATGGTCTGAAAAAGAGAAAATATCCAGTGAGCGCCAGTTTTGTGGGCGCAAATGCCTTGTTGATGCCAGAGGTCAGAGGAGAATGGCCAGACTGGTTCGAGCTGATACAAAGGCAACAGTAACTCAAGTGATCACTCGTTACAACCAAGGCATGCAGAAGAGCATCTCTGAACGAACACCACATCGAACCTTGAGGCGGATGGGCTACAGCAGCAGAAGACCATACCGGGTGCCACTCCTGTCAGCTAAGAACAGGAAACTGAGGCTACAATTCGCACAGGCTCACCGAAATTAGACAATAGAAGATTGGAAAAATGTTGCCTGGTCTGATGAGTCTTGATTTCTGCTGCGACATTCGGATGGTAGGGTCAGAATTTGGCATCAACAACATGAAAGCATGGATCCATCCTGCCTTGTATCAACGGTTCAGGCTGCTGGTGGTGATGTAATGGTGTGGGGGATATTTTCTTGTCACACTTTGGGCCCCTTAGTGCCAGTTGAGCATCGTGTCAACGCCACAGCCTACCTGAGTATTGTTGCTGACCATGTCCATCCCTTTATGACCACAGTGTACCCATCTTCTGATGGTTACTTCCAGCAGGATAACGCGCCATGTCATAAAGCACGAATCATCTCAGACTGGTTTCTTGAACATGACAATGAGTTCACTGGACTCAGATGGCCTCCACAGTCACCAGATCTCAATCCAATAGACCACCTTTGGGATGTGGTGGAACAGGAGATTCACATCATGGATGTGCAGCCGACAAATCTGCAGCATCTGTGTGATGCTATCACGTCAATATGGACCAAACTCTCTGAGGAATGTTTCCTGTACCTTATTGAATATATGCCACGAAGGATTAAGGCAGTTTTGAAGGCAAAAAGGAGTCCAACCCGGTACTAGCAAGATGTACCTAATAAAGTGACTAGTTCAACCTGTGCAGCCTCTTTCTGATTGTACATACATGCCCTTTCATATAAACCGTAGGAAGAGCCTGCTGTAGCTGCCATGATGACATTTTAGGGTTTTTTGAGACTTTAGTATTTTACGGCCTGCTTACAGGGTAAACTTGCTTGGATGACCTTACATCGGCATGGTGGCAGTTGTTGATAAATGTCTGAGGTTTAAAGTAATGATGTTCTAATCATGTGTCATTTTAATTGGGAATACATTTGAGGTGCCTTATTTTATTCATCACCAGAAATTACCTATTTTTTATTAATTGTTGTATTTTTCTTCATCATTAATTTTTTTAAAATTTCCAAAACATGTTAGAAAAGCACAATGGCTTTCCTAGGGTGTCCTATTTTTTTCTCATGCCTGTAAATCAAAATGTGCTGTAAATTTGTTTGTTTTTTGGCCGCCTAAGTTAGAATGTTATTGAAAAGTTCATTTATTTCAGTAACTGTTCACTAAGTCAAATACATATACACATTAATTTCACACAGACTGATGTTTTCAAGTCTTTCTTTCTGTTAATTATGATGATTTTCCGCTTAAAGCTAATGAAAACAGGACATTTAAGATTAAAATATTACATCAGACCAATTAAAAGTAACATTTTTAGTACAGATAATATGTAGGCTTAATCAAAAGTATGTTTAACACCTGCTTATGTTGTTATTTTAAAAAAGTAATTTTAATCCGAGAAACAAGCCTCATCACATATTTAATCTAATTTATTGAATATGACTGTAGGCTCAAAATGGACGGAGACGTCTGAATGCAAATGTATCTGTTTTTGAGTGCAGTTAGCAGCACATTCAGACAACAAACAAAGCAAACCTTTATGGAATGAGTAGTTTTTCTTCTTTTCCACCAGTAACTCGTGATCATCTCAGTGCTAATGCTGTGCCTGCTAAAGATGATGCTCTCATGTGATTTTTCCTAGCTTCACTCACTGACTACGATCATCTAACTAGCTTCCAGATTTACGCAAAAATGGGCAGCATGACTTTTGCGAATTAAGACGGGTGAGTTTGTTTTGTTTGTCCATGCTGTGCTGTTTGGTGTAGAATTGAGCAACACTTGCTAACTTCTTGAAGAAAGACAAAGGCTCACAAACAGGAAGACGGAAAGCTATTTAAACATGCAGGCATACAGGAAGAGAGCCAGACATCAATATGAGGGTTTATGCAAGAATTTGTTGAGATTAGTGAATCAATAAGGGGCAGTGTGGCCTAACAGAATAACTGTGACCACAGTCTGGAAATGACTCAACCTTTGATTACAGAAACAGTGATTTTTACTACCAACACCATGTTCCTGTGAGTCAACGTCAGATTATTGTACCTGTGAGTGTTTGTGTGTTAAACGTTAATTCATTACTTCCTCACTTGTTGAGGTCGTTCTCTGGTTTTTAAAAGCTAAAACATTCATTCATACAAAAAAACACCTCTCAGTTGTGGGATTAGCCTTAAAAGTGCCCCACAGCACTGAGTCAGAAAGGCCCCCTCATCTGTCTGACTGCTAAATACACACTTGGATGATGCATTGGTGAGAAAAGCTTTCTGTTTGCTCAACCCTCTGTCTTCATGTGGAAATCTCTCCTCAAGAGATCTGTGTGTAAAAAGCCCGTTGTCAGTGGCTTTTTAGAGGATTTCCTGATAATTGTTGACAAAAGGTTGAACTGGGTCAGGTGAAGTAGACGTTGGCCATTAAATGTGAGATTATGCTGTACAGTATTTCAAAGAGATTAGGTGGCCATGATTCATTGGCAGAGACACACCACACATGTACGTCAATTTAACCACCATGACCACTTCTGCACTTTGTTCAAAACTGTTTAAATAAAACAAAGAAAAATGCATAGCATACAGGCTTTAATAATTTAGCACCTCTGGATTTGGCATGTGGCAAACACTGAATTCTTCACTTAGCGGTAAATAATTTAAAGCCAGGTCCATCGATCAGAACCAGTCAGTACTTTAGGGGTCAAACGTTTTTCTTTTCTTGTCTATTCTCCTAAAAAGTGACAGGAAATACTTGTGAAATTGAACTCAGTTCTGTCTGAAAAAGTAAGTGCCCCCTAAGCCTAATAACTCGCTGTTTAATGTCATGCCACAGCGTATCAGCTAGATTTAAAACTGGGCCGCCCCAAGACCTTCATATTGTTTTCTTTTTTGTAGCCACTCAGAGGTGGACCTGTTGGTGTACTGCTGCGTAACCCAAGTGTGCTTGAGTCTAAGCTCACAAACATTCTTCTTCAGGAATCTCTATTCGAGACCAACATATGTAATGGACACACACTTCCCTTCCAAGACGTTCCACCAATATCTCACCGAATAACAGAATATTTCCCCAAAACTCTTGGGGGTCATCAAGATGTTTTTTGTTAAATATGAGATTAGCCTTTGTGTTCTTTTTGGCATTGGAAGACTCCAATGCTCAGTCTCTTTCTTATTGTTGAATCATGAATGCTGAACGGAGGCGGTGAGGCCTGTTGTGCTTTAGATGTTGTTCTGGGCTCTTTAGTAACCTCTTGGATCAGTTAGCCCATCTTGAACTAATTGTGGCAAGGCACGTTTATTTGTATAGCACATTTCAGCAACAACACAATTTAAAGTGCTTTACATGGTGAAAACATGAGAAAACAAAACATAGAAAAAAGGAACATAGCATTGGTGTAATAAATGAAAGTAAAGATAAGTTGGACTGCATATTGAAATCAATGATGTTTAACAATCAAAGGCAACTCTAAACAAATCGATTTTTAACTTTGATGTAAAATAATGCAGGATTTCAGCATTTTTGCAGTTTTCTTTAAGTTTGTTCCAGCTTAGTGGAGCATAAGAACTGAATGCTGCTTCTCTATGTTTGGTTCTGATTCTGGGGATGTTAGGACTTGCGAGATAGAGGACCCCAGAATGCAGACGAGTAGGCAGCATGACGGTAGGTGAAAAACGATTTAATAAAAAAACAAAAACTCACTCTCAGAAGAGGCAGGAACAAAACAGAAGCAGGCTGGCTATACAGGCATTGCATGGTCCACAAAACAAGACATGAGCTGAGAACAAGACATGATTTGAGAAAATGTTTCCGCAATGAATAACTGAACAGGTGTGTATATATAGAGTGTGAAACAGGTGGAGCTAGGAGACAGATTAGTTTGGAGCAGGTGAACCGGATAAAGATAATTAACAGACAGAACAGAACGTGGCTGGAGCAAGAACAGAGACTCTTGAATACAAACAAAAACTATAGCATGCCCAGAACCAAAAACCAAACTTGACAAAACATGAAGTCTAAAACATAACCAGAAAAATAATAAACAGAAGCATGATTCAAAAACTGTGAGACAAATATAAGAAAAACCCAGAAACCAAAACCCAAACAACCCCAAATCATAACAGGGGAAGCAGCGTAGACTTAAACTAGAGGACCTTTTTGGTCTGGAAGGTTGATAAAACAACAAATCATAAATGTATTTTGGTGCTAAGCTATTCTGTGATTTATAAACTAGCAGAAGTATTTTTCTTAAATATTTACTACAGTTTTGTTTTTATACAACTGAAGAAAATTATATCACTCATTTGTTCTATGCATTTACCCAACGTTTGAATAGGTTCATAGTAACCTGGTGACATTTTAAAGTAGAGCTGTGTAGTTATGGTGACTTAGGTTGTTGTTTGTTATAATCTGGGCTAGGGGGAGCATGTATATATTGAATAGAAGGGACCCTAAGATGGAGCCTTGGGAAACCCCACGTGTGATTTTTTTTGAATAGGAGGGACCCTAAGATGGAGCCTTGGGAAACTCCACGTGTGATTTTTGTCAACTCTAATGTAAAGTTACCTACTGACCCAAAAAAGTCCCTGTCCTTCGAGTAAGACTCAAACCAGTCAGGTGGCGGTAGCAATAAAAATTCCCATTTAAAATGTGCCACAAATCATGTAGAGAACCCAACAAATGTGAAACAAGGTGCTCTGGTCAGAAGACAGCAAATAAAACTTTTTGGACATCATGCAAAAAGTTTTGGGTTAGAAACAAACTAACACTGCACAGCATGCGTGGTGAAACATGGTAGGGGCAGTATCATGCTGTGGGAATGTTTTGGTGCAGCAGTTACATGAAAGCTGGTATTTAGCTAAATACAGGGCAATTCTTAAATAAACCCTGTTAGAGGCCATTTTGCAGATTCTAACAGCTGCAATGTAATGATTTCAGTCAAAGCATATTCATGAGTTACAATGGTCCAGTCAAAGTGCATACCTAAATCCAGGTGTGACTCAGAGGCAAGTCTTGAAAATGTATGTTTACAGGCACTCTCCATCCAGCCTGAGTTTGAGCTATTTTGCAGAGAACAATTGGCAAATATATCAGTCTCTAGATGGGCAAACCTGATAGGGACATACCCCCAAAGATAAATGCCCCTTTTCCACTGGCTCGTTTTAGCTGGCGTGGCTCCGCTCTACTCGGTTACATGTCTTTCCTAATATCTTGCAGCTGTACTTTGGTAAATAAAAAAATTACTTGTTTTCAATTTATCTGTTCACACAGTTCTTCTCAGAAACTTCCTTTAAGCATTTTCTTTTGAACGTATGCTCTTGTTAATGTGTTTACCTTTTTTAAAAAGTATGATCTCTAGTTTGTACAATAGCGGTGGCTGTGAGAAAAACAGCTGATGCTTTGCCATCCTGACTAATGACGTAATGTTTTGTTGTCTGCAGGGCATGCGAGTGCTGGTGGATGCCCGTGACAAACTGGGCATCAGCTGGCAGAGCTGTGAGAACGAGAAGCAGGGCATGCTGGTGATGTCGTGGGAGGGGCGTGTGGGTGCCTCGGGCGTCGAGCCGAGCGAATTTCAGCTCTACGTGATGGCACTGAGCGCACTGTGGGCAGATGCCGGCATACAGCAGGCCTACGCGCGACGCTCGGAGTTCCAGCTGGTAAGTAGATTAAAGGCAGGTTTTCAAGTTTGTTGTGGTTCATGCAGCCTCTCATTACTACAGCTCCCTGAAGTGTTCATTTGAACTGAATAATCTCTAGTTCTTGTAAAATGTTTTATTTCGTAAAGGTTTATGTCACATTTTGATCATGCAAGACTCCAAGAGTTTCAAACTGAGCAAGTCTGCTCATCAGCCTTTCCTGGCAATGATGTGTAAAAAGCCTTGGAATAAAGTACCATTTTATTGCAGTAGCATATTCACACTCGAGAAAAGTCGAGAAAACCCCAACGTTTTGGCACCGTTTTCGATTCCTACAATATAATTGCAACTGAAGCACTTTTTTCCATACTTTTCTTTTTAAAGTTGCCACTCAAAATAGGTAAGACAAGAAATCCATTTCAACCATTTCCTGGCTTATATTGATCTTTAAAGGTAAAGAGATGGCTAAGGAAAAGCATATTTTCTCCTAAACTGCCCCATATAACGGTTGGTTGGTATGGCAATTTGAATTATGTCCTTTATCATCTACTTCAATGTGATTGGTTGCAAGATAAGATTAAGGCCTCCTCCTACCTTGTTTGTATGATATAGGAAAATATATTTAATATCGATGAACATTGGTTATTAGCCATAACACTAATTTTAATATCTAACATCGGCATCGGCCCAAATTTATATACAGGTACATCCCTACATGTTAGAGTGCATGGCATTATTGACAATCTGAATAAACAGGACAACTTTGTTGTTATTATTAAGTCTGTTAAGTGATGTCCTGTGAATACAAGCCCAATAAGGCTGTGGTATTAGGACTATAGAGAAAAGGGTTAATCGAGCTCTGACATTACTAAACAGCTAAACTCTGAACACACATGGAATAAATTCACACAATTTCTTAACATACAAGAATTTATTAACAAAAATAACTCAAAGTCAAACATATTTAAATCAACAAATTCTTTACAATCCTAGAACAATCCAACTAAAACTACCACGCAAAGTTAAGGAATAAGGAAGACCAATCAACTATATACAATATGAACAAGTGAATCAAAGATGGTTAAAAACCAAGAGAGTGATGCAACATTACTATTCAATGCTATTTATAATTGAGAAAGGAATCTTGAAATGAAGTTAAGTTAGTCTTGGAACAAATTTAGGTAATAATTGGTCCATTTAAACCACCAATCACACTGCGATATCATATAAAACATTATTTTATTAAAATAACATTTCAAAGAATGATTTGCTGACTAAAACCAACCTTCTGGATGACTAATTCTCAATGGTGTTTAATTAGCTGCCTTTATTTAGTATAATAATATTTACGGAAATATTATTTTGAATAAAACCAACAACCCTCCTGGATAAATGATTCTTAACTGCTGTTTAAATAGCTGTCTTTTTATATTAAAATGATATTTAAGGAAATATTATTTTGAATTAGGACCAACAACCTTTCTGGATAAATGATCTTTAACTGGCCCTCACCTGGTGACGACAAAGCCTACGGACTCATAAGATGGCGGGGAGTCACGTGTTACCCCTGACTTGACTGGCGCTAGCCGTTAGCATTTTCAGCTAACACACGAAAGCCTATAGCTTCCTTAAAGATGAACATGTACCTTAAAATACCATTAATACCAGGATTAAAATGCATAAGCGTTGACAGCGCATTATGGCCGTTCAACACAAACAAAGCAAACGTTATGAAATAAACATTATCCAGACTTAATCCTAAACTAATTTTCTCTGCCTAAACACTACCTCTTACGTGAACCGTGGTGAGGAAAAGGTTTCCGGGGCGACGAGTTGAGGGAAGCGAAGCTGTCCAGTCCTCCACGTGTGGACTGAACAAAGGGAATATCGTTGCAGCTACTCTCCGTAGCTGTTGGGGGGTCGACTGGTTAGCCGGCTCAGTTGAACTGTACGTCGAAGGCAGTTGCGGCTCCTTTAGTGGATTACCTGGACATATACGCAGAAAGGCGTGCGGTGCTGCAGTCCCGTTGTCCTCTGTCAGGCCGGGGAAAACCGGTTCAATTAGGGACAACGTCCCTTGGGAGCTTCTGTAGATTCTGCAGGCCTCAAAGAAAGGTCAAGCCACGCTTGTTTTATTACTCCCCTTTTATGAACGAATGCTGGGTACTCTTAACATCAAATCATTACTTATCTTTGTTGCTCACGATCGGCGTGATCATAGTCACTTTTGGATCCAAGTTGAAGAGTTATGTCTGCTCGCCGGCAAGAAGACATTCGCGTGTTGTGTCCCTTTGTCCGGTCTACTGGATAGCCGCGTGGTAGAGGCCGCCATGTTGGAACACAGCGTTTTTGTTCAGACAGTGATGTCATGGGGAGTCAGCTGTGACTCCTCCTCCTCCTGGGCTGGGTTAGGCGTAGGTTAGTGTGATACTGAAAGGTGTAGAAAAGTTCATACCAGCCTTTGTGTACAGTTCAGAGTCCATGTTCATCCATGTTGAAACCCATGGCTGGCGTCCCAACAACTTAAATAAGAATTTGCTAAACTCTGCCAGGAAACTGAAAATTGGTTGTCATTTGGTCTTTTAGTTGTGTAATGATCTCAAACAAATCGCTAAATCAAAACAAAAATGGTTCACCAAACACAAAACTCAACCTTCTTCCATGATCTCAGTCCCCAGACCTTTGAGGGTTGAGGATTAAGCTAAAGAGAAGCAGAGAGAGGAGAGGACCAAAGACCCTAGATGGATGATCAAAAATCCCTCTCTCTGTATGCTTCAACCTTGTGAAATAGGATAAAACTAATGGCTGTCCAATTGAAAATTAGGTCATACAAAACATTAACAGCAGGGGTGCAAATGAGTTTGGCAGCAACACAAACAAAAAATGTCTTCAAGTGGGTTTTTGTTTTCTCACTAAATACATGGAGTCAGATTAAAGGTTGGGTATCTCTAAGTTCAATTTATGAGGTTATTGTACTGCAATAAAATATTGAATTATTTTAGGGCTTTTCTCACATCATTACTAGTGCTGTGGCTGTGCTGTGCCATTTTTTTTGTTCTGTGGATAATCCCATCTTTGTGTGTTATTTTTACTTTGGGAATGATAAGGAGTTGGTTCTGTCAATCCCTTTTGGGATTGGTTTTGGCACAATAAGTACTGCTATAAACACTTTGCATTCGGGATTCTGGAAGGCTTTATTTCCCAGGTTGCTTGCTTATAAGTGATTTGTGATCATATTGTGGTGCAGTCTTTCATGATTTCTGTCATGTGCGATTAATCACATTTGCTGGCGTTCAACTACTTCAGTTTGATTTTTCCACAAATATGCACACATTCACATTCTTGAATGTTTTTTTTACTGCGTAGAAACTAAAGATCATACCTACAATAAAGAGTAAACCTCCATGTGTTTGCTATTATGTCCTCACAAATAAGTGGATGATTTAGATAAGGTTTTTCGCTGTCCAAGGTTTGAGGAGGCACCGCGTGAGGTCCGATTTGCTCTTACTGCGAATTATTAGATAAAAGGATGTAGGAGTAAGTAAATGATTGTTCTAAAATCTTATTATCTCTGACTAGTGATGCAACACTTTAATTACCCTTGAACACCTAACTACTGATTAAATATTTCCTGCTGTGTCTCCTGAGGAGTCACTCTTTTAGGCATAAAAGAATAGCTTAAACACCTGAAAACCATATCTAAATGGCAACTCCCAATGACCAATTTATCTTTACACGAAAGGCTTTATTTTGCAGTGCAGAAAAGAGTAGTGGTCTGTGCATTACTGAGAAGTCTAGTAAAATGTAAATGTATTTTTTGCATAAATTCGTTTCATTATTAGTTTAATGATAAAGATTTAACAGTTTTTGCTTACTTAGTTTAAATGACTGAAAATCTGCAGTTCAGTTAAAAAAAAAATTATAAAAATATTGTACAACGAGATTCCTACACATTCTCAAAATATGGAAGTTGTTTTAATGATTTTTTGATCTAGATAAATGTTGAAAGAATGTAGAATATGTGAAATGTGTCTCTCCAGGCTGTTTTTGGCTATTCAATGTGTAAAGGGTGAAAATCTAAATAAGAAAACGGTTGTAATGCACCGTTCAGAACATTTTGGCCGGTATCGATATCCGATATTAATATTGCTGTTTTTGCGGATAACTAATATTATATATATATAACACAAAGTTGCACGGTGGCGCAGTTTGTTGTAGAAGGGTCTTTCTGCATGGAGTTTGCATGTTCTCCCCGTGCATGCGTGGGTTCTCACCGGGTACTCCGGCTTCCTCCCACAGTCCAAAGACATGCCTGTTAGGTTAATTGGTCTCTCTAAATTGCCCTTACGTGTGTGAAAGAGTGTGTGCGTGGTTGTTTTTGTGTTGCCCTGCGATGGACTGGCGACCTGTCCAGGGTGTACCTCGCCACCCGCCCATAGACTGTTGGAGATAGGCACCAGCTCCCCCGCGACCTGCTATGGAATAAGCGGTAGAAAATGACTAACTGACTGACCAAAAGTTCAGTTTTTGATCTTATCTGACCACTTTCTTTCCCATGTTTGCTGTGTAAACTACATGGCTTGTAGGTGATTATTTTGTAGGTGATTATTTTACCATGTAGCCCAAACGTTTTGGAGATGGTAACATCTCCAAAACGCTACCCACTATGGAATAAGCGGTAGAAAATGACTGACTGACTGAATATGATATACAACAAGGTTTTGACCCTTTATAAATTGCAGCAGCTTTCTTTTAGCTCTATTCCCATTTTGCTTTGTCCCTTTAATGTTTAACTTGCTTCTGTATTTTTTTGTGTGCTCGTTCGGTCTTTTAAAACCCCCCGTCGGTAGTGGTAGATGGCCGCTCACAATGAGCCATGTTCAGCTGGAAATTTCTTCCTGGTAGTTTTCCTTTCTACTGTCACCACATGCATGAACAGTCTAAAGGAACTGCTGCACTGTTAACTTTATGCAGTCAACAGTCCACTGTCGCTGCATGTCTGTGCAGCTGGAGGAATTGCTGCAAAAGATCCTTGGATCTAATAAGTTTTTACGAATTGGCATCATAAACTGACTTTGGCTGCATTGTTTTTTAATTCAAATTGTTCTCTGTGCAGTTGCAGAAAACTGTGGCCACTCCTGAACTTTCTCTGGTATCTCAATAACAAACTTTAATGACATTACAGTTAAGGAAATCAGGGTCGGCCGATTTGCTGCCTAGTAAAGAGGCAGCAAATACAATTTCTGACTTAAAATAATTATTTCCATTCACTGTTCAGTGCACCAAAGACATGTTTCTAAGCCTTATTTCTGAACTCATTCTCTAATTGTCGCTCTGTAGTGGAGTAAAAGTATTCGCCCCCTTAGTGATTTTTTCCTGTTTTGCTGGTTTGTTAGATTTACAGCATCATCAAACAAATTTAAGTTGGATCAATACAAAAAGTGATTTGCAAAAAATGATTTCGTATGTAATGCAGAAAAAAAATCCCAAACTAGCCTACTGTCGCGTGAAAAAGTAAATTTCCCCTAAACCTAATAATTGGGTGTGCCACCAGGTTCAAATGAAGTGATTTCTTACAGGTCAGGCACTAATCAGGCCTGAGTGTGTGCACTCTCACTTCGTAATAAATGTGGTTAAACACAGTTAATTCATTTAATAAGGGAGCTGGTTACAGTTTTGCCTTGAGCCAGATTGATTCAAATGACCTTTTTTCCTTTAGTAAATGAAACCGTCATTTAAAAACTGCCGTTTGTATTTACTGTGATTGTCTTTGTCTTATATTTAAAATTTTGTGATCTGAACCATTTAAGTCCGATAGGAAAGCAACAACCTAAGGGAATCTGTAAGGGTTGGGGGTTATTTTTTCTCAGCCCTGTGTCTGCATGGAGTCTGATTTACCATTCAACCTTATTTTATGAACCCTGACAATATCAGCTTACCACAGAAGGTAAAAGGAATGTATGAGAAATGTTTAGACCTGAAAACTGGAAAAAATAAGTCACAGTGATCTGCACAGAGATGCAGAGAGTGAATTTAGAGGAAGCATTTTTTCTATTTCTGCATAACTTCTTCTTTTTTATTTAAAGACTTTCCAAAGATGCAATTATTGTTCTCTTGAGTGGGAATGAAACTGGTGAAGTGGAGCCCCGTGGAGCTTCATCTCCTGTGTCATACGCAGCGGACCCAATCTGAAATATTTCTCTGACAGCAGGGCAGTACATTTTCCTGATGTATTTAATAAACACTGATAAACACTGTGTTGCACACAGCACAGAAGCTTTTTTTATGTGTAATCGTACAGCTGGTCACAGAGGAGACAACTTGAAAATAAAGGGATTTTTTTTTAGCATTATTATTGAAAGCACCAGACAGTTTTTTTCTAAACCTCCTCCTTGAAATATTTTGAATATTAAACAACCGTGGGTTACTTCAACCTGCGGCATCTTTTTACCACATGTTGTCGCTTTTAAGTAGCTTCCCTGCTGTCTTCAGGGACCCAAACAAATTGAGAGTCTTTTAGAGTACACACTAACTTCAGTTTACTGAAGGGTTTGTGACAAACAGAACCACCAGAGAAATCATTAACTCAACAAGCACCAACAAATCTGCTGCAAAGAGGGCCAGACAGACTCTTAATGGCTCAACAGAATGTTATGAATGACCACTAACCATATTGTGAGCAGGGAAAACGCCCCGCCACCAGCTGGTCTTGTTGTCAGCTCGTTCTGAATCGTTCACAGCAGCCGGATTTTATTTGGACGGTATTGAAAGTAACACAGCGGTGCCGCAGTTCGCTCAAGGCTGTAAATTTGACCTTTTACCTTGTTTTGCATTTATCAGTGACATAGCAATGTGGAGTCAGGCAGATGCCACTTCCTCTCACTTAACATGCTGTGCGTGGGTGTAGAGGAGATGCACAACTTTAGGTCAGACTACGCTGTCTTATCTGGACTTGCTTTTTGATAGTCTATGTGTGCCTGACTCCTCTCTGTTATGAATCATGAGGTTGCTGCCCATCTATTTGTTTCTGTGTGTAGTCAGCATTTAAACATGGGATTGGAAAGGTTTTTTAGAAAGTGTAACGTCTGTATGAACTTTCAAATACGTTTAAATACGTTTTCAACGATTTTTAACATTGCCGTTTTTATTACCTCCTACACATTTGTGTGTCTTGTTCTAAGCTCTGCTTTTGTCTTCATGTTTTATTATCAGAGTTCTGCTTTTATTTCTGTTTCATCAACCATTTCATTAGCTTTGTTCTTGTACTTCTTGTTCTCATAAAAATGTACACCCTGAATTTTGTTGAGGCTACTTTCTGTTTTAGCCTCACGTCAGCGGCTTGTTATATGAAGCAACTACAAGATATCAAGAGTTTTATTCATGAGATCAGGAGAACTGGAGAGCAACAAATTGCTTTGTTGTAACCATTGCACTCCATTTCTGTGCTTTTTCAAAGTTTCACACCCTTGGCCTTTTCACTTTTTGCACATAGTTAATTAATTTATTTTAATGGAATTTTATGTGATAGACCTAAACTACACTACTATACTACACTAAGCCCTAACCCTAACTGGGATTTCGTTTACCTTGTTAAAAGGAATCCTGGGTAATTTGTGAACTTTCTGTTTCAACTGCTCTGAAAGCCGCAGTATATTTATTTAAATTTGCCTGATGATGTACAGGAAATTTGTGAAGAAAACTGCACTATATCTGTACTATTTCAGACTCTATTCTACTAAGAATAGAGTCTGAAATATGATTTTTTTTCCTCCTATCTTACTTTATTTAAATGTGTGACTTCATTACTTTTCATAGATTTTCTGATTTCTCAGAAGGATTACCAGCAAAAGCCAATTATTATTAGTATTTAAAAATTTTCCTACGGCTGTTTTTACACCAATGACCAGAGATTTTTAGATTTCTTAGAAGGATTGTATTACAACAATTTCATACCACTGAAAGCTAAACATTATTAGTATTTAAAAAGTTTGAGGATTGGTTGGCGGACGAAGGTGGAGACCTCGGCGGCCCGATCCCCGGATGCTTAGGCTGGCTCTAGGGAGGTGGAATGTTACCTCGCTGGGGGGGAAGGAGCCTGAGCTTGTGCGGGAGGTCGAGAGATATCGACTAGAAATAGTCGGGCTCACTTCCACGCACAGCGTGGGCTCTGGAACCCATCTCCTGGAGAGGGGCTGGACTCTCTTCTACTCTGGAGTGGCCCACGGGGAGAGGCGGCGGGCTGGTGTGGGTTTGCTTGTTGCCCCCCAGCTCAGCCGTCTCGTGTAGGGGTTTACCCCAGTGGATGAGAGGGTCGGATCCCTGCGCCTTTGGGTTGGGGATAGGTCTCTGTCGTTTTGGCCTACGGACCGAGCGGTAGTGCGGAGTACCCGGCCTTCTTGGTGTCCCTGTCGGAGGTGCTGGATAGTGCCCCTCCCAGGGACTCCATTATTCTGCTGGGGGACTCCAACGCCCACGTGGAAAACGACAGTGACACCTGGAGAGGCGTTTCGTTATTGGACTTCTGTGCTAGTCACGGATTGTCCATAATGAACACCATGTTCAAGCATAAGGGTGTCCATCAGTGCACTTGGCACCAGGACACCCTAGGCAGGAGGTCAATGATCGACTTTGTTGGCGTATCATCAGACCTTCGGCCGCATGTTTTGGACACTCGGGTGAAGAGAGGGGCTGAGCTGTCCACTGATCACCACCTGGTGGTGAGTTGGATCCGCTGGAGGAGGAGAAAGCCGGACAGACTTGGCAGGGCCAAGTGCATAGTGAGGGTCTGCTGGGAACGACTGGTGGAGCCCTCGGCCAGGGATATATTCAACTCCCACCTCCGGGAGAGCTTCGGCCAGATTCCGGGGGATGTTGGAGACATAGAGTCCGAGTGGACCATGTTCTCCGCATCTATTGTCGAGGCTGCTTCCCGTAGCTGCGGCCCTAAGGTCTGCGGTGCCTGTCGCGGCGGCAATCCCAGAACCCGGTGGTGGCACCGGCAGTAAGGGATGCTGTCAAGCTGAAGAAGGAGTCCTATCGGCTGTGGTTGGCTTGTGGGACTCCTTAGGCGGCTGACGGGTACCATGAGGCCAAGCGTGCTGCAGCCCGGGCTGTGGCAGAGGCAAAAACTCGGGCCTAGGAGGAGTTCGGTGAGGCCATGGAGAAGGACTACCGGTTGGCCTCGAAGCGATTCTGGCAAACCGTCTGACGCCTCAGGAGGGAGAAGCAGTGCTTCACCAACACTGTTTATAGTGGAGGTGGGAGGCTCCTGACCTCGACTGGGGACATTATCGGGCGGTGGAAGGAGTACTTCGAGGATCTCCTCAATCCTGCCATCACGCATTCCCTGGTGGAAACAGAGGCTGGGGACTCAGGGTTATACTCTTTCATCACTCAGGCTGAAGTCACCGAGGTGGTTAAAAAGCTCCGCGGTAGCAAGTCTTCGGGGGTGGATGAGATCCGCCCTGAGTACCTCAAATTTCTGGATGTTGTGGGGCTGTCATGGTTGACACGGCTCTTCAACATTGCGTGGCGGTCGGGGGCAGTGCCTCTGGACTGGCAGACTGGGGTTTGGTGCGCATTGCCGGGACTAAGTCGGACGAGTTCCCAGTGCATGTTGGACTCCGGCAGGGCTGCCCTTTGTCACCGGTCCTGTTCATATCTTTTATGGACAGGATTTCTAGAAAAAACGCAGCCAAAGGGCCGGAGGGGGGGGGGGGGGTTTTGGGGGGGAATGGATTTCGTCTCTTCTTTTTGAGATGACGTGGTCCTGCTGGCCCACTCTAGCCAAGACCCCCCGGCGCTGGGGCAGTTCGCAGCCGAGTGTGAAGCGGCTGGGATGAAGATCAGCTCCTCCAAGTCCAAAACCCCATGGTACTCGAGCGGAAAGGGGGGGGCTTGTCCTCTTCAGGTTGAAGGGGATTCCTGCCTCAAGTGGGGGTTCAAGTATCTCGGGGGTCTTGTTCACGAGTGAGGGAAGAATGGAGGGGAGATCGACAGACGGATCGGTGCGGCCCCGCAGTAATGAGGGCACTGTGCCGGTCCGTTGTGGTGAAGAGAGAGCTGAGCCGAAAACGAAGCTCTCGATTTACCGGTCGGTCTACGTTCCTACCCTCACCTATGGCCATGAACTTTGGGTCATGACCGAAAGAACGAGATCCCGGATACAAGCGGCTGAAATGAGCTTCCTCCGTAGGGTGGTCGGGCACTCCCTTAGAGATAGGGTGAGGAGCTCGGCCATGCGGGAGGGGCTCAGAGTAGAGCCGCTTGTCCTCCACATCGAGAGGAGCCAGTTGAGGTGGCTCGGGCATCTATACCGGATGCCTCCTGGACGCCTTCCTCGGGAGGTGTTCCGGGGACGGCCCAGGACACGCTGGAGGGAGTATGTCTCTCGGCTGGCATGGGAACGCCTTGGGCTCCCCCCTGAGGAGCTGGAGGAGGTGTCTGGGGAGAGGGACGTCTGGGTGTCTCTGCTGAGTCTGCTGCCCCGCGACCCGGTTCCGGATAAAGCGGAAGACGACGAGTACGAGTACGAGTAAAAGGTTTGGACTTACCAGTGACCCAGCTTCTCTACTTAGACTTCAGTGAGTGCCCATGACTGTTACTATCTGAACGATGGGACCACAACTGCCTCATACCAGCGACCTCAAGGATTAATGTTATAATTTTTCTTCTAGCACAGGATGAATTCCTTACCACAGAGGACTTAATGATCTAATTACCTCTATTAGAAAGATTGGATTAGAACCAGCTCTTACCAATAAACCCCCAAGGATTATTAAATGTCATTTGATTTGTTTTTCTGTGTTTGATTTTCTGTATCATTGTAATGTTTTTCCTCGCGTACAGCGCTTTGAGTGCTTTGTTGCTGAAAAGCGCTATATAAATAAACTTGACTTGACTTGACTTGCACTACACCTCCCGTCCAGCAGGGGGCAGTAATAAGAAAGATGGAGAACGCACAACTGGCTTTTTTATTGTTGTTTTGTACCCTATTGTAACTGAAAGGGTAAGATAGTAGGCAATCTTGTCTGAGAACAAGAAAACAACTCGCAAGTCTTAAATATTGAGGATGAGCGGAAGTCAGAACACTACAAGATAGTGTCCACCAATCATCTCAGAAAAACAATTCTGAGCGCCCCTCAACAATCTCGTGGTAATCTGAAAGTCCTACCCCAGACCAGGACTTTCTATCCAGGAAAGTGTGGACTTGGGAAATTGAAATTACTCGGGTAAAATTGTGTCAAAACACGCGGAGGGCTTTCAGTATCCCGGGTAATGACTGAAAGTCCCTGCTATGGAAAGGGGCTAATGTAACTGCGTTATCGTACAGACTCAGTATTGTTTTGGCAAAGAAACCTGCAACCACTTAAAGGTTAGGTAAATGAGACCCAGACTGATGTGCTGCAACTGCAATAAAAAGAAAGTCAAGATTATATATATCATTTATTTAACATGAAAAGTAGTGAAACCATTTTAAATCGAAAATGTAAATGGAGTCTGTTAAGGTCTGTAAACCAGGTAAAGTCATAGATCTAATGATTATTTATTAAATGGAAGGTAACCGGTTTGGATTGTTAGAATTGTATGTCTTATAGATCTGATATCTGTATTTGAAGGAAAATGTAATTATATAAACTCTCACATTAAATGATAAAGTGGGTAATTTTCTTTTTACATTACTTTACCTGAGTAGATTTCTGCATTTTTAATTGAGTAGATTTTTGTCAGGACTCTTTCCTGCTCTGCCTACAGCTTAGTTGTACTTTTGCCCCTGGTTCAGATTCTAAATGGAGTTTTTTTCTGACTGCATATGTGTGCAATTAACAAAATGAGGTGAAGCTGTCTGTAAAGGAAAAATGGCACAGGAAGGAGCAAAGAAAAAGGTTAAGACGTGAACTAATAAGCCTGTTAATATTGGTAAACCTCTAATCCTGCTCGGTAGCACTGGCCTCAGGCCTTTCTTTGTGGCTCCAGTACATTTGTCATCACAACACAAGAATACACACTTAGAGTTGTACCCTGGCCAGATTGTTCCCATTCTTCTGCAGTTTACACATTTTTGAGGTTCGGCCTTTAATGCATATTTGTTAAAATAAGTCTGTGGTCTGTAGTCCACATTTGGTTCAGTTTCCAACACCACTTTATGACACTAGTTGGGTTTTTTTCCCCAACAAATCGGTTCCAGTTCTTGGCCGTCTGTAGTCCGCTTTCCGTAGTCAGACACCCACTACAGGGTTAATTATACTGCATTAAATGACTTTTCAGTAAACGTTGAATTTTCTGTTTAATGTAACTCTGAAAGGTGCTACATGCAGGTGTAATACGCGTCACCTCATGCAGGTTGTGTAAATGCTGTTGAAATGTAATGATCTGACAGTGTTTATAAACAGAGGTGCAAATCGCAAGCATAAATCAGGTGTAAACAGCAACTGAGAGTTCAGCCCTTGGAGTTGTAATGCATCGAGCAACTTTAAAACTGCAGGAAGATGCAGTGAGCTCATGCCATACCGACTGTTGCAACGTCACATTTGTGTTGTATCATTGTTTTTTTTCTTTCAGTTGTCCTGCCTGGAGGTAAACATGTTCAATGCTATTCTAACAAAGACTTGATTGTAGTTGGTTATTGGTTCTTCGGTGTTGATGTAGATCCAGTTTTTATTGAGGCTTCGTAATCACTCTACACTGCATAGATAATTACTTCTAGTTGGTAAATTAAACAACACAATCTCTTCTTCTATTTAGGAAGAGTGTTATTTCCAAAACAGTTTCCAAAGCCTTAATTATGATGACTAGACCCTGTGGTTACATCCTGTTCAGGACAAAACAAGTCAGAACAGCAGGCCCTGCAAACAACAACCAGGCGTGATTAAGTTCTTTGAGAAGCCTGAGAGAAGCCCAGCTCATATATGGACTTGGTCCATCTGTCCGTCCATTCATCCAGTCAGGGGTTTTAGCAGATTCCATATTTGAAGGTAGACCACTGTGAGAACTATCTTCCACATATAGTAACATACAGTTTTTGAAATGGAAGAGACTGACTAGGAAATCTGGAAAGATAAATGTGTAGGAACCCTGTTTATGGTTACAACTCTAGAAACAGCGTGTGGTTGTAACGAAGCACACGTCAGAAACAACGGTAAAAATGTGTTTTAAAGTGAAAGAAATTTATGTCTTAGGGTCAAAGAAATTGCCATTTTTGATTACTAAACAGCATTGCCCCAATTCCGAATTCCTGAAAGCTTAATTAGTAAATCTGTATCATATCATAACGGTGATGAGTCTGCATACAGACAGGAGGTGGATCGCCTGATACACTGGTGTAGTCAGAACTGCCTGGAACTAAACCCACTCAAGACTGTGGAGATGGTGGTGGACTTTCGGAAAACACCACCTCCATACACCCCCCTCACCATCCTCAACAACACCGTGTCGGCTGTAGATCACTTCAGGTTCTTAGGAACCACCATCTCTGAGGACCTGAGATGGTCTTCACACATAGACACTGTTCGGAAGAAGGCCCAGCAGAGACTGTACTTCCTGAGGCAACTCAAGAAGTCCAACCTTCCACAGGAGCTGCTGGTCATCTTCTACACTGCCATCATTCAGTCTGTCCTGTCTTCATCCATCTCAGTGTGGTTTGGTTCATCCAAAAAACAGGACAGGTCCAGACTGCAACGAATAATCAGGTCTGCAGAGAGAATCATCAGGGCTGACCTTCCCTCCATCCAGGACTTATACAGGTCTAGGGTCAGGAAAAGAGCTGCTAAAATCTCTGCAGACCCCACACACCCTGCACATAAACTGTTTAGAGTTCTGCCTTCAGGCCGACGCTACAGAGCGCTGTTCACTAAAACCAGCCGCCACAGAGACAGTTTCTTCCCCCAGGCTGTTTCTCTGTTGAACATTCAATAAAATACAAAACAACAGCATACAGATGTTGCAAATGCACCTTTATATTTATATATGTGTATATTGTACATTGTAAATTGTATATTCTGTAGTGCAAAAACAAAAACCAAAGAGCAAAGTGTACCAGAGTCAAATTCCTTGTTTGTATGTACAAACTTGGCAATAAAGCTGATTCTTATTCTGATTCTGATCTAATTGTAACAGTGTGGGTTCACGGCTGAGGCTTCTCTGCGTACTAAGGAAGCCTGTGAAGTACAGCTTTTCTCCATCATTTCAAACTGGATTTTGTGGGTGTTTATTTGCAGTAGCTGATTGAATTATGACCTCTAGTATGGGCTTTGACACCAATTGCTGCAGTCGGGTGCATCTGGTTTCAAAGAGCGATAATTGCTTCCAGTAGCTGTTTCCCACAGTTGCTGCTGCTTCTGCAACAGCTGGCTAAATCAGAAGGCCAAAGAACATTTTAATTGCTGTAGTTTTTATAACCCAATAAAGTTCTTTCCTCAGGTCCGCTGACAGGTTTGCCAGGTCCAGGGATGATACAGTCACAGGCCCCTACAACCCCCCCCCCCCCCCCCTGAAAGAATCATTTTTTGTTGCAGACTGTTAGTAGCAAATTACAGTATCTGCAACTGTAATCTCAGTAAATGATAAAACCTAATCAATAATTAATTGCAGTAATTCAGTTTGAGTGATATATTGACATATTTATTGACACATTTATTTCTGTTTCTCAACAAAAATTGATTTTTCCATAAGATAAATGAAAGATGAAACTTATGGCTCTACTGACACCCTCCACGAGGAGGTTGAGCCACAAAAAGCTGTCGCTTAAACGCTGGCTTTGCTCAATGGGCCATACCCAAGCATATTAATGGAAGGTTGAGTGGAAGGAAAAAGTGTGGTGGCAAAAGATGCATAAACAACAGAGATAATCACATCCTTGAGGGGACTGTCTAGCAAAGCCTATTCAAAGGTTTGGGGGGAGAATCACAACAGCCACCATAAACAGACATATTCATGACATGGACTCCAACTGTTGCATTCCTTCTGTTAAGCCACTCCTGAATCAGAGATGACGTTCAGGTCAGGCCCAGCAAACTGGCCTGACCTAAAGCCCACAGAGGGTCAATGGAGTATCGTCAAGAGGAAGATGAGAGACACCAGAGTCAAAATGTAAAATGACTGAAAGCCGCTTTAAAAAGGAAATAATGTGGTATTAATGGAGTAATTTAAGCAAAAGGAGCCCAGACCTAGCATGGACATAATCATAAAAATAACCAGGAATCAATGTATAAGGAATCAGTGTGACTACATATATTTCACTTTTTGAATTGAATTGAGCACTGTTGCCTTGCAGCAAGAAGGTCCTGGGTTCGATTCCCGGCCGGGGGTCTTTCTGCATGGAGTTTGCATGTTCTCCCCGTGCATGCGTCGGTTCTCACCGGGTACTCCGGCTTCCTCCCACAGTCCAAAGACATGCCTGTTAGGTTAACTGGTCACTCTAAATTGTCCTTAGGTGTGTGAATGAGTGTGTGCATGGTTGTTTGTGTGTTTCCCTGCGATGGACTGGCGACCTGTCCAGGGTGTACCCCGCCTCTCGCCCATAGACTGCTGGAGATAGGCACCAGCTTCCCCATGACCCACTATGGAATAAGCGGTAGAAAATGACTGACTGACTGACTGAATTGAATTGCTGAACAAAACTAGCTTCTAAATTGATTTTCTATTCTTTTGGACATTCATTTGCAAACTGTCAGGAACTAGACAGAGCATGAAGGGAAAAGCAGCCACAGTCTCTAGAAAAACATTAAAAGACTTGTGAAAGACAGTGCTTTAACTTTTATACATTTTAAGTCCTTGAAAGAAGGTGGTCACTGCTTAAAAATAAACTGGTGGTAAGAAAAATGAGTTTTGTCAGCCCTTTGCTTTAATAAAAAACAACTAGAATGTCTGCTGTGGACTAAATGTGCTGACTTAGATCCTCTCCACCTCCCTCTTTCTCCGCTCGGAGAGGTTTTCCGGGGATACCAAAGCTAGCTTTCCCAGGCACAGCTGGATCTGCATTGCTGGCGGGCCGGGTGAGGGCGGGAGGGAGGTATGGAGGGAGGAAGGAAGGAAGGAAGGAAGGAAGGAAGGAAGGAAGGAAATCAGGAGAGTCCAAGGAGAGGAAGAAACAAAGGGAGTGAAAGACGGGCAGTGGGAAGGAGAGTTTCCTGTAGAGAGGGAGAAGAGTGACAGAGAGGTGGAGATCGAAAGAGGAAAAACAAGTGAGCACATGCCTGAACTTTGTTTACTTGTTGGCTTTTCTGTTCCCACCACGCCCAGATAACACGCTGTTAGATATAGGATATAAACACATAAACCTCCTGTGTCTGACGAAAGCAAGGCTGTACATCAAGCCCTGACGGTAAACTGCTGCTGTTGTCCTCAGCAGCAGAGACGTCACAAATAAATTAGGTTTACATTTGCACATGATATGAACTTTGTGGCCCCAGAAAAGTGCAAAGAGGCAGTTCTGTCAGTGAGGAGCTTTGTTTTATGATTCAATGTAAGCCTTTTTCTATATCTCCACTGTTCTTACAACAGTTAAAAGTTAATCATCACTCATATTGAAACAGGATTAATAGGTGGTTACAACGTTGGACTTTGACAGTAAAACTCTGCAACGCAAAACCCCAGCAGGGAAGTTACATTAAGATGTAATAAACACAAATTATTTGCAAAACTGGGTACAATCATTAGGTAAATAAGGATAAAAATATTTCCTGCCTAAAAATGTGATTTCCTTCAAATATTATCTGATCTCAGCAGTAGTTTTTTGGAGTTCAGTGAAAATTCAATGTAATTTTAAAGATATAATTTACTCTCTGCATAATACAGGGCAGACAGTTTATTTGGAGTGGAGTTTGCAGATGACATAAATTAGGACACCCCTCCCGTTAATATGGCTGGAATCACACACAACTGTATCACATCAGGTGCAATTGATTAGAGCAGCATTACACTGCATTTTGCCCTGTTTGAACCTCTGACGTTTAGTTTGGGATGCTCCTGAAGTGAGAGTGAACACCATGGTGAGATGAAAAGAGCTTCCTGAGACCTCAAGAAAATAGACTGTAGCATATTATTAGTCTAGCAAGTGGCAAGGGGTGTAAAGAGTTTGAGATGAGCCACTCTGTGGTGATACTGTACAGATGGAGGATATTTCAAACAACTGCCACCACGTCCAGGTCTGCTTGTCCAAAGAAAAAGAAGACCTCAAAAATTTCACTATGGGACCTACAGCAGGCGCTTGCTCCTGTTGATGTGAAAATTAAGACCTGAACGTCTGTTCTGGACAGATGAGTCTAAAGTTTGACACCAGGACAAGTGTGGCATAAATTTAATTAAATATAGCATTCCAGAAAGCCAATCTCATACCAACTGTGAAGCATGGAGGTGGACGTATCATGGTTTGGGGATGCTACCATCATAGAATCACCATAGAACAGCTACAGGAAGCATCTCAATAAAGTTATTTTAACCCAGAAGGCAAGTTTTTGTTGGATATATTTTTTTCAATGAGTAACAGTGTTGTTTTTTTGTGATTTAGGTGTAATTAAATAACTTTATTTACGAGAGATAAATGCAAAATAGTGTTAGACATCAACGTGTGAACCATTTAAAAGAAAGAACTGAATATTTAATTGACATTTTCTCATGTCTGTTCCAGCAACCTTTCCATCAGCCAGGGTGCTTATTTAGTTTTTCAAACAAAATGTGCATATCAATAAGACCTTTGAGTGCAATATGATGTGAAATGAAAGAATAACCAAGACTTAAATTAAAACAGTTTTTTTCTGTAATTTCTAAAAAATTAAATAATGACTTCATTGTTTCTTAGCTTTCATACATCATGAAATACTTAAAATAAATTAGTGATGTATTTATTCATCAGAATTTGGCCCTTTTGACCATCTACAAGCTTTTGCCTTTGTTTGTGAATCCCTTCATCTCTGGGAAGTCCCCTCCCTATCCCTCCGAGAAGCCCCCCCACCGCTGCTGCCTGCGTCCTGCTCAGCCAATCAGAATCCCCGGCTTTGTGCTTCCTATTACTGCGACAGTGTAGGTCAGTGGCGGGGTCACTGCCTCACATCTTACCCGCACTGAGGTCACGTTTCCTGGTTGTTAATCTGTACGTCTGGACCGACACAAAGAGCTGGTTGATCAGTCAAAGAGAAGAAGGGACTTCAGCTAAATTAGCAAACAGCTGCTGTCAGTAGAAGTTTGCGTTTCTGCGATGAAATTGCTAAAACGAGTTTGTGACTGTGCTCTGTCGGTCCTCCCTCCCGCACGTCTCCCTGCTCTGTGTTCACACACAGCTGTTTCCTGTTGAATGGGAAGGTATTTAAAAGAAAGAGAAAGGACGAGAGGAAATCAGTCATTAGCTATTGTTGGCAAATCAGTTTGATTCCATTTCAAGCTTTGCACAGGCACCGTTTTAGATTAAAACTCTGGTTTGAAGGTGGTCTGAACTCTGCAGCGGGTCATGCTGATGTGCCGCGGTAACCCGATTAAACTATTTTCTCTGTTCCAGGCGCTTGCTGTTTTCCATTCAGAAATCAATTAGCAGTCTCTTAAAACTTAGGTGTAATCCTTCGCAGGGAAGACGAGCGTGCACCTAAACTACATTACTGCTTGACAGTGGGTTGAAGAGCACAGGGAAAACTAATGGGTTGCAGAACTCGAGCTTCGTGAACCGGCCGATTTTTATACGGCACAGAAATAAAGTGAAATCAGCTGTCGCTAGAAATGGCAGGAAGCATTCATCTTAAAATGTAAAATGCACAGAAAGCATTCAGAATATACAGAGAAGTAGAAGAATTGTGTGCTATGATGCAGGGAATTATGTTATACTTTTTAATATCCTGCCATCAGGACATACAAATATTCTGCCAGAAAAGTCTGAAGCACTGCAGTATGATGTAAGATGTATTCAATGATGTGATTCAGCATTTTTCTCAGTCTTGTTATAAAGTCACGCTGATTACGTTTTTGAATTCAGCTTAAAAATTGAGACCATTTCCTTCCTGTTGCTGTGAAAGTGGAACATTTGGGAAATATTTTACATGGTGTCAGCGCCTTGCTTCAGTAACCTCTGCCTTGTCCCCTAAATGTAGTTAAAATAAGGATTTTGCATAATACCAAGAAATTTTTGCCTATTCAAATGTGTGACCATTTACTTTACAGTATATACCTTCACATACTTCGGTTGGAGCTCCTTTTACATGAATTACTGCATCAATGCAGCGTGACATGGAAGCTCTGTTGAGCCTTCAGCTTGCTGTCATTCTTGGCTGTGGTGTCAATACTCGATTATCTAGTGACGTGCGATGAGGTGCCGGATGTGAAAATATATGATCCCAAAACAGAGGCTTAGATTCCAATTTTGACCTTATTTGAAACATTTAATTATTTTTAAAGCATTTAATTATGCTTGAATCAATTCCATACTGTTCAACAATACCACAGCAAGAAAAACAAAACAATGTTTTCTATAGGTCAAATTTAATTATTTACAATTATTTTGTATTATGGCTGACCTCCCTTTTTATTAAAACTGAAAATTGTGTATGATCTTATCTTTATTTGTATGTGAAGTCCATGGAAGCAGGTTCTACCAATTCTCCCTCACCCTCCCCTTGTGGACGCTAATGTTCAGCCTGTGCTGCCCATTCAATGCCAAGTCCAATCTGTGTACTCCACACTATAACAGGTGTACGACTACCTCTCTCCCACTTGTTTGAAGCAGATCTTTCAGCTCCAGAGTTGGTCTTCCTCTCTCTAAAACTTCCTGTTTCAGAGACAGCAGTGGGCATGCACCAAATGCCTTCAGTCAGTGTAACACAGCGCTGTAGGTGATGAGGCACAGCTATTCACTGCCTCACCTTGCCTTTCTCACATGCATTTGAATCGGCGATATGTAAATTCAGTTGTTTTGACTATAAAAAAGTTTTAATCATACAGAAAACAGGCTTACTGAACAATCAAGTGGACAAATAGATTTTCTCTTATATTTGCTAGTATTTTACTGGCCTCCCCTGACTGCACAACAGATGGATGGATGGATGATAGATGGATGATAGCTGGATGGATAGATATAACTGAACACACCATTTCCTGCTGCACTTTTTTCTTCCAGTTAATTTTCCATTGAAATGGTTGGATGCAGGACACTGTGAACAGCTAACTGCTTTAGCAATGACCTGTTGTGACTTACCCTCCTTATGGAGGGTGTCAGTGACTGTCTGCTGGACAACTGTCAAGTCTTCATTCTTCATTGTGATTTTGAAGGTCTAAACATGTTCTTAGCATAATATTTCTGAAATCCCCTTTTTATTATTATCTTATATTCAAATTTCCAGGAAAATTTTGTTTTGAGTTTTCCTGGAAGCCATTGTCTTAAAATGAATAAAAATCTACATATCTCCGTTTTTTAGAACTGATTTCCAAAAAACAAATAAATTACCTTCTCAGTGATCTTGTTCCTGATCATTTTAGTGTTTAATTTTTTAGGTTCAGTTTTAAATGCAAAAAGACCCAGAAGAATTGCAGGTTGTACCCTCACTTTATTAGCATTCAGGTGGCAATCGTCTTGGTCTCAGAGTTCACGCTGATGCATAATGATTAATGTTGGATTAGTGAATCAGTGTTGATCACCATGGCAGCAGTCGATACTCGGACGCAGCTTGGGTCAGTCGAAACCATGTGGAAAAATGCTAATTTTAATATTTACTTGACAAGTTTTTCCCCATTTACCAAAATATTCCGAATTACTTTGACTCATCCTAAAGACATTAGGCAGTTTCAGTACCAACATGTATCAACATGGACGTCACTATGCATCCGGGTTTCCTCTGCAACCTGGAAGGTAATGGAGTTTAAATGAAGTGTTTTTCAGGTCTGACTAACTTTAGTAAAAGCAAAGATATTTATATTTCCAGATCTTATAACCTGTCCACTTTTGTAAAAACCCTGTCCTATCCCTATTCATCCTCTGTCCATCCATCCATCCATCCATCCATCCATCCATCCATCCATCCATCCATCCATCCATCCCTGGCTATCTGTGGTTTAGCAGGCATTAAACACATCAGCGTTCTTCTCAGTTTTTACCCATGACTTCATTCATTCAAGTGATTCAGATGTATGGTCTGAATTCTATTTTAATGGCCCAATCTAAACTATTTAAACTTAGAAAAATATTGACATGTTCAGTAAGTATTTTACCTGCTGTTTATGTAACAAAAACAAAGTAAACTTGTGTATTTACTATTTAAAAAACTGGTTTAACAGGGCCGAGGGCTCAGAAAATGTAAGGAAAAATAATAAAGAATTTTGTTATCTGCACCATTTATCCTAACCTGGAGGGAAAAATCTACCTTTTTTGGTTTAGAACTTCAGAATGGAGGACCTGGCCCTCATAAAAACTCAGACTCCCAAATTCCAACTCTGGGTTAAAAACTAGATACAATTTTTTTTATTGATAATCATCAGTGGGGTCCTGATCCAGCGCCGGGAAGCTCTGTTGGAGCGAAAAATTCAGATTCAAAATTCTGCTCCTCTGTTCCAGTCTTCAAAAAATCGGCAGCAGTAGCTTAATAAATATAATGGGGCTGATTTGATTACAGGGGATCATGTGGTCTCTGTTGTTGCATTGATTTATGCATTATTTAATCAGAAGCCGCTTCTCTGGAATAAGAATCATTTAAGGCAGAGGTCGAAGAAATTAAATTGTTCTAATAATCAGATTAAGTGCTATAATTTCATTTTTTGAGTCATTTATGTTCTCCTAGAGCTTAATAAGATGACAGTGGAGTCAGAGCTCTTTTTTCCCTTCGTTTCTGCAGAGCGAATCGGTCAAATACTTCCTGGATAACTTGGATCGGATTGGACAGCTGGTGAGTCTCGATCAAATTTTCTTAGCATCTTTTGTTTTTTCTGCACACAAGAAAATGACACTTTCCTGTTTCCAGAGCTACATTCCAAGCAAGCAAGATATTTTGTTTGCAAGGAAGGCGACCAAAGGGATTGTGGAGCATGACTTTGTCATCAAAAAGATCCCTTTCAAGATGGTGGATGTTGGCGGTCAGAGGTCGCAGCGGCAGAAGTGGTTCCAGTGTTTCGATGGGATCACATCGATTCTCTTCATGGTGTCTTCATCAGAGTACGATCAGGTATGTTCAGGTTTAAGCAGGTTTAAGTCCAGGGAATGAGATGGCCATGGAAGAATGTTGATTTTCTGTCTGATGAACCATTTCTGGGTTGATTAGATAATTAATCCTGCTAAAAAAAAAACATTTTCAGTTTCCTGCTAGAGGCCACCAGATTTTTATTAATAATGACCTGATATTAAGAGGTTACGATGCCATGCACAAGGTTCCCAGGGCCTTTGGAATTGAAACAAGCCCAGAGCATCACAGCACCTCCACTGTACTTTACACAAGACATGGGATATGTTTTTACAGTTTTGTCTGTTGTTGCATCCTTAACTCACCTGGAGTCTTTGCTGCTATAAATCACAACCTTAGCGTCAACCATCCAGGGCACATAGTTCCAGTTAAAATCCCCTCAGCATTTCTCAGACTCCACTTGTTCACGTTTTTGATGGTGGGACGGAAAATAGTTTTTTTTTCTAGCATCACTCTCAAGCAATAACATCTAATGGTTGTTATGCAGACATGGTGACCCCAGGAAGCAGATCTTTGTCACAGTTCTCTAATGCCCCTTTTCCACTGGCTCGATTTGGCCCTCTTTGACTGCACTCGGCTCGGTTTGCGAACGTTTCCATTACAGTTTTTTCCTTGTCGGTACTGCTTTTTAGTCCCTGCTCCTGAGCAGGTCCGACCGGGGCTGAGTCGGGACTACATGTGAGGTGAACAGACTGCTGTTCACTGATTGGGAGGAGGAGAAATGAGAAGGTTTTTCGTTGAGACAGTGCAAGGAGATGTTAATAAAACTCATCGCACATAAAATCATAAAATAAATCATAAAATCAGCTGTTCAGAGGCACAAAAATTTCCCCCAAAACAAATAAAACAATACCACCATGAAACAACTTGTTTGGTTCGGACATTCATTTACGGTCCTTTAGCGAACCGGCGTCTGTAGGAGGAGGGAGCAGGCAGAGAGCAGCTGCCTGTAATCAGACTGCCTGCATCGGACCAAACGGGAGAACGAGTCCGCTGAATCTGCGGAGCACGAATATGCAATATCCAACTTAAAACTAACTTCAAAGGTCAGAAGTCCGCGGTTTTGCTCTTTTAGGTCCTTGTCCTCGTTATTGCCATGGATAAGACAAAAACTTCTTCATAAAGCCCAAAATTGTAACTTCTTCAGGCAAATTTTGAAGCTTCACCATCCAGACAGCAGCGTCTCTCCTCTCTGCTTCTCCTGCCGCACCCCTTTCACACCAGAACCCCTGAGCCTTATTTTATAGGTTCTGGCTGGGCTGTGGTCCAGATAATTATCCAAGTGGATCATTTTAGACATAAAAAACATAAATAAGACATTCTTGCATATACATTAATACAAACGTTATTAGTATGTAGTTTATTTATGTTTTTGTTTTTTATTTATTTTTTTATAATTTCCTGCAGATTACTTTAATGGGACAATGTAACACAGTAACGTTAATAGCAGCACAGCGCTGCACTGACGGCTGGAGGCGGGGCTTCAGCCACCATAGCTTCAGCCGTCAGTGGGTCGGTGGAACCACAAATGATACCGTACTGAGCGGAGCCACTAAAACGAGCCAATGGGAAAGGGGCAAACTGTGGCAGCAAGCTGAACTTTGGTCCTCGTCTAGGTTTGTGATAAGAGAACTGGGCCTACAGCGATGTAAAAATTAGTACACCCCATTATACATTTAGTTATTTATTAGGAAATGTTCTCATATCAGTTTCTAATCATTTTTATTTATCTCTGGAAAATAATTTATTTAATTCTAGGTTCCTTCAAATTTTCTTTATAGATGGTCTCATATTTTCCTTCAGGACCCTCTGATACACAGTTTAATTCATGGTAGACCCTATAATGGTGAGCTGACCAGATCCTGCAGCAGCAAAGCATTCCCAAACCATGACACTTCCATGAGTGAGTGTCTGCATGGTTGTCTGTCCTGTGCGTCTCTCTGTTGCCCTGTGATGGACTGGCAACCTGTCCAGGATGTACCCCGCCTCTCACCCAAACGAGCCAGGCACCAGCCCCTCCATGACCCCGGAAGGACAAGGGGGTTCAGATGAAGGATGGATGCATGAAAATGTATTTCCTGAATCAAAACACGACAGAACATAAAATCTGCACAAATTAAACATCATAATTGTTAGTAAAACATCTAAAATATAATAATTAGTACAAATCATATTAAATGCTGTGGACATGTTGGTGGTTAAAGCAGGACTGGTTTGACACATTTTATAATTTTTTGCAGCACTGAAGCAACAGAGGACTCGTAGCTGCTAGTTCCTCCACTAAACCACAGCTTTATGTAGTAGCTGAGAGGCTGCATGAGAGGCACTTAAAATGATTAGTGGGCTAAATACAGTGCTTAATGCAGTGAGGGTGTCTCAGGTTAGATCATTGTTATTATGTAATGCTGATACTGTGAAAACGTTTTTCAGATAGGCTCTTGACTTTTGGAGTTATGAAATGGACGAGAGACACAACATCTGAGGCTCATACAAAGCTTTCTTTGTGGTGCACTGAGGAGCTCTGGTTGTTCTCACAGCCGTGGCTCCAGTTCAAATCAAGGGTCATATGATTACGACTGAATCATTAATTGCTCCTCAGATAAGAGTTGGAAAAAAACAAAAAAAAACAAAGGATGATGTTGAGTGTGTTTGCCTCCAGGTTTTGATGGAGGACCGAAGGACAAACCGCCTGGTGGAGAGCATGAACATCTTCGAGACGATCGTCAACAACAAACTCTTCCTGAACGTCTCCATCATCCTGTTTCTTAACAAAACGGACCTGCTGGTGGAGAAGATCCGCACCGTGGACATCCGCAAGAACTTTCCCGAGTTCAGAGGAGACCCACGCAGGCTGGAGGACGTGCAGGTACGTGATTGATGGGAAGATATCTGAAATATGGTTTTCGTTGTTTCAGGCTTTGC
Organism: Crenichthys baileyi; assembly: GCA_036173005.1. NCBI lineage: Eukaryota > Metazoa > Chordata > Actinopteri > Cyprinodontiformes > Goodeidae > Crenichthys > Crenichthys baileyi. The sequence goes on along the minus strand of JAHHUM010001454.1, from coordinate 152,996 downwards.
ATCTGCAGATATTTCTTCCCGGTTAGATGTTTTTGGTTTGAGTGGAAGACAAAGAGAAACCTCCAAGTATAAACGCTATGATTTCATTGGGCTAACAGCGTCTTTGAGAAGAGTGGTTTATTTTTTGTTTATGTTTTCAAAAAGATTGTGCTGTAGGTTCTTGCTTTGGAGCCGCTGTGGCATGTTGTGTACAACACATACAGCATCTTGTAAAAAAAAAAATCACAGCCGCTTAAACTTTTCCACATTTTGTCACATTTTAACCACCAACCGCAGTTTACAGCAACACCAGGCAGGGTAAAATTCTGAAGTGGAAGGGCCTTTAATGTGTGTGTCTATGTGTGAGGACCAGCTCAGGTCCAATGGTGCTACATTGGTGGTTCCTAGGACCCAGAAGTGATCCACAGTAGACACTGTCGTTGAAGATGGTATGGGGACGCAGTGTGGGGGTTGTCCACCCTCATCTCAACCATCTTGAACGGGTTAAGCTCCGGGTGCTTCTGACTGCACCAGTGGACCAGCCGATCCCTCGTTCTCTAGAATGCTATAGAATAAAAAAGAATAGAAACTTTATTGTCCACCAGAGTGGAAGATAGCCTTTGGCTCACCAACATGGACACATTTACAACGAAATAAAAAAGGACCAAGAACAAAAAAAAAGAAAAGAAAAACATAAAGGTTGATAATTAAGACAAATTAGTGTAAATTAGCTAAATACATTTTAAATAAATTAATTTGTAAACGAATTTTACACTACATTATTTTGATGGATCATTTAAACACCCAATGAAATACATTAAAGGTCAAGGTGGGAAACGTGAAAAAGTTGAAGATGTAGAAATATTTTGGTGATTCCTGCTCTGCTTCTTCCAGGCGTTCCTGGTTCAGTCGTTCAGTCGAAAGAGGAGAAATCGGGGGAAACCACTTTTCCACCACTTCACCACTGCAGTTGACACAGAAAACATCCGTTTTGTCTTTCACGCCGTCAAGGACACGATTCTGCAGGAGAACCTTAAGGATATCATGCTGCAGTGACTTTCATGCTTTTGTGAATGCAACTGTGAAACCCGCCACCATTCCAGGCCTGAAGGACTTCGCTCTGACACCGCAGCCTATGATGAGTTTATATTGACCCTGACATGTGGAACCAGCAAGTTAACCCACGCAGAGTGGGTGTGACTGATGTTTGAACCTGTGGAGCCAGGAGTTGCTACATGTATGTTGGCCTCTGTGGATACCCTGCATCTAACCTGTGTAAATGTGCGAATGAGCTGAAAGGAGGGCAGAACTGTGGAGGGAAACACCAGCTACACCTGAATGAGAACTGACAGTGTTGTTTCTCTCATGTACATAAGACTAATGACAACCTTGTCACTAAACCAAGTCGGACCGCTGCCTGATGGAAGCAGCGTGAGCAGAAGGGTCGAGAGCAGGATGGAAAAGGCCTCGTCTTCAAGTACGCGTGACATGAGGGGGAGAGAGTTGAGGGTCATATGCTGCGTTATGTGATAAGGTTGCACAAGTGTTCCTGTCAGTGAACTTCAACAGAGAGAAGAAGCGAGACCCTCTTATGCTCCCTATCTCCCTGTAATTTACTCCCACCGTCACACAAGAGAGAAACAGCTGCAGAGAAGAAGTCTTATTCTTCTAATTTCCTCTCTCTCATCTCCTGTCCTCAACAGCACAATGGACAGACTGTTCACCTCGGCCCTCTCCGGCAGAAATTGCAGACAAATTAGAGAGTCATCTTTGTTAAGAAAAATACACAACCCCTGAGATATACTCCACTAATGGTTCATCTCTGTCCTGTTTAAATGCACCACAAATAACCCAGACTTCACTCGGGGCATATTTGAAGTATTTACTGGATATTTGTTTGCTTCATGGTTTAACTTTACCTGCAGTGTTAGGTAAACACGAGGGGGATAGCAGAAAATAACGAGGCTGAACTGTGACTGAGCCATTTCTCATGCTTCTGGTAGAGATTTCAGGCTTGTGTTGCAGTTTGAAACACTGAAACAGTATCCAGCAACCTCAACAGCAGCTAGCATGAAGAAAATCACTGTTTACACAAGTTTTGGCTATAAAGATTTTTTATTTCATGTAAGATGCCCTCCACATTTATTGGCACTAATAGTGAAATTGTGTTAAAAACCATAAAATAAATGAATCTTTTATTGCAGTAGCATAATAAAAATTGAGTTTAAATTGAGTACTCTCATTAAGAGGTGGAAAAAAATCATGATTTTCAAAAGAAAACCATGTTAACCACATCGTTTGGTACCCCTGCTCTGAATATGTTGTACAACCTCACAGCTTTTCTACAGAGTTTAAATCTGGCGACTTAGATGGTTATAGAAGTAGGTTGATTTTACCATGTTTTGAATCATTATCCTGCTGACTCATGTTCAGTTTGGAGGCAGAGGACAGGAGAGTTTTATTGAAAATCTCTTCGTATTTCAAAAAGTTCATGATGCCATGCAATCTAAGAAGGTTGTCGGGGCCTTCGGAAGAGAAACAGGACCACAGCATCACAGATTCTCCACTATATTTGTGACAGAGGGGGTTTTCATGGTGCACAGCCCTGTTGTCATAGAGTGTTCTCTTGTCTTTTAACCTGAATGTCTAAGAGTTATGGGCCTCTGTGTCATGTCATAATTATAAACCAGAGAAACAGGAACTCTTTCCAGTTTACTCCAGTTTATTCTTAGTTATTATACGGTGCAGTCAAAATCAATTTAAAAGATCAACTGGTTAAAATGTATCCCTCAAAGAAAGCCCAGGGAACTGCATTGACTCATTGCTATTTTTAGCACTCACTCATCACAGTGTAAGGAATGACTCCCTTTTAACTGAAAGAAACTTCTAGTAGAACCAGGCTCAGTATGAGGATCCATCTGCCATGATCAACTAGGGGTTAAGAGAAAAAGCTGATTTTTCACATGATCTGGTCCAATTACAACAACATCGGCCTTGTCTCCATTCAAAAGCAGAAAATTAAGTCATCCAGATGTCTAGGTCTTCAAGAGGCTTTTTTGGATAAATATATCTGAGTATCATCAGCATAACAATTGACATTCATCTCATTCGGTCCAATGTTTTTACTAAGGGGAGATATTTCTTTATATGAAAGTGAACTGGCCCAAGCACTTAGCCCTGTGGTACTCCGTTACTAATTTGGGTGTATGATATTTTTATAAATAGATTATGCTACTTCAATATGATTGATTCAATTCCAGGCATTATACACATCTTTACCAGGGGTGCCAATAAAATTGAAGGGTGCTGCATGTATTTCTCTGCATATTTGCTTCTATTTATACCCACAATTACATGAAGTATTAGCTTTAGAAAATTAACCTTCGATTTTAAATGCAGACAGAGATTTTACTAGTGAGGTCAACCTCAGGAAACTGAACAAAAGGCTGCATCAGTTCTTCCTAAAAAGCTCTAAAAATCTTAACTGTTTGCAACGTTTTGAAGCATTGTGCATCAATATTTTTGAGGATAAAACACAGGAAGCAGGTTGCTATACTAATATGAACCTGTTCTTTATCATTTGAATGTTACTCTCACAACTCTTTTATTTTAGTTTCTGTTTTTAATGACAGAAAAAAAAACCACTGAAAAAAAATTCCAGCAAATTGAATGAATGTAGCAAAGACTTTAGCAGCTAAAGAAGCTGATTTTTTCCCAGAAGCTGTTGAAGATGGAGAACAGATCAGAAAAGTGGGTTAATAGCGGTGTAATTTCCAGAAACACAACATGGCCTGTGTATGTAAATAAGCATCCCTTATTAACTCTTCGATCAGATTTGGTGGAAGGGATAAAAGGTCTGACCTAAAATGCTTTGTACACTTGAAGGCTTTAATAGACGCTCTCCATTATGCATCATCAGTAATTCATATTAATTATTCTCCAACAAGGACATTTAATCCTCTGCACCTTTAGCCCTCACCAAACGTGAGAAGGGTGACATCAGAGCGCATTAAAAGGGCATTTACGGTGGGATGTTCAGGCTGGGAAGAATGCACTCAAGACCAAAATGTAACAAAACTATGAACTAAATGTGTCAGATTCCCCAGAGAAAGTTAACTAGCTGTTTATTAATAATAAATGTACTGTTACTATGGTTACCTGCAGGCACACACAACTCGTGCACTGATTTACTGTGGCGGCTCAGCCGCCAACCTGAAAGGCTCACTTACTTCACAGCTGCCTTCATAAATTTGCAGTTTAAATGAAGAAATTTTTGTTAAGGTATAACTGAGTTGCAGTTTGGTACCGCAGCAGTATGAACCCGGGCCGGGCCGTGTTTCCTCTGCTTGGCCTTCAGGGGGAATAGACAAAACATGGACACTTGCTCCACGCCACATGCCTTAATTATATTACTGTGTTATTTTGTGCTCAAAGCCACTTTGAGCATGTTTGTACTTACTGTACACTGAATACTGTATATTTCTGACTGACACTGTGTGTACTTATGTAGTACCGTATAAAAGTCTTCAGTGATTTCTCATTTCTTTGCATTTTGCTTCCCAGCAGCCAGATGTAATCAACTATAGTCAAATGTTCTCCACGCTTTCTGAAGGTATTTTCCAGTAGAAAAGTCTCAACTGATTCCGATTAAAGATAATATCGATAACATGTTTAGGCCTAAAAACACAGCAGGTTTACTACATTAGGACAGGAAGTTATTTTGAGGTAAATTTGCAATAATAGCAATAATACAAGGCGTTAAGAGTGCATGCCTCCAGATTGCAGCTCCAACATGGAGTTCACTGGGTTGAGAAAGCTGCTATAATGTTCTGACTCACATCATCTAAAATGTTCTTAACTTAATTATTTATTTCTGAAGATACATACAGCTACAGTCTTCAATAAACGAATGCCCTGCAGGAGCAGTTTTCTGAAGCCCTAAGTTGTGATGTAATGTGAGTCTGTTTATTCTCTGTTCTGAAGTGACTCATTGATAATTCGGCTCATAAAATATTTCAGTTCCAGTTAATCTTGTGCTGATCAGAAAAAGCTCTTCTCCGCTTTGCTTAGCAGGTGTTCCAGCTGTTTTCTGCAGAAATCTGCTTTAGACAGGCGGCTGTCTGAACACAGCCCGCAGAGCAGGTCACATGACCCAGACAGGGAGCTGCAGCAGCCAAGACAGTCTCTCTGTCACTGTGAAGGCCAATGTAAAGTGTGAAAAACACAGAGTCTCTTAGATGAAATTTATCTGGCTTCTCAAAACGTAGATGCACGGCTTGCTGGGTCATGCGGCCGTCATGAAATCACAGACAGCACACTGACAAAAAGTATCGGGATATTCTGAGTGGTTGAATTTAACCAGGGTCTCCGATACCGATGATTTTAAAAATGCCTTGATTGATTCAGATACAGTTGATCTGCTTTTCTTTGTATTCCACTTGTCTAATTTCCTTTTTCTTATGCAAACATTGCACAACATGTTGCCATGGTCCAGTACAAGAAGTGCTCTCAAAAAAGATGAAAAAGCAGTAACGGACCAGAGAAAACTAGGAAAGATCTTCAGAAAACCTGCAGAGCTGAGGCCACTTGGAAGCAAAGCATGAAGAAATGCGTAATGTTTTAAAACTTTTGCACAGTACCGTAGCAGTACGACTGTAACCGGTATGGTGCTGAACCCATTGTCGTTAACTAACCCTCCTTCTCTTACGCTTGAGTTCTTATTTTTCCTGAGTGGGTGTCGTTGCACTGGATGCGGCTGTTTGGGAGGAGAACGTGAAAAAGAAGTAAAACAAACTGATGCAGACTTTTAAAAAGGCTAGCAGGAAGGGAAAAAGCAAGAGATTCCTTTCAACTTTTGTTGTTTTTATGTTTTGTTTTTCCGTTGCCTTCCCTCTGTACTCTGTGGTGAAATACACTGCCTTTTGCTGACAAGCCGTTTCTGTATTTTGTCAGTGTGGATGTCGGTGTGTGTCTGAGGTCAAGACCCATGAGTTGGAAAACCGAGGATTGGAATTTTAAAAAAGTTATCTCGGTCGATAATTTTATTGTTTTTTCTCATTTCCAGGGGTGGATCGATTCAGTATTTCTATATGAACACAGGGAGCTTTCATGCGAATCCAAAAAGCTCCTGATAAGTAATGTCATACTGATGTTTGGTGGAGGCTGACTGTAGGCCCTCATTCTACATAATGAACCACGAAGCTCATCAGCGACAGCTATCAGACCGCTGAGCATGAGAGCAAAACTGGAGTCAGGCGATATCTCTGTTACCCAGCAGAGTCTGACCTTTGCTTTGGCTTTTAATCAGAGCGGCTCTGCTGCTTTACAGCCCGCGAGTCTCAGGAGACAGGGAGGGGGTCCAGAAACAGCCGGACCCGAGCTTTTCAGTGTTGTTTTAGAAATCGGCGGTCAACTTAGATTTATTTACACAGGAAGTGAGCCGAATGTAAATTGAGGTCAACATACATGCACATTGGAGAAACTCATGTGAGACTGTGAGATCTCTGGCACCAGAAAAAAAAAACGGAGAAGAAAAATCATGACCTTGTGAATGGGTAGGCGCAGACTGGGGGAGGGACGGACAAAGGGAGGAAGAGGGAATACAAGAAAAAGTTAGAGGATAGAGGGAGGGAGGAGACAGGAGGAGGTTGTGTTTCCTCTGGGCCCACTTCCTGTCCTGATCCCAAAATGGAGCGACTGTAAGAAGGACATCCCTCAGCCTGTTTCTCCTCCCAAACACACACAGACATGAGAGAAACCCGAAGCAGCCTCCTGTGGGATCCTACAGAGGGAAAAACGGCAGAAAACCTATCCCCATCAGACTCTGAAACACAAGGAAGCATTAGCTTATAGAGATAGAGACGGGCAGGATACTTTGTCCTCAAGTTTCACTCCAACATGTGTACGATATATCCATGTTTATTAGCGTTAAAAGCTGGGGTTGACACCCAAACACCTGCACCGGGAGCTCAAACAGCTTCATGTTATTCTGCTTCCAGACTGGTCGATTTCGATTGTTTATGTTATTCACATGATTCATTTTCTTCTGCCCTTCAAAATTCTTTAATGCAGTAAACTTGAAATATCATCTGAAACTAAAAAACACTAACTTTTCGATAAATACAGCGCCCAGCAATAGCACTCTACTTTTCCACATGTTGCAAACGCAAACTGTGTTTAATTGGAATTGGATGTGGTAGAAATGAGGCCCATGAGGAAGAAAAGCATCCCCACAGCATGATGCTGCCACCACCTACTTGTTTCCCCATGTAGATGGTGTGTTTTCCACATGCATGCAGGTAAAAAAACAAATCATTGTCTAATCTGAACAGAGCCCCACCTTCATGTTTTCTAAGTCCCCTACATGGCTTCTGGCTAACGTTAGCGTTATTTCTCAGAACATTCTTTCAACAAGGACTTTCTTTTTGCCACTCTTACATAAAGATTTGTGGAGGCTGCAAAGTTTTTACCTTGAAGCAAGAAGGTCCTGGGTTCGAATCCCGGCATGGGTCTCTCTGCATGTTCTCCCTGTGCATGCGTTGGTTCTCTCTGGGTACTCAGGCTTCCTCCCACAGTCCAAAAACATGACGGTTAATTGTTCTCTCTCAATTGCCCTTAGGTGTGTATGCGTGGTTTGTCCTGTGTGTCTCTTTGTTGCCCTTGAGATTGACTGGCGACCTGTCCAGGGCACACCCCGCCTCTCGACCAGTGACTGCTGGAGCAGCTCCCACCCTGCAACCCTGCAAGGACAAACTGGTATGGATCAACAGTTTGTTCTGTTGGTCCATACCAGTCCAAACTGAACTTTTGGTCCTCCATGCAAAATACTATTAGTGGAGGAACTCTGACCATGATCCTGAGCACATCTACTCTGCTGTTAAACTTGGTGGTGGCAGCATCATGCTGTGGGGATGCTTTTTCTTGCTAGTCAGGGTTGATGAGAAGATGGATGGAACTAAATGCAGGGTATCATTGTCCTACTTCACGTTTAGAAACTGCTTTGTGTTTATCTATCACATTAAACCCCAATAAAACACATTTATGCTTGTGGTCATAGTGGGATCAAATTTAATAAATAATAAAACAGGCGAGGCACTACATTTCTATTGTTACTATATTCTGACTATTAAAGCTCAAAATTATGTAAGATGTAAGAATAGAAATAGATATTGTTATCCACTCTTCCCTTTAGGTATATGAACCAATGCCTGTTTTTAAATTACTTTTATTCTAGAAGCACATCTGTAAAGACAGATAGTCATTTACCTAGAATTAACTTCTTTTAATCTTAGATTAATTTCCCGTTGCCACACAGAAAAATAAATAATAAAAATAATTTTAAATATGGAGCTAGAGTTTTAATGTACTGACAGTGTGAGGGAAAGTGAAGGAACCTTCAGCAACAGGTGCACAAAAATAAAAACCACTGCAACTAGTCGTTTCCTGGCCTTCAGACCTCGGGAATCCCATAGATACCAACTTTAATTGTACAATGCGCCACTGCGTAGCATGAACTATGTCTTGCTGAAACACCAGGGCACCTGGAGAGCAGAAAAACAACTAAAGCAATACCGGCTAGAATAAAACTGGTACCTCAGCAACTGTTGATTATTAGACCATCTTCCGAAGAGACCTTGGCAACAGCTTGTAAAAGCACAACCAACCATCACAAAGATTCGTTTTTATACCTCACTTTGGACCTTCTGCACAGGAGGTCATCTGAGAGACTTATCAGAGCACCTTTGCAGATGTGGGGTGAAACTTGGACCCAGCAAGGGTCCAGTGTCTCAAAAGTAATATAGAAGTTGGAGGCATGATAGAAATCACTGCTCCGATTTCAGTTTGCTGTGTAAAGAATAATTGACCTTAATGAATAACTGCCAAATGCAAACATGATGATGGTTTAAATGCTCACAAATTGCATTAACTACTGTGATGTTTCAGAGATTTGAGTTATTTTAAGATGGTAGAAGTCTGCTTTCATCTTAGCCCCTCTCAGACTAGCGGTTAGCTCCAGCTCTCAGGACCAACCAATCCGGATTTACACTAGATCTTTGCTGTCCGACTCCAGTCCTCAATAGCTACTATTCTGCAACCTTTAGAAGCATCCCTGCTCAAACAAACCTGCATTAAACAAAACGGCTCGTTGCCAGGCCTCTCCAGAGCTGAATGGCCAAATGCTGAGGAGGGAATTCAGTCATTTGATTCAGCACGAAGGGACACATCCAAACGTTGCAGGAGAGTAGGTCTCAAGGACTGGACTTGTGCCCCCTGTACTAGATCACGCTCCTTCAGAGCCGGTGTCCTGCCGGTTTTAGATGCGTCTCTGCTCCTTCTGTTTGTGTTATGGGTTATTTACACAGTCATTACAGACATTTAACATTTCAGGAAGGTCTCTTAAACAGTTTGACACAGACAGATCTGCCAGCCTATTGGTTTGTTTTCTGACTCTGTGTGTGTGTGTGTGTGTGTGTGTGTGTGTGTGACTGTGTACGTTTGGTCTCATGACTCTGGTTAGGCTGATGTTTCCCGGAGGCTGTTTTGATTGGACCTAGAGCTGAACTCTGATATTTAATAATGAGCAGAGCACACCACCAACACACACACACACACACACAAACACACAAGGACAGGCCACACAACTGAATCAAACAGCGAACTATAAACAACAAGTGGCTCATTAGATGATGATTTGGCCCTGACACATTGCTGCTCCCTGGTCTGCTGCATCATTAAGCCACTTTTGTTTAAGTTCAGCCTGATGGTGAAATAAACTCTAGTCTGACATCTTATCTGCTCTACAAGATGCTTTCAGGGACATAACTGAATGAATGAAAACAAAGAAACATGATAAATATAACCAAATATGCACACAAAGCGTTCCGTTTGATATTCTGACTCTTAAGGGTTTTTTTCTATCTATTACAAACCATTTCAAATTAAGTGTTTGTCTTTAAATGTCTTGCAACAGCGTTGAGAAACAGCTATAGCCTGAAAGCTCAAAATACATATCTGCTGGACAGACGGCGCCCTCTGCAGGTGCAAACCAACTACTGCAAGCCGTTGAAGGTGAAGCTTTTAGCTTCTGTCTTTCATATCAAAGGAAAGCACATTATTTCTCCAAGTCTGCTATAAAAGCAAAGCTTAGCAGGGAAAACGGTTCAGGGCGTTCATTATCAACAATAACAAAACACAGATATTATTTGAACACATAAAAAAGTCAAACTGCATCAAAATGATGGAATGAAAGAAGAATTGTCGAGAAAAAGACTCATAGCTGCACACATGCTTAGTGATCCAAACAGGCTGGAAGTTTCTAAACTCAAACAGGTGAAAGAGGTTTGGAAAAGCTCTTCCTGAGTTCAGCCAGATTAAGCTGCAGTAATTTACAAAAATCTAAACTAAACACAGAAATATTCAAACATAAAAAACATGCTTTGGTATGAACCATTGCACTGTAGCTCTGGTGGTTTGCATGTTTTTTCTTGTCCTGATGGAAGCTGAACCTCCACCCTAGTCTCAAGTCTTTTCCAGCTTCTAACAGGATCATTCAGCTCCATACAGCTTCAGTCTTTTTGCTGAAGAAAAGCCCCACAGCATGATGCTACCACCACGTTTGCTTTAAAATGTGGCGTGTAAAAGGTGATGTTCACTGCATTAGGGAAACACTTCCACCGTGGTCTCATCTGTCCAGAGCACCTCCTTCCACATCAGACATTGCCATAAAGGCCAACTATGTCTGCTACACAACTAAAAATTTGCATACTTACAAATTTCTCCACTTGGGCTGTGGATCTTTGTAGCTCCTCCAGAGGTACCATGTGTCTCCTGATTGCTCTTCTGATTAATGCGCTCCTTGCCCGGCCTGTTGGTCCAGGTGGACGGCCATGTCTTGTTAAGTTTGCAGTTGTGTCGTACTGCTTCTATTTTAAGATGATGCATTACGCGGCGTTCCTTGGTAAACCTGACGCTGCTTAAAATATTGCATAATGTCATTTGAGTTGTCCACAACGCCTTCACACCAGTGCCTAATGGGGAGCAGTCTAAGAGGGACAGTGGGACTCTGTTCATTTGAACGGAGTGGCCTGACGTCTCACAACGAACTGAATACATAATATTTGCCAGAAAAACATCTCATTTGTGGATTGATCAATAATTTGCATCACCACTTAATAAAGCCAGCCATTCAAAAGCCTTCTTAAAAATATCACAAATTGTCAAGTTTTTTCAAAGGAATGTTCCCTTAAAAACGACCCTTTAATCAAATTTCTATTTTTATTTTACTTAACTTTTTCCTTAACTCTGACCTATGAACCATTCAGGCATTAAAAAGCTCCTAATATCGCCAAAGGAACCAACAGTTGTGTCTACACCTACCACACAACTTGGCTAACAGCTTCAAAGTGGCCTGTCACAGAGACAATTTGTTGCCTTTCCTTTTTCTGAATCCTTGAAAAATACCAAAGATAACATGAACACAGTTTTTCAGAGAGGAAATTAGATTTTGGTACCAGTAATCAGGAGAACAATGCATCTCTCTGGTCCTGTGTCGTGTTATTGGTCGATTTTTTTCCTAATCCCAAAACACATGACTGCTGTATATGTCCTTTTTGAGACATGAAGCGTCGTCTTTTGCCCTCCACTTGTCTAATTTCCTCATTGTTTAAGGATCAAAACCACTTTAAGAGATTACAAAAAAGTCTGGCTGGTTGAAAGTATAGAAAACTAGTAGTGGTCTAAAACATTTGCACAGAACTGTATGCCATCTGGGGTCAGATCATTTCTTTTGTCTAATATCCCTCAATTTCTGCAGTTTACAGCAATTTAGGGTAAAACACGAAACAATAAAATCAGACTTGTTCATTTAATTCTTTGGCACACCCAAAGCAATACTTTAATTCGCTCATTCAAAAAAAAGTACAAAAGTTTATCTTTCATCATTCATGCTGGTAAAGAAACAAAAAAACAAGCTTAACGTCCAGCAGTTTTCAGAAGGAAAATAAGCATTTATGTGGCAGAAATATGGCGATCTTTCATGTTGTTCCAACAGAAACGCCACAGGTCTGGAACCGTCCGTTCAGACGGACGTTATTAAGCGCTAAATCATCAGAGCTGTTTGTTAATCAGATTTTTCAGGTGCGTTTCGTCTGAATTACATCTGTGATCCAGTTTGAAATCCTTGGTGTTCTGCCTTCATTGGGGGGATAAGGAGTGAGCGCAGTCAGTGTCACTACCATCAACAATACAAAGCAATATTTAACCGCTTCAATGGAGTAAACACGTAAAACCTTAAAAAGTTTTTTGTTTTTTATGATTTATTTTTTATTAAATTAAGTGTGTCCAGTGTTTCTTTGACCCACAGTGCTGCAACAAAGTTTGTGTGCTAAATTCAACACTAAACGTTTCTGAATTTCCTTTAAATCTATTTTTGGTTTTAAAAAATATTTTATTTTAAGCGATTTTTTTGGCCTCCTGATTTTAATTCTTTACTATCATTGTGAAAGTAATAAAACAAGTGTTACATTTGTTTTAGACACAGCTTTAAAGTTAAAGTTTAAAGTCTTTATAGTTATTTTAACAGTTAAAGTGTCTTTATTTTTAGTCTGGAGTATTTTGTGCTATTACACCTGTATTATACATTTACTGGCACTCCTGGTAACTATGTGAAAAAAGCCTGAAAATTAAATCATCTTTTATTGCACTATTCTCACATTAGAAAATGTTTTAAAGTCCTTAAAATAAAAATGTAGACCGTTTATTGAGAAGAGGAAATCGTCTGATTAGATCTGGCTGGAGATGGTCTCCACTAGCAACATCCTCCAGAGAACTTTCTCTTGGAACCGACTCAAAAACTGCTAATTAATGTTGACATGCTGGTCAGAGGAAACCACTAATTAAATTACTTTGAGACTTGTTTGATGTCTTTAAACAAGAAAAATGTGAAAAAAAAAACTAAAAACTAAAAATGTAAGAAATAATTAAATAAATCACAATTAACGATCCTGTCAAAACCATTAAAACGCTGAAGAAAATGCAACCTCAACTATTCCTAAATATTAATCATGATTTTTGTGGGACAAATTTGGTTTAGTTTAATATAATCTGGACCTCCAAAACCAGCCTGATATGGAAATTTTACATTTCCAGAAGGAAAATGAAAACTGTGGTGGCATCTAAGAATTTATGTGTTTTACTTTAATTAATATGGAATCTGTCTGATTGGATTGACCTTTGTTTTCTAAAGGCCTTCAGACGACATTTGTTGTGAATTGGCACTAAATAAATACAATGAAATAATACTTATTAGCTGAAGAGTGTTAAAGAGCTTATTAATTCATTACCTAATTAATACATTTCCATGGGGTATAACTATGACCACACACAGAGGCTTATTTCTCTTAGCCACTGTTCAAAATGGGAAAGACAAGAGAACCTACCCATTCATGTAAGGCAGGTGTGTGTTAATCTTTCCAAGTCTAAAAGTGCTTGAACGTGCAGCCACAGTGAGAGGGGTGGTAAGGGAACTGCAGCAAACGGAGATTAATCAACTTAAGCAAAACATTTATTCATTTTAAGGCGCTTCACATCTTTACCAGGAGTCAGTGATAACGTTAGTCTTATTATGTTTAGGGTCTTTTTTTCAATAAAAATGCTGTTTTATTAAACAGTTTCAAGCCTTTGTGAAGGACAGGTATAATAAAACACAATAAAAATAATTAAAAAATCTTCCAAAGGCATATAAAAACATTTTCACAGCACTGTAACTTCCCCCCCGAAACAGTGTAGGCTTTACAAAAGCAATAATGGGGTACCGTCAAAGGCTCTTTTTCTTTCTGTGCATAAAAAAGGAGTGCTGAGTGACAGCTATTTGGCTTTGGGTGGTAGATAGTAGGGGTGAAACAGCCTCTCGTAGGCGCAGATTTGCAGGGCGGCATGCGTGTGCATCAGTAACCGTGGAAACCGGGAGGTGAAGTAGCCGACGAAGCCTTCGGGCAGCTCACCGAGGGTGTCCTGAACCTCCGGCGGCAGCTCGTGGTAGTGATGCTTCTGTGACATTTGGAAAGCAGAACATGATCGTACTAAGAGTGTGAAGATGTGTGTGACTGTACTCGGTAGACAAGACAACATGTAGGCAGACCTTGTTCCTCATGGCTCTGAGCAGATCTCTTACAGAATTTCCTTTGTACGTCCGGAACCGCCTCAAATCTGCAGGGAAAAAGTTACCCAACAACTGAAACCTCAATTTTGTACTCAGGTGTGCAGTTAAATGTTTTTACCTTAGCATGCAGTGCTTTGCAAAAATATTCACACCCCTTAAATAGTTTCTAAAATATTCTATTGCATTACAATCACAAACTTTCAGTGAATTTTATTGGGATTTTTTGTGATAGACAAACACAAAGTGGCGCAAAGTTTTCACTCACAAAAATCCAAAAGAAAAGTGTAGCATGCACTTGAATTCAGCCTCCTTTACTCAGGTACCCCTAAATACAACCCAGTGCAACCGGTTGCTTCAGGAGGAATCTAAACAGCTTCCACCAATGTGTGATTAAGTATCAGCTGTTCTAAGACGGCCTCAGAGATTCATTAGAGAACAAACAGCTTCATGGTGTTGTGAGTCTAAAGCCCAGGGGCCTCATGTTCGAAGTGGTTTGGATCCTTAAAAACTTTGCACAATGTTTTACGGACAATTCGGCATGTACAAAACTAAATGTTGCGTGAAAATGTGCGGAAGCCACGCAAACCTTTTCAATTAACAATAATAAACTACAGAAAACTAAGCCTCACCTAAAAACACTGAAATATGAGTCCTTCCAGCTTTATTTAATTCATGGTGCATCAAACCTGATGTTTTTTTTTATTAGTTTAAGTTTTATGGTTTAAACCAGAGCGATGAAACTGAATAATTTTTCTCGTCATACAATAACTTAACACACCTCAGAAAATGACAGAAACAACTTCAGCCGTATGTAAAATGTGAACCTTCCTCTGTTTTTGTCACCTGTAGATGGAATTATGCAATTATTTCTGGAGCTCTGCACGGAGCAGGGCTCAGTGTTACAGAGAGAAACCAGGAGGAACCGTGCGGCACCGGTGCCAGTTCCGGTTCTCACTACGCTGCGGTCCTTTACTTGAGCTTTTCAGATGGAGCTGACTGACAGGTCGGGTATTTAACAGTCATCCCTGAGCCGGGTCATGCCAAGCCAAATGGGTCGGCCTCATCCGTATGTTGCTCAGATATATAAAGTTCCCCTAAACTGTGGCTCTCATTTGCAGCGAGGAGACGATTGCTGAATGTAATCAGAGCTAAAGACTGCACTCATGTTGGTTATCAGGGCACCAGCTCTCGGTGAAAATGCTAATAGAAATTTAATTCAATATATGGGCAACCTATTTGTGATGCGCAGATCTGTCACTAATGCAATGGCATATTGGCCATAATTTAATTTAATTTATACTATTAAAATAATTAGAAGTATTCTAATTCTAATAGTTGTGTTGAGAAAAAACCTCAATCAGGCTCCGTGCGCGATGGCTGGCTTCTAGGTCTTTTTCTTTTGTTTTATGTGACGCCCTGAATGGTTGTAAAGATTTAAAGTACTTCACATAGTGTGTGTGGTGACAGTCAACATTTTTGCATGGCAATGCACCTGTCTGTAGAGGGACAGAGATGTGCATCCTCCAGTTGGTTCGGACTACTGCTCTTCCTGCAGTCTCCAATCGGACCACAATTGGGCTTTCAGCCGGCTCTTTCTCTATGCGGTCGCTGACGTCCTTTCAACAAGGAAGAATACAGAAAAACACAGGACAAAACTGAGCATAAATGAAGCAGAAACATCTCTTGATGACAAAACTGCTTTGTGATTGGTGGAAAAGTTGTGCAGCACCTGGAAAAAGAGCAGCTGCTTCTCGGGGCTCCAGAAGAACGGATGTTTGAGCACGCATGCGGTGGAGGGCCGTGAATCTGCATCAGCGCTGATCATTTGCTCAATCAGATCCTTCGCTATGACATCATCTACCAGAGCGAGACGCATGTGATTTCCAGGTTCGTATCATTTTCAGTTAAATATGAGTCAATTTCTCAACTGACACTTGGGAAAACATATGGCAACTTTAATGGACCTTCATGGCATCAAATGTATGGCGGGAGTTTTGCTGGAAGAACACTATGAGGTTTTTCATCACACCAATCCAGAAAAGACATCTGGGCAGTAGAGATTCATGTTGGAGACTGTGTGGGACTGGGGGAGCCACACATGAACACATGTTTTGGGGCTGCCAGGTTATGAGACGCTTCTGGAAGGAGGTACACTGTCACGTAGAACATGTTTTTGGAGTTAAGATTCCTTTTAAATGTACCACTGTGTATATGAGTGATGTACAACAAAAGTTGGATAGAGAAGATAAAAAATTATTTGGTATTAATACACTAAACGTGTATTAATGTGTATTAATACTAGGGGAGGAAGACATTAGCAATGATCTTTGAAAAGGTGATTGTTGCTGCCAGATTTAAAATGGACATTTTCACACAATCTGAAGTCAATCTGTCCACAGAGAGAGAGATTTTTCACAAAGGAAGAATATTTATAACACATATTAATCTTTACATCTTAGAAGACATATTTTACATTTTAAAAGGTTAAAGATTATCTATGAATAAACAAAAGGTTTAATCAACGAATAGTTAATTATTAATTAAAAATACTAAATCACGCAGCTTCTCTGCAGTAAGATCTGAGTTTAAACTCCGGAGGGAGAGCATCCCTTATATGATGCTAAAAGTGCAGACTCAGCACATTCAACGTGCACATGGTGGTCCAATTCTATTAAAAGACCAGAAACGTTACAGATGACTGGTTTTCTGATCCAAGAACTCTTTCAAACTTGTCACAGAGAAGGTGTTTCCCAATCTACAGGGTAGAGATTTTATCTCGGATGAAAAAAGCCTGTTTTGGTCTGAAAACTTAAAAATAAAACCTCCAATTTGCATCAGATTTTGCCACCCAGTTTTTTATAGTGTTTTAACCTTTCCACTATTTCACTGCCTTGACTTCTGAGATTTTTACTACAAGAGTTCAGAAACTTTGGGAGATTTTTTAAAAACTCTGACAACAAAGAAGTTATTCTCCTTCAAAAACGAATGCTTGTCTGGAGAGAACACCAGGACTGGATCTGAACAAACTAAAAGACCTCTGGAAAGATTTCCTCAGGACTGCCATATTGGACTGGGCCATTGTTTGGAGACAGAACAGCATCTCATATCAACTGTCAAGCACGGTGGTGAAGTGATGATGATGTGGGCTTGTTTTAAAGCAACGGGAGCTGAGCACCTAACAAATTTTGAGTCAGACATGAACTTCTATTACCAAATATATAAAAGAGAGTCTAATTAAGACTTGTTAAGCCATTTAACAGCCATATAAACCACAAACACATCAGTAGATCCACATTATAGTAAATGACAGTGAAGGGAATAAAAGGTCAATTCACCCAAAATATTTAAACCGCCCTCACCGTGAATATCATCCATGAAGTGTGAGAGGGAATACTCTCCTGAAAGGATGTTGACCTGACGTCTCAGAGCATCGCCAAAAGGATGCTGCCCTCTGCTGACCACATAGTAAAACACACAGCCTGCTGAGAACACGTCCACTGCTGATGTCTGGAAAGATGGTGGACGGAGTGTGAATCTCACAGAAACAGACTCCAAGCGTATTTAAGAGCCTGACAAAAGGAGCGTATACATTAGGTTAGTTCAGTCTTCCTTACAGGTTTATTTCCAGGTGTATCTCGCAGCACTTCAGGAGCTATCCATCCTTCAGTTCCCGGTATTCCAGAGCGCAATGAAAAGCTGCTCCGACCGTCTGGGATCTTCTTACAGAGTCCAAAGTCGGAGATGAGAGCCCGAACTTGACCCAGGGCATTTGGACCAGAGAGGAGAATGTTTCTGGGCTTCAGGTCACGATGGACTACGTAAGGAAAAGAGGGAAGAACTTTAGCTGAAAAACAGTTTCTTTAGATGAGGATAAGGAATTTAAAATTTGATGATGAAATGGTAAGATGATCCATTTCAGACCTATACTGAGTGAGTGCAGATGAGAGAGGCCACACATGGTCTGCTCCAGGAGGCTTATATGATCCAGCTCAGGAAAGCAAGAGGAATCCTCCACGTACTACAAAGAAGACAATCAGACAGATACATGAACTCCTGGTATAAGGATGCATAAAACGCTCCACTAACTCTGTCCTGCGGTGCTGACCTGTTGCAGGGTTGCAGCACAAAGCTCGATGGCGATGTAGGTGAAGAGGCGGTCTCTCTCTGTACAGAAGTACCGGATGACGTTTGGGTGGGTGTCGGATTCTCGGAGAAGCTGCACCTCTCGCTCGGCTACCTCAAAACACTCTGGCAGGACTCTCTTAACAGCAATGTGCCGTCCATCAAAGCTGCCCCTGAAGTTCAAGACAAGCAATAACATTTATCTAAGGAAGCTGCTCAGTAAGAAGAGTTTATTAATACAGGGTTACCCAATTAAACCTTTATGAAACCTGGACATTGTTGCAAGTCACTGTATATTCTCTAGTAACAGTCCAGAAATAAACACTTAACGTTTAGTGATTCGTTCATTAGCTGAAAGGATTTCGTGCTACGATGCATTACTCTACCTAAAGACAAAGGTTCCAGCTGTGCCATGTCCAAGAACATCGGTTGGTGTAAAGGAGATTTTTCCTACCAGCACTTCATTACCACTTTCTGCTGAAATAAATATGCAAATGACACTTATTTATAACCCATTTAGGCATTCGTTCTCAATATTAATAATGAAAGAAGTTTTTTCCATGTATGTTATAACAAGGAAAACACTGAAACAGCTTTATGTCTCACCAGCTGAAGGTTTGTGATCAACTGAGCCGTTTTTATCTGAATCTGAAATTCTTCTGTTGTGATTCTGAAGATTAGAAGAATCATCATTTGATGCAGCCGGAGAATCTAAACAGAGAAAATCAGAAATACCAAAAAGGTTAATTTAGGAGTAAATAGCTCAGTGCTTTAAGATAAAAAGACTGCTTAATCATTTTGTTGCAGATTTTAGTTCCCTCTTTATTTTTTTAAATACAAGAAAAAAATCACCTGCAAAGACAGGAATAGAAAACAGTGAAAGTTTCTTACCAGTTGTGATGTTTGGGTCAGTTGAAGTGCTCCTGTCTGCGGGATCCAAGGTGACTGGCTGAAGATTTGTCTGCATGCTGGTCTGCATTTGTTGAAGACGAGACTGAAAGACCTCCTCCAGCTGTCTTTGAGCTTTCAGCTGCTGAGCTTTACGCTGCAGAAACAACCATGGAAACTGTTCATTCCAGAGCAGAATTCAAGCCCAGATACCACCACTATGGACCACTGTATAGCAATTTGTGTATTCTTAGCTGTAGAGTATGATTCTGAAATGCTTTAACGGTTACTGCACTTGTCTTGTTGCATTTCATGGCTCACTGCTAAGAAGCCTACAGAGGACCAGGTAATCAATGCAGTGTGGTTGGAGAGGGAGGCTGAGCAACCGTGCTGCTTGCCATCTGTTGCTCTCCAGTAAAATTAAAAAAGCCAAATTATTTTGTTTCTGTTTTTTTAGATTTTTTGGCTTCATGTTCTACACTGTAGGATTAGATGTTTATCATGGAGACTGGAGTAAAGCTTTGTTGGTGTACAGAAGATTGTATTCCTGCTTATGTTCGTCCCTTGTGGGCATGAACATCCTGGTAGAAACCCAGAAAATTCAACAATTAAACCCTGATGAGATTCAAATGGGTGTTTTGTAATAATATATTTTTGGCAGAAAAATATCACTGATCTTCATTAAGCTACTATCCAGCAAACTGTTAAGAGACTTGCCTCTGCCCAAGGCAATGGTGTGTCACGTGATCAAATAAGCGTAATCTGATTGGCTAAAAGATGCTCGACTCGATCGAGTGCTCATTGCTTTGGCTTGAGTCACCAGAAAGTCAACACTTTTGCAGGCGAATTTCTGCAGGCGAATTCTTGCTGGCAAATTTTAAGTACAAAAAAAAATTCACATACATAATTGCACAGGATAAAAATTCAGTGTTATAAATTCAATGTCTAAAAAATGTCTGATTCTAATGAGACTATTTTACTTCCATAGTGTGGTTACTGGACTGTATGATGCAGAGGGAGGGCCCTAAGAGGGCTTCCCAGCACTTTTGTGAAGTATGAAACGTTCTGGCCAGATAGAACATTGTTCTTGTTCTTGCCTCCTCGGGTTTCTCTTCCTGCAGAACATGTGCAGGCCTCAAAGCCCACATCTGCAATGGATCTTATTAACCAAGATTGCTAAAGCTCAAGGAGAATGATGATGGAAAAAGTAAAAGAAAAGTACGCAAAATGTATAAATCGATATGATTATCACTCTATTCAACAATAAAATAAAAATTTCCTGTTTTTTCCAATACCGTGCAGCCTTACTCAGAATTTAACTTTGTGCTTTTAAACAACATGGGACCCTAAAATTAAGTCAGGAGTCAGAAAATTATAGTTCATGTTTACAACCCTAGTCTGTGCAGGAAACCACCCACTAAGTTCTACCAATTCTGCTAAGAAGAGTGGTCAGAAATCCAGACAGAATAATGCCAGAAGATCATTCAAGGCTATACAAAGTGTGTGGTTTCTCTGTAACCTGCAAAGGGACATTTATTCAGTGGATTAGATCAAATCCACAGCAAATGCAAATATATGCACCCAAAATGCTGGGTTTTTCGTAACTTATTAATGTTACTTATTTATGTAGTATATGATTAGTCCACTCTAAAAAAAAAAAAAGAATGGTTCAAATAAAAACACCAAAAGCCCAAACTTCTATGATATTTGTGCCGATGATGAGTGTACCTAAACTTCTGAGTGGAACTGTACATTTAAAGGATCCTCTTATTTCAGCAAACAGTTTTTCTTAGAATAGAAACCCTGGATAAAGAAAAGCTGGAGAAACTCAAGCAGTGGGTTTCCTCTGATGTTCATCTTTCACCAGCAGCAAAGAGATCAGCGTGTAACTAACAAGCTTGCGTCTTTCAACGCTTTTAAACAAATGCTGACCATCACACGTGAACTCACAAGAGGGAGAGTGAACACGAAGGCAAGCCATCCTCCAACCAGCATCGTCAGAACCACCAGCGTCAGACGTTCCTCCGTCAGGTAGACGGGCAACATGGCGGCTGGCCTCTGAGTCTGCCCTGTGGTCTTCCCACTAACCCCTCCTTTCTGGTCACTGTGGCTGCCAGCATTAGTCTGGAACTAAAACACATAACCAAAAACAACAGATGCATGATGAGGATCCATATCTGAATCTTTTTTTAAGTTTCTTCAAAGCAAATGTAGACGTAATGTCGACTCACATAGCGCTGATGGTAGTAGGATGCAGAGGAGACGGGAGAGGCAGACGTTCGAGGTGGGATGACGGCCTCACCAGAATGCTGCAGGTTGGCTGGAAAATCCCTCAGCATGGTTGTGTGGGCTAATGGAGGGACCTCATGGTGGCCTATAGTTTGAAAACATTATATAGTAATGCGCAGTAGTCTTAAATCATCTGCCTTTTATTCATATTTTCAATCTAAAGTGGTTAGTTTAGTTATCCTGGATTTCTGGAGGTCTTTTATTAAAAATAGCTTTTTTTTATTAGCATGACAGGCTTTTGTGAACATATTGATAACCATACAGAAATTTGCCATTGTCTTGATTGTTTTACATCTGATCTGTCATTGGAGGCTGTCAGACTGTCGTCACCTATTAGTAGCCAGTGGTTCTTCTGGCTGGTTGTGCTCCCTGGTGGATACTGAACATCGGTGGAAGGAATGATCTCACATTCCCCTCTCTGACTGACCGTCACCCCGGCCGTCACCGGACCCTCGATCCGAGCCAGCGTCAGTCCCCGGGGCTGCCATGGCAACAGAAAGCACAGAGCAGTCACCATACCTCGGTCCTTGTCCTCACCCTGTCATACCTGATCTGATCTGCAGTCTAGTCAGAAAAGAGGATTATTAGTGACCTTTGTTAGAGCAAGGTGTAGTATTACGCGCTGCACTCACCACCAGTGACACTCCACGATGAACGAGTGAAGTTGAAGCATAAAGGTGGGAATCGAGTTTTCCGACATAGAGAGTGGGTCTGAAGAGAAGAACATTTTTGTTTTTTCCTCACTTTAGTGACAATTTCAGTTGTGTCTCTTCCTTGTTGGTAGAGGAATGCCTTTTAGTCCCCAATTCAGTTCCATCTGGGTGCGTAAACTGCCTCTGTCTGTCCCCTTTTCTCCTGTCCCCCACCCACCAGGTTTAAAATCAGACCAAAGAGACATACAGTGCCTTGCAAAGTATTCAAACGCCTGTACTTCTTGAACTCCTTCCCCTTTTTGTCAGGGTATGACCACAAACTTCCATGTAATTCACTGGGAGTATGTGTGATTGTCCAGATAATTGTGAAGTGGAAGGAAGAAGATAGATACATGGCTTTCAATAATAAAATCTAAAAATTGGAGCTTGCAAATGCATTCAACCGTCATTAATCCAATCCCCCTTTATAAAACCCTGGGCAACAAAAAACACCAGAAGTGACATAATAAGTAAATATAGTCCACCGTTGTGTATTTTATTTTCAGCATATCTATATAGCTGTTCTGTGAAGGCCTTAGTAGTTTTTTTTAGAACATTAGTGAACAACTATTATCTTGGAGAACAAGGAAATCAGGAGACAGTGTGGTGATAACGTTCTGGAGAGGTTTAAAGCAGGTTTAGGTTGTAAAATAATAATGATAACAATACGTTTTGAACATGTAACGTGGCACTGTTTGACACATTATCTGAAAATGAAAATTGTATTGCACAAGTGGCCATCCAGTTAAAACCCAAGAAGCTCATTGAAACACTGGAAGAGTTGCAGAGATCCACAGCTCAGGTGGGCGAATCTGTTGACAGGATAACTATTAGTCATGCATTCTACAAATATGGCCTTCGTGAACGGGTGGCTAGAAGAACATCGCTGTTAAAGGAAAGCCATAAGAAGTCCTATTTGCAGTTTGCTACAAGCAATGTAGGGTACACAGCAACATGTAAGATGGTGATCTGGTCAGATGAGATCAAAATTCTATGGCAAAACACTATGTGAGGCAAAAAGCTGACATGGCTCATCACCCTAACCAAGTCCATCTCCTAGGAGAAACATAGTAGTGGCAGCATCATGCTGTGGTGATGCTTTTCTTCTGATAGCACAGGGAAGCTGACAATAGTTAATGGGAAGATGGATACATCTTTTAGATAAAAATGGGCAAAACTACATCTCTGTGTACAGCCAAACGAGACTTCCCCCAGAAGACTGGCAGCTGTAATTGCAGTGAAGGTGGCTCATCTAAGTATTGACTCACTAAGGGCTAATTTCAAATTCACAGCAAACTATTTCGATTTTTATTTGCAAAATGCATCAATTTCCTTCCAATTCACGGGTATGCACTACTTTGTGTTAGTCCATCAACTTAAATCTAATACATCGAAGTTTGTAATTCTGTGACAAAACTCAAAACATTCAAAGGGGGTGAATACTTGTGCAACACACTATAATTCTCAGTGTCTGACTCTGACTCCTTGCATTTTGTTTTCTCATCTCCTGCCATATTACAGCAATGAGAATAAAAGAAGACGACATTGGAGCTTGACAACAAAAAGAGGGTACAAAGACAAGTTCAGAAGCAGGTTAACAATTTCTGACCCTCATGTTCACCATTAGGGATTCATGATAAAAGTAAATCACTGTAAATCAGCTCGACCTTCAGTGTTTCTCTTACACTAGCTGGGTTTGAGCACTGGCTTGCTCCGTCACAAACTGATAGCTCCACTTTAGTGTAGAGTGAGCTTCTGCCTGGTCTTTGGCAGAGGAGAAGGTGAGAAAGCGTAGCGTCTCCATGGCGAGCGAGAGGTGAGGGGCATGTCTCAGTGAGTCTTCATAGTAGAGGTACACCCCTACAACAGGCGAACCGTAGTTTTGAGTCCACAGGACATCGCCTGAAAAGCAAGAAAACAAAACACTTCATCCCTGCTGGACAGCTGAGACTAAAGTTAGGAAACGTAGAAACCGCACAGATCCGCCTACCTGACTCCCTGTCGACCGTTACCATCAAACCATCACCGCTGGACACTAAATGAGCCATTTCTGGAGGAAGATTATTTAATGTTAGTTCTAGGACTGGAAAATGTGACATTCTACTTTGCAAAAAATAACTGCAACTAACCGCCAACCGCCTTCAGAGGTCAAATAGCTTTTATGCTAGAGCAGCAATAAGAGATTTATTGTTTACAGGAAGTCAAAAAAAGACCTCTTGGCATTTTTGCCACAAGCAATGTGGAGAATACAGCAAAGATGTGGAAGAAAGTGTCCTGGTCACACAAGACCAAAATGGAACTTTCTGACCTTTATGCAAAATGGTATACATGAGTCTTAACATGAGGAAATGATGGACAATCGTGCAAATTAAGTCCTGTCTTTGAAGTATGTGCAAATCACTCTAATACGCTCCCGTTCTGAATAGTGAGCATGTATTGGAATCGAGGGTGTGGAATTTACACTGTTCGCCTGCGTCGGGACAAGGTACATTACTGTTGCAGCGACAGCATTGTCTAATTTTTATTTCTATTCCTCATATTTAAGGATCAACCAACGGTCTAAGAATTTAATTTTAATGCTCTATAAGTGCCCCCAAGTTGTCAAATAATTATTAGACAAATTAATCCAACTCATAAAATCAGTTTCATGTTCAGTTTTAAGCATCCCGCATGCGGAGGTAAGTGAAGTCCCTGCATAGAAAGAGTGAGATTAAGTAATGTTATTATTGACTCACTGCTGCTTTATTTGAGTCGCAGTTGCACCAATTCTGTAGCAGCTCTACAAATATAGGGTATACATGGGATGTGAGAGATGTGGTGCTTATGTGGTGAAGTTTTTCAACATGTCCAGAAAATCCACAGCACCCTGGCTATTGAGCCATTTCCCAACAGCATTTTTTCTTTCTACATTATTAAAATGAAGGGCAGGTGCACAATAGTGTGACGGGAGTATAACACTCAACCAAAACACACTACGCCCACAGTTAAACATAGTGGTGGCACCATTATGTTCTGGAGATGCTTTTCTTTAGCAGGTACAGGGAAGCAGGTTAGAGTTGATAAAAGAAGGATGAAGTTAAATACAAGGCAATCCTGGAAGCAACATGCCTGAAGCTGAGAAATACTTCAGACTTGAGCAGAGGTTCACTTTCCAGCAGGACCCTACATATAACCTTAGCTAAAATGGTTTGGATCAAAGCATGTACATATGTCAAAATGGCCCAGTCAAAGCCAAGACCAAAATCCAATTGAGCCTTTTTTGCAAAGATTTGCAAAGAATTCCAGTTGCTAAATGAGCAAAGCTGGTAGAGACATACACCAAAAGACTTGCAACTGTATTTCCAGTGAAAGGTGATTCTACAAGGTACTGACCAAATGCATGCCACACTTTTCAGATTTTTATTTGTAAACAAAACTGAAAAGCATGCATCATTTCCTCTCTATTTTGCAATTCAGTGTCATTTGTGTTGGTCGACCACATGAAATCCCAAACAAATACATTGAGGTTTATGGTTGTAATACGTGAAAAAGTTCAACAGGTAGGAAAACTTTTGCAGGTAACTGTACATTAAGATCATGTTTAAGTCCTTGAGGCTGGTAAACAAACTGTATTTGTTTAACTTTCTGAATGCGTGTGCACAGACGTACTGTAGTCTTGCTTCTCATCGTAAGGATGAGCAGAATAATCGTTGTACGTAGCATTCCATCGAAGCTCTTGGGTCTTAGTATCAAACATGGTAACCATATACTCTGAAAAAACAAAGAGAAGCACTCATTAACTCCAGTCTAAAATCACTCATGGCTCTCATGTGCCTGGCCCATGAGGTGCTGTCTGTGTGCAACAAACCGGTGCGTCCGATGTAGAGCAGAGGAGTGTTGGGACAGATGGACTCAGAGGAGGAAGTGGTTAAACTTGTTTGCTTTTCGCCCGTTTCAGGATCCACTACAAACCACACGTCATGTTTTTTTCCTGTATGCACACATACGCCAAGAAGGTAGATTATCTGCAAACAGCAGTCAGGTGATTCGTGTGCTCATACAGCGTCACTGTGTAAAAGTAATACAGTATAGTTTGCTTTCCAAGACCCAGACTTTCTTTAAATCTTTCTAACCGGTCTTCTTCAGTACATTTTAAGGATGATAAAGGGCAGAAAATTAGTCCAGAGAAAAACTCCAGATGAAAATGTCAGAAAGCTTGAAGAACCGGTTACATCGCAAGAAGTTCTGATTCCTTGGAAGAAAAATAAAGAAAGAAATGCAGGATGAGGATGAAATGCATACAATATCTGACCTGTGTAGAGCATGCCATCAGAGCTTCTGCAGGGTGCGGATTGGACCAGCTCTGGGATGGTAAAAGGCAATTTCTGGGGAAACAGAAAAATATCAATGTTTTTTGTTTTTTAAACATGAAACAAAATGTGACACAAACTAAACAATATTACCATCAAGCCCTCCTTGTGTTTTCCTCCGAGCACATACAAACTGCCATCATTAGGATCTGGGAGAAAACCAGGCCTACATTAAACAAAAGAAAAGCATCCACAGTCAGATCAAAGTATCAATCCTTTGAGAAACCTTAGAATAAATCATTTATAATATTATTGCTATGTTCATAATACCAGTGAGGAATAATTAAACAACAAATAAACTTACAAATAAGCAGACAGTTCCAGACAAATATTAAATTTAAACAGAAGATCAGCAAAAGCTCATGAAAGGAGGAAGTTGGTAAAGCTGGATTCCAGCCAAAGACACATGATCGTACAGTCTCTGCAAAATTATTCAGACCTCTTGACATTTTTCACATTTTGTCACAACACAACCACGAACTTTAGCGTATTTAACGGGAATTTTATGTGATAGGTTAACAAATTAAAGTGATTTTAAGGTATGACTCGGCCAGCTTTGCACATCTAAAGATGGAAACTTTTGCCAATTATTCTTTATAAAGTATCTCAACCTCAGTCAGAAAGAACCGAGAGCATCAGTGAACCTCAATTATCAAGTATTGCCCCTGAGTCTCTATTAAACTTAGTTCTGAACGTTGACTGGGCCATTCTATAAACCATTCCAGTGTAGCTCTGGCTTGTCGTTGGTTCTGTTTCCTTAAGCCTTTAACAAGTTTTCCTCCAGGACTGCCCTGCACTTAGCTCCATCCATCATCCCATCAGCTCTGAAAAGCCTCCATGTCAGAGCATCCACACAGCATGATACTGTGTGGATGCTGTGAGCGTTAGATACGTGGAGTTATAAAAGCAAACGTTTAAATTGTCATATGTTAAGGGACAAAAATCGTCAGAAGACGATAACGACTTCAAAAAGTTTGTAGGACAACGTTTTATTTAAAGTTGTTTTTATCATTAAACGGATAAAAATTTAACTTTCGGATACTTCCAAGTGTGGCATAACACTTAGCATTCAGAAGAACTGAATAATTCTCCAAATTTATTGTTCAGTTAAAAATAATTATGTCTAATTTGTTTTTGAAAAAAATTCGTCAAAATATAAGGAGGGGCAGGGCTGCCCTTTGTCACCGGTCCTGTTCATAACTTTTATGGACAGGATTTCTAGGCGCAGCCAAAGGCCGGAGGGGGTCTGGTTTAGGGACCAGTGGATTTTGTCTCTTCTTTTTGCAGATGACGTGGTCCTGCTGGCCCCCTCTAGCCAAGACCTACAGCATGCGCTGGGGCGGTTCACAGCCGAGTGTGAAGCGGCTGGAATGAAGATCAGCTCCTCCAAGTCCGAGGCCATGGCTCTCGACCGGAAAAGGGTGGCTGGTCCTCTTCAGGTTGGAGGGGAGTTCCTGCCTCAAGTGGAGGAGTTCAAGTATCTCGGGGTCTTGTTCACGAGTGAGGGAAGAATGGAGCGGGAGATCGACAGACGGATCGGTGCGGCTGCCGCAGTAATGGGGGCACTGTGCCGGTCCGTTGTGGTGAAGAGAGAGCGGAGCCGAAAAGCGAAGCTCTCGATTTACCGGTCGGTCTACGTTCCTACCCTCACCTATGGCCATGAACTTTGGGTCATGACCGAAAGAACGAGATCCCGGATACAAGCGGCTGAAATGAGCTTCCTCCGTAGGGTGGCCGGGCACTCCCTTAGAGATAGGATGAGGAGCTCGGCTATCCGGGAGGGGCTCGGAGTAGAGCCGCTGCTCCTCCACATTGAGAGGAGCCAGTTGAGGTGGCTCAGGAATCTATACTGGATGCCTCCTGGACGCCTTCCTCGGGAGGTGTTCCAGGCACGTCCCACCGGGAGGAGGCCCAGGGGACGGCCCAGGACACGCTGGAGGGACTATGTCTCTCGGCTGGCCTGGGAATGCCTTGGGCTCCCCCCGGAGGAGCTGGAGGAGGTGTCTGGGGAGAGGGACGTCTGGGCGTCTCTAATTTCTAATCTGCTGCCCCCACGACCTGGTCCTGGATGAAGCGAAAGATGACGAGTACGAGTAAAATATAAGGAGCTGGTAAGATTTTGTCATGCAGCAACTGACATGTAGGTTGTTTGAATAAATGTGTCCTGCAATAAAATATGAATCTGGTTTTAGAGGGTTTACATGCCCTTTTTGCAGATAGAGTGTGAAAATGAAATCAGTTCACAGATACAGAATTTGCATGAGAGAAAAACTGACACACTAAGGTGTATCTGCTTGTGACTGGATTATTCAACACATGTTAATGGCAGGCATAACGAGAACCTTGGATACAGATCTGATCTAATTTCATAACCATTTAAAGCAACTACATTCAAATCTTAATCCTAAATCTAAAGATGCAAAATGCAAAAAACAGACAAAAGTTGTTTTCAGCAAACTGGGTTATAAATGCACTTAAATCTGGGGTAGAAAGGATCCAGCCAAATGTGTATGTCTTTAGGTGTGCGTTACTTACTCTGTGAGGTAGTTGGGCACTTGAATAACTGGGTCTGAAACATGTTTAAAAATTATTTTATAAAAAAACCCACAATAACAATGAAAAACTGAATGGATGCCACAAATATATATGTATGTAAACCTTCTCTTAAAGTCCATTTGATGTCTCCTGTCTGCTTGGAGACGGCATGCAGACTGCCGTCCAGGGTGGAGACAAACAGAAGGGACTCTGGGAGTGTGACTGATCGGACTCCCCCAACCTAAAGCATTACAGAAGAAAGAAAAGCAACAGTTATGTCAGGTGTCAGAAGGACGTCAGGTGAGTCACATATCCAAAGTTTGCACCACAGTATGAGTTGTAGATGGTTGTGGGAGTGCCAGTGCTACACTGTCCAGCCCCACAGGATATCCTGATTCTCCCCACCCCCCCATTTATTGTGCCTCCAGTGATGTCAACCCAAAAATGATGGGATTTTTAAAAACTTTAACTTTATTAAGACTTAGCATTTTTGCTGTGTTTTTATTGTCGGTATACATTTGTCAGTGAGAAAGAAAACACACTACTGCATAGTGTCTTTAATAGATTACAACAATAAAAAAAATTAAAACGTCTGCAAAACAGTAAATAATCGAAGAATATTTAAATTAGCGTTAGGCTCGGCCTTGATTTATGTTAATAATAGGCTTAGGTTTATGTAAATGAAATAAAACTTAGACTGAGATGAGACAACGGGACAAATGATGTCCTCTCAGGTACCAGACGCTGCATCCGTGTGTCTGTGTGCGTAAACCGCTCCCATGTTTACCCAGCGAGGGGCGTCAGCTGGTAACCGCATCGGTGTTCAGACGAACAGAACCGCGGCAGAACCAAAACGTGCACAGGGGACAGTCGTGAGCGCGCAGACCCCTAAAAACGCACGTACTCATTCTGCATTGCTGTGTTCAAGGAGTGTTTTTTTTCCTGGCCAGTCAGCAAGCAAAACTCTTAAAACGACCCATCATCAAATGACTGGCAACTGTACTGGAGCCTGAAATAGCCGCAGAATCCAGTTGCGCCAGTCCCCGCTGCGTATAAACTGCAGAGCACGAACCGTGACGTCAGAAACAGAAACAGCTAAAAGTTGTTTGGTTTACCTGAAGTAGTTTGTTTTCGCAGGACAGAAGAAGAAGAGACAGCAGAAGGCGTCCCAGACCCCTCATGACCCCTAAAACCCGCGGCTTCATGGTGGTCCGACACAATCCTACAGACTCAGTCAAAGCTGTCAAACTAACGACAGACGTCAAACTCTCTCTTCATTTCCGGCGTCCGTCTGCCACATTGCCAACGTCTCTAACGAATGTGATGAAAATTAAAGTGCCGCTTTATATCCATGAGAACTTTCTCCTGTCACTTTCCCACATTTCCGTGTTGGGACGGAACCTGTAACGTCAGGAGAGAACTGTCAGGACGAACCTGGAGGTGGGAGGAGCCGCTGTCGCGAGATTAACTGACGGCTCGACCAATCAGAGACGGAGTTGAGAAAAGCGGGGGCGGGACTATGGAAGTGGCTGGAACACGTGGAAAGAGACAACAGGACATGTGTAAACGCAAGAAGAAAGCCTTTTTGTGCAATAGAAAGAGGTGGAGGGATTAATTGTTCCCTACTTTACACATCCAATAGACCCCCACACACCAGGGACAGAAAGGGCTTTTACATTACGTGTGAAGGGCTGTGTGGTCCTTGAATTGAACTTTTCGTTACTTTATAATTTCAGATGTACATTTCTGCTTAATTTAGCTGTCAGAAGTTTTTATTTTATTTTAATCAGTGTTTCGCCCTATTCTTCCATTCACTTGTTTTCCATACCCTTAGGTGGTAATTTGGTGTCTTGCAAAAGTATTCATACCCAGGGTTGTTACTACACATGAAACTATACAGGGATGCAAGATCTGAATACAATGACTTCATGCTCACATTTTCAAATAAAAAAAAAACTCTAGAGGTCTGTTTTTTCATCGATGTCTACACATAAAGAACTATTTCAACTGCACATGAAGGGATTTTTTTACAGCTTTCCTGTTGAATTTATGGTCTAATATCACAGGCTTCAAGTCTGCTACAGCACCTGATCTTTTTGTATCATCTTTTTCTTCAATTAGAGTTGTAATACACACTTGCTGAACAGGGCTTTCAAGTGTGGGCATATATATTCAGCATTTCCTAAATGTTTTTAACCTTTATAGTGTATTTTTAAAATATACATGTATACAAAGTATGTCATCTGCATAAACAGCAATGTCCATAATGCTAGTGTGTTTCCTAATTCATATCCTTTCAAGGAGTCAGATTTTAAGATAATTTTTCAATGTGGATCTTTGGGCGCTTTGTTCAAGCAGATTGACACAAAGACACAATTTGTTTGTCCGAATGTTGATTTAAAGCTTTGTCCTGAGATAGGTCTGACACTTTATTCTTTCACTGATGTTTCATTTTAAGCTTACAAACAATAACTGTTCATATTCCTTTACCTTTTATATCTGTCGTTAAAAAACATTAAAAATCATACCTGCAATGAAACATAGTGGTGGTAGTGTTGTGATGGTCTTTGGATGCATTGCTGTAAATGATGAAGACATGAATTCTGGTCTCTAACATAAAAGCATTAGTTTGTGACCTTTCATTCAGGTATGCCACAGGTCAGTGATCCAAAGCACACCAGCGAGTCCACCTCTGAATGGCTGAAAAAAACATAGTGAAGGTTTTGGAGTGGCCTAGTCAAAGTCTGTACCGAAATCCATTTGAGATGTTGTCATGACATTACCGTTTGGCTGAATTAAAACAATTTTGCAAAGAAGAGTAGGCAAAAGTCCCTCCACAGAGATTTTAAGGCTCACTGCCAGTTATTGCAAACACTTGGCACAACCAATTATTAGATTTCTGGAGTAATTACTTTTCACATAGTGGCAGTTTGGTTTTGGATAGCCGTATCCCCTCTTAATACATTAAATAATCATTTGAAAACTTACATAGGGTATATTTCTCTGTTATTTTGTATTTTTTTGACAATCTGAGATGTTTAAGTGTGACCAAAAAGCAAAAAACCAAAGAAATCTGTTAGGGGTAAATATTTTTCACAGCACTGAACATGCCTCGTGTCAAGCAGAAAACTGGATTTCCTGTGGCTCTCCTACATTAAAGCCAGACTTCTGTAGAGTCCCACTCAACACTCACCCGAGTTTTGAATCTCTGCAGCTCCTCCACAGTTACCTTGAGCCACTTGGCTGCTTCTCTGATTAATGCTGCCCTTGCCTGTCCATCCATCCATCCATCCATCCATCCATCCATCCATCACTTTTTGTGGGCTCTGAGGGAAGGTTGCACTCAAAGTACTAATTTAATACACTTAAAAATACCAAAAAGATAATTTCTATACTGTCTTAAATAAAAAAAAAAACAAGGTTTGATTTTACTTTGTCACACAATACAAGAACTTGTATGGACACAAAAGATTTGATTTTCTTGTAGCATATTTCCTTTTAACGATACCACCTGATTTCCAGATGCCTCCATCTTTTATGCACGATTTACCAAAATACAGTACTATTCACAAAATACTCTTTAAAGAGCCTCTCCATGGGCAAACATGGGTTGAAATCAATTGTAAGGGAACACTTTTCTGATATTAAGTTATTTTTTAAAATGTGAAATAAAATATCACTGCAGGCACATCTGTCATTTGAGGTAAGCTCAGAAACTGAGGCAAAAGCATCACAAACTGGTGCAAAAAGGCAGAACATGGCAGTGTACAGGTAGGCAACATGTGGGCCCTCCACACAGTGCAGGACTCAAGGCGTTTGGCTTGATGTAGTCTGTAACTGGTGGAGCACACTGTCTGGTATGGGGTAGCTAAATAGCTCAAAGTCCGGTTCATATAGTCTATACAACTCTCTCCTCTCTGTAATGGGAATCTCTGCAAACCAGTCCCTCTCCCAGCTGGCTGCCGTGCGGTTTCGAGGACCTGAAGGGAACCGCAGCAGGTGATCCACCTTCAGCAGCTTCAGCAGTTGCTCGGAGTCTGTTTCCAGATCTTCTAACCGTCCTATGAAGTCATACTTCACCTGACAAGGATGACACAAACGATACACCTGCATAACAGAGAAATAAGGGCAAAGGCAATCAGGAAAGTAAATAAAGATTTAATCATTCATTTTTATCACTGACAATTTTGCAAAGAGCTTCTTCGTCAGAATCTTTGGTTTTCTTGGAGGAAATGAAGAGAAGGTTCGACCTTAGAGACTGCTATTTCAAAGCAGTTATGAAAACTTAAAACACTTTTCGGATACAAAGAGGCTTTGGAGGTCTCTTATAAACGATGGCCATATTTTAATGGTGGACGTAGCATATGTGATAGTACAGATTGTTTAAAAAAAAAATTGTTTTATAAAATTGATGTGGGGCTACTTATTGGTAATGCAGAAAAGAATGGAGTAAGCAATCCTACATTTCCCTAGGATTCTGCTACATAGAAAAAGTGGGTAAGTTTCCAGAAAGTAGGGTGGACTTCTCCCCACCAAAAACTGTTTCTTTGTTTGCCATCAGGATAATCAAACAGTTCTTTCTGACTAAGACCTATCACTTATTCAGATTTTTTTTTTCTTTAAGAAAACAAAATAAAAAACTGAGGAATGAGGACACAACACAGCTCATGCCACTGCAATGAGTAATAGCCCCAGCAATTGAGTCAACAGCCTGACCATGGAAGCAGATGTCCGTTTTGAGCATAACGTTTCTCAGGTAAGAAAATGCATTGTTTTTACCGTGGGTATCAATTTGCATGCATCCTTTGTCAAAAGAAATGTCTGCTGATGCATCATTAATGTAAATAAATAAGTGCAATGTAACAGAGAGGCATTTTTTTCAGTGTCTGGCGCAGACTGTACAACCGTAATTTGACCATCCTTCCAACCAAAACAAGCGTAGGATTAGCTTGAAGTGACATTTTTTTTTAGAGTCAAACAACATGTTCTGACAAAATTAACTGCAGATGGTCTCGGAGTTTAAGTGGAGTGACAGACGATGTCCTCAGAATAACAGTTTGACAGTAAGCCCCTCACGGGTAAAACAACATAGTGCTCGTGTAGAAAAGCAAGACCTTTGGCTACATCTGTTCACTATAGCTGTGTTTGAGAGATTCAATGCAAAATTTACCAATATAAAGTTTTCAGTTCACCTAGATGTTTGGAGAAATTGGAGTGCTGATGACTGTGTGCATAATTTGAGCTGAAACCTTTTCTATTACTGCTTTCGTCTTGAGTGGTCCTTTAATGCGATGACCTGGTTTGGTATTCCACACAGAAAAACCTTCGTCTTCAACAGCTTTCTTTCTTTTATGTTTTCTGACATATTTCTTGAAATTTAACATGGAAATGAATATAGCTATTGTGCACTACAAGCCTAAATGTGATTAACCATTAAACATTACTTGTCTATTAAGGTTTGTTTGCATTCATCAGCCTTCAAAACATGGAGTCCAACAGGCCTCTAAATGAACGGTTCAGTTGAACAATGTGCAGAGTTTCCTCTGTATACATTAGAAGTACTAAATGTTTTTTTGTGTTTTTCTTTGTGTCAATATCAGTCCACTAAACATAGTTTCTATATTATACTATGATATCTGGTAGAACAAAGTTTTCTTTGAGGAGACAAAAGATTATAGGAAAATATTTTTAAACACAGGAAATACAATAGTTTTAGCCTGCATATGTTGACATGAAGGTCATGCTCAGCAGTACCTGCCGCCAGTGCTCATTAAAGATGCTTTCCCTCTCCGTTTCTGGATCCAGCAGGTACGTGATGAACTGATGAAACGTTGGTGTGATTCCCGCTGCAAACGCCTCTGCGGCCGTCTCTGCCAAACTCCCAGTCACATTACCGTACCGACGCAGCATGACTGAACCAAACTGCCTGTAGAAGTCCTCGTTGGGCCTTAAACACACACAGATACGCGCTCTTTATTTAATTCATTAAATACGTGTCAGGGTTTCTCTTCATTGCGTTTACATGCACATTAGATACACACCTCTCAAACTTGTTCCTGAACGCAGAGATAAGGCGCACAAAGGGGTCTCGCACAAACAGAAACTTGGTGTAGTGTTGAAGCTTGAGCGCCATCAGGTGGCGGGAAAGTGAACCATAATGACGCCAAAACCTGGACACACACAGAGCACAATAAATGCTCATCAGTTTGTGTTGATTTTTTTCTCTTCTTTTCACCTCAAAAGCTGTGCAGCTGCTTTAAAGAGAAACTTGAAGGTGAGAGGAGCCATTGGGAACACAAAGTAAAATCTTCCCCACAGCTGGAAGGTTTTTAAAAATGCACAGCTCCTGAGAGGGAAAACAAAAGTGTTTCTGTGCTGCAGCACCAACTCATGCCTAATTTTTCCACTCCCTCTTTCAACTTTCAGCTTAATAAATTCCTCTTTTAATTTGCAGGTAGTCTGTCAACAACAGCATTAGTAAATCTTTTGACGGAGGCACCGAGCAGTAAGGGGCGAAATAAATCGCTGCCCAACAGATTGTTTTAAATTAACTTGCTAAATCTTCCTAATTTATATTTTCTGTAATGAGCACTCTTTTCTCTCTTCTTTTTTCACACTTTGACTTGCATTGAGAGAGTATTTATGCAGTTGCAGAATATTTTCTACAAATATTAACATAATTTAAATAAATAAATTAATTAATAGATTTTGAAAGACACGATTAGGTAGAATAATATTCAGTCATCGTAACCATCTTGTTCGCCCATCTTGTGAGCAGACTGAGCATCTCAGGATTTTTGGCTGGAACGATACAGGAACCAACTCTGAGCATTTCAGACAGTAAACAAACAAACATAAGATGGTCATCTTATGTTTGTTTACTTGGTTTGCTTCCTCTCTATCCCCCCCCTGTCTAATCCAGTGGTTCTCCATCCTGGTTCTCATGACCCACAGTCCTTCATCTTTAAGATGTGCCTCTGCTCCATCAGACCTGATTTAAATGATTGCTTTACCTCCTCAGCATGCAATCAAGCGCTGCAGAAGCCTGTTTCCTACCCATACATGCAAGTTAGGGGTGTGGCACCAGGGAAACACCTAAAACGTGCAGGACCAGTTGGTCCTGAGGACCAGGGTTAAGAACCACTGATCTAAGCTGTTAAAGACTGGGTCCGTGGATCCATTGTTTTCTGCTAATCCGAGACTGGGTCGCGGGGACAGCTGGTCCAGGAGGGAACCCCAGACATCCGTCTCCCAAGTGACATCCTTCAGTTCAATCTGGGCCCTCCCTGGGGTCTCCTCATAGTGGGACGTACCCGGTAAACCTTGCGCCCAGGCAGCATCCTGATCAGTCGCCCGAACCACCTTGGTTGACTCCTTTCCATACAGAATGGGTCATTTTCAATAATGTGTAATATTACATTTAATTTCAGTGGAATACTTCTGACCTTATCAATGTATATTTAAACAGGCCCCCTCACAGTGACCGGCACACCTGGTAAAGATGTGTAAAAAAACCTTTAAATAAATTAATCTTTTAATGCAGTAGCATAATTTTACACATATTTGTTTATTCAACCTGTAATTAAGTACTTAGTTTACTCAGTGGAGGAAAAAAAAAGTCCCCATTCAGATTTCTTCATAAAAAACTTACTTATTCCACAATTACTCATAACAATTCCTATGAAATACTTGAAACATATTTTTGCTTTTTAAAGATTATTTACATGTCCTTACACTTATGACTTCGTCTTTCCCTGGGCTATTAAACAGCACGACACAGAGGTCCCCCATTCCTCTTACCCACTCTTCAAAACAGGAAAGACAAGAGAACATGTCCTTATGTAAGGCAGATGCGTGCTGATCCTCATAAGTTCAGAAATGCCTACAGGAAAATAGCAACGTGCCTAAACATAAACATAT
This sequence comes from Crenichthys baileyi, assembly GCA_036173005.1. Classification (NCBI taxonomy): domain Eukaryota; kingdom Metazoa; phylum Chordata; class Actinopteri; order Cyprinodontiformes; family Goodeidae; genus Crenichthys; species Crenichthys baileyi. Next base: position 116,064 of record JAHHUM010001454.1, on the reverse strand, counting down.
CTGCAGTCAGAGCAATAATTAAAATTATTACAACCAGTGGAACAACTGGAACATAGTTGGATGAGGACCAACACTTATCTCACCACCACACACATTGTAGATTAGACTAGACATCAATATGTGAACATTTCTTAATAAAGAACTGAATATTTAATGGGGCGTCCTAACTGTTTAACACGGCTGTGCCTATTTTCATGCCTTTGATCTTGGTCAGCAGTTTGACATAGCCTAGGTAAAAAATATGGATAAATGCGTGTGCGTCATACTTAGCAAAGGTGAAGTGTAGAGAGGAGTTGTGCACAAGGTCAGCAGGCACAGACTGCGGGTCTGTGTACGGTTTCCCTGTGATGGGTGAGATCAGAGACTGAGACAGGACCACCATGATTCTCTTCCAGTTGGTGCAGGCCACCTGAACAGAGAGCAGAGTTTGGAGAAGGTAGGAAACATGAAGATCGATTAACCATCTACATATGGAAGAAGGATGCAAAAACAAAACTCTGCCTACCAGATAGAGATGGTTCATGTTTTCTTTTATTAAGTAGTAATGACCAGTCAATATTTAACCTGCAGTAGATAACTCTCTCCACTTTGATGAAAGAGGGATTAGTTTTCCTGCTAAAAGCTGGTCAGATCAAAGTCAGTACAAAAAGGGACTTCAGCCGCCCTATACTGTTCCTCTCAACTGCTATCCAGTTTGCATTAAATGATTATTTACACATTAGTCCACAGTTATTCACAAGGAAGCCTGTAGGATCCATAGCAATGACCACAGAATTTAAAACACATACTGCAAAACAGAATGTGTAAAGTACAACAAAGTACTAGGGAAATTGTAAAATTTGGAAACGAAATCTCAGAAACATTCATGAAAACATTCTCCAATCTGGAAAAGTGTTGAATTTGTAGAAAAAAAAGGTCTAACCTTCGATGATTGAAGGTATAGAATTGTGACAGAAAATCTAGGATATTTTCTGCGATTATAGAAAGCGAAGTCGGAAATTTGCAAGAACAAAAAAACAAAACTTTTAGTATTCAAGTTTAAAAATTTATGAGAAAAAAATCAGAGGTCCTAATAGATTAAGGTCGGAAATTTACCAGAAAATCTGGGATATTATAAGTGGTCCAACCGGGGCCTGTCCTTTTCAGAACGACATCGGTCCACTCAGACTTGGCAGCAGACGCCTAGTTGCCATAAACCCAGACAGGAAAGAGCTACTGAACGGCTGCATCTGGTAACTGTAGTTGTAATATCTAACTGTAGACTTCTTTTCCTGCTTGCGGAGCATTTCTTATCTTGCAGCTAACGCTAATGTTGTTGTAAAGTTAGACACTGAATTTAATGTGTGTCCCTTTTATATCGCAGCTTTCTGACTTTAATCATGACATTTTTCACTTTATTCACACAAATTTCCTATTTCAGTCATAGAACTTTTACGTTTTTCTTGCTAATTTCTGACTTTAATGAGAGATTGTTTTTGCTTTATTGATGAATATTCCTTACTTACACGATCAGAGAGGATCCTACTTTGTTCTCACAAAGTTCTGCCACTGCCTTGGTACATCTATGTGTGGTGGTTCATGAAGCTCTGAATCAAACAGCAGTTCGAACCTTTTGAATCTCCCCTAAACTCCTGATTGGGCTTTGCTTCACAACCCTCTAGGCTGCAGTTATCCTCGCTGCTCGTCCACCATTTTCTTCCAAACTTTTTCCTTCCACTCAAGTTTCCATTAATATGCATGGCCTAAGCCTTTTGTGAAGAGCCAGGTAGAGTAGGTCTTTAGCAAAGACCTACCCTCTGTTGTGGACGATATTATTGACTGTCTGCAGGACAACTGTAAAGTCAGCAGCCTTTCCCGTGACTGCAGTGGACAAAAAACACTTTTGTGTTTAAAATATTTTTATTTGTTTTCTGTCATAATATATTTTTAGGGAAACTGAAATTTGAATGAATTTTACGTAACTGAGATGCGCCTGTATTTGTAGGCACGACGCTGGTTCATCCTTTGAGTTTAGGAGCCTTTTGATACCTGAGTGATTTATAGGTCCGATTTAACTGGGTTCTTTAATAAAAACAGCAAAAAATGGTCAGGAGCTTTAGACACCATAAAAAAATATTGATCAGGACCTGTTTAAAGGGTATAAGAAAGTCTGACTGGAGGCAAAATATCACAAAATGAGAGAAGATTTAAGACTTTTACACTGTGCTGTGTGTAAACTATTAACGCTATCATCACAAAAATACACAGAAAGCGACTGTACCTTGGGAACATAGCAGTAGATAATCTGGTGTGTATCATCCACTATCAGATGATCCAGCTCCCTGAAGGGGATCTGTTCAAATGCCCGAGTCCTTCCGGGAAATTCCAGCCCCTCCTTCCCTGAACATACGTCTATAATCCTCTGCTTCCTCGCCTCCTGTTCCCTCTCCTCAGCAGTCCACCTCTTTTCTCCTCCCTTCTTTATTTGCTCCTCACCTGCAAGTTTCTCAGGTGTTTGTTCTGGGATGAACTCGGTGGTGCTGTAGCCAGTGAAGGAGGCACTGGCCTGTACCTGAACGGTGGACAAAGATGGTGGAGAAACTGTGGTACTCTGGGCCCTCCAACCAGAGGGAAGCGATTTATGTTTCAGATCCTGAAATGGGTGGATGTTGGGTCCGCTGACATCGTCCCAGTAGGCAATGATGAGCATAACCATGAACAAAGAGCCCAGGACGAAAGCCACTCGTAGACCACGCCATGTTGCCATGGTTATGCTGCATTAAAAACTGTGTTTGGTGAAAAGGAGAAGGAACTGGTTATGTCCACTCCATGGTGGCCCACACTTTCACTGAACGAGGCACTTCTCTCTTCGCAGCTGCAACTAAAAGAAAGAGGAAGAGGAAATAGAGCAAAGATTTCTTTAGTCCGAGAACCAGATTACAAAGAAAGTACATGTGCAGTTAAAAGACAGAAGGAGTAATGCTGGCAAATATATTTAAAAAAATACCCAATGTACCCTTAGCTACATAAATGACTCAGTGACATATCTAATGAATAATGTTTGTCTTTTCATTTGATATGTTTTAATAATAAAAGCAAATGGAAACACAGAAAATCTTTAAAATGTCCGAAATAGAGCCTGTAGACGTTTTTAACATCCAGCTCAAGGTGCTGGTTTGTGGGCTTCTTTGTATGCTCTGTCTGTCAGGGGGTATTCATGGCAGTGGATAAAAAAACTCCACCTTGCACCTCTGTGTAGTCTGTGGCCTTTGTGGATTTTGGGGTGGCGTTTAAAATAGGAGTCCAGCTTCAAGAGGTGTTTTTTTTTTCATCTCAATCATTCAGACAGACAGAATAATGTCCGCTTTTAAAATGTGCTGTAATTCAGCAGAAATTGCAGGGTCGCCCACCTGAAATTTACCACTCAGGTGAATGACAGAAAACCCACGTTAGAATGCTTTTAAATCCCTAGGTAGGATGCTGGGTAGTTAGGTCTTCAGACTACTGCTCTCAGACATTTCTCCTGACTTCCATACAAATCCTGAATATACCCTTTAATTCTCGTGATCTCTCCAAACATTGACTCTGAGCGACAGTCCCTGTAAACTCCAAGATGCCCTAAATTGTCCAAAGGTCCAGAGGGAATTCTTGCACATTTTTAAATCATTTACAGTCATTTTACTCAAACAGCATACCATCTAGGCGCGTGAGCTTGCAAATACTGTGCTAGGAATGCAACATAAAACTATTAATAACTATTAACTGAGTTACACAGTATAAATACACAAAAATCGAATATAAATTGCGGATTTATGTCCGTTTCTACAGTTTTAGTTCATATTTTCTTTGTGATTCACATTAAACACAATTACCTTTTAGTACCTTCTGATGTACAGCGTTCCTACTTTCTGTTGTTCTGTCACTATCATTTGAGGTAACAGGCATTAGGAAAAAAAGTCTTTAACACAAAGTCCTACAGTGTTGCTTCACAACTGAATCTATTTCTAAAGATCCTGTGTGGCTGTGCAATGCTTGACAACACCCTGCGTTAATCCAACAATTGCCACCTTAATGTAACCTAATAGCGCACAGGTAACTGCTTTGAGCAAATGTTAGTTTTAATATTTTATGTGATATTTAAACATTTTAACATGATAATGATTGTAAAGACTTTTATTAGATTGATGGTTGATATCATGTTTCTTGAACAGTTCAAGTAATTAAGCCTTTTTAATAAGTTTAAAAGAAAATCAATGAGTTTAATTTTTTGTATGACTACTAAAGATTACGAGCATATGTTGTTTGTCTTGCCGTACACATTTGGGGCCTTTTTATTGACCAGATCAGTAAATAATGTTTAGGTTTTATTTTACTTTTTAATTCCCATTTGCATGTACTCTATGGAGATCTTTCAATGGATGCATGCAGTTTTTTTTTTACTTCCTAGTGTTCTTGCTTTCCTTTGGAAAAATGGTTCCCTGTGGAAACTATGTTTTAGTTTTCTGTATAAACCCCTCTCTGACAAACATTAGGTCTGATTTGATGGATGGATGGATGGATGGATGGATGGATGGATGGATGGATGGATGGATGGATGGCAGGTGATGGATGGATAACTGGAAGTAGAGTTTGGCGAGGCTGGTCATCCAGCTCTAATTTAAAGTCACTTATTCAAACATTTTTTCCTCAACAAAATGTGTATTTAGAATGTTATTATAATGTTGTTAAAATGTTATTATCAAATAAGCACCGTCTAACTGAATAATCTGAACTGAAACTATCTCTGTTGTTATGCTGCTATAGGCTTAGGCTGCTGGAGGACATAATGACCACTTTCACCCTCTTCGCTACATTCTCACACTACTCTCCAACTTTGCATTATTTGCTGTTATCTCAGCTTTTAACTTTGTTCTCTCTCTTTTCTCTTCCTAGAAGCTACACCTGGCCTGACTCTGTGTCTACCTGTGACACCTTTCTGGAGAGGGGAATCCTCCAAGCTTCTGCTGGCAACAACTTAATGCTCACCCTCTACTGATGATCCAAATGGCCCTGTCTTTCAGTGTTTAACCCTTTCTCTCTCCTAGACATAGTTACTGACTGAGGTTTTACTGTAACTAACTCTATGTGCTCTCTTCAGACTCTAACCTTGAAAACTGGCTCAGAGTTTATCTGTTCCTTCTTTCTAGGTGAAACGACTAAAGGAGCTATAACCATTAACATTTACTTTTCCTTCCCATAGAAAGTACTCCTGGATCAGTGCTTCTTTGTTCTCTTTGTGTCTCTGCTCTGTTCTCTCTAACCCCCAGTCGGTCGTGGCAGATGGCCGCTCACACTAAGCCTGGTTCTGCTGGAGGTTTCTTCCTGTTAAAAGGAGTTTTTTCCTCTCCACTGTCGCTACATGCATGCTCAGTATGAGGATTGCTGCAAAGTCAACGCCAGTGACTGTCCAACTGTCTCTACATGCTCATCCAGGAGGAGGGAATGCTGCAAGTCACTGACTGGATGCAATCTGCTGGTTTCCTTAGACAGAAAAACTTTTTATCCAATTTGAATAAATAACTGAATCTGGCTGCACTGTTCCATGGTTAAGATTAACTGGAATGTATGTACCTGACTTTTGTGAAGTGCCTTGAGACGAAATGTGTTGTGAATTGGCACTATATAAATAAACTGAATTGAATTGAATTAGAATGTTGTTAGAATGTTATTAGAATGTTATAATGTTATTATAATGTTGTTAAAATGTAAATAGAATGTTATTAGAATTATATTATGTTATAAGAATGTTAAAATGTTAATAAAATGTTATTAGAAAGTTTTTTTTTTGTTNTTTTTAAAACTAGGATTAAGGAAGGATTCCCTGACTGGGAATCTTTTTGGGAATTTGGGGTATATAAATAAACTGAATTTTATTAATAAAACCGGACTTGTTCCAGGGAGAGTTTCGAATATCAAAAGCTCCGCTCTCCTCAGTCCCACGGGTGCAGAGCACTTGATCATAGATGCCACATGTGGTCCATTAGCCACAGCAGCCATCTTATTACGAGACAAGACCCACCTCATAATGAAGGAAGCCCTGCCGGCCCTCACACACAGAGATAAACACACACAAGTGTCTGTTAAGGTAAATAGAAAAGCAGGTGGTGGTAAATGGTGGTTGTGTTCAGTAACACAGACTTCAATCACTCTTGCTTCTCTGTAATAATGTACCTGTTGAAGAGAAATTGTCTGCTGGTTGAATTCATACCCTCTGCACCATATCGGTCATATTGTTATGCTCTGACACATACAGGCCAACAATCATAATAATTAAAAACATATATCAATATTTTCCAATAACCAGACTGGTTTCTATGGTGTACAGCCTTAAAGCTGCTCTGTAAGAGGCTTGGACCTGGTCAGGGTCAGAGGTCATCTGCTGCTGCTTGGTTCTTGTTTTTAGAGATGCTTCTAAATGGTTGACCTCTGCTTGATTGCAGCGCCACAAATGCAGTGTTGGGATCCAGTTTGACTCCGTTAGCATCATCTTTAAGCTCTTGGAGAAAATCCTCTGGAATCTTTCTGTCAAACACACACGCTCCGATGAACTGCAGATGCTTTCCTGGAAGCAGACAAGCATCTACGTGAGATCTTGTTGGACCTTCTCATCTCCAACATGTGCAGCTTTCAGCTGAGCTCCTTACCTATGTTTGGAAACTGGTTGTAGTCGAAGGTCACACAGATGAATGTCTGAGCGTTTGTATTCCCACTGGAAGGCCAGAAGCTGTTGGCATCTCGCTCCATAGGGAACTGTGGTGTGCTGTGTAGGAGCCAGACTCCTCTTCTATTCTTCTCCACCATCACAACTCCTGGAAATGAAGTACATGGAAAGAAGCAGAGCATTGAAGAGGCATATCTCTCAGTCAGTAGCTGGGTCCAGTAGGTCCACCTGTGCTGTGTTTCATTGCTAAAATGAGAGCAGGAATGATTTTAATAGTATTCTGTAGGAAATGAGGAGATGTTTTATGCTATAGTTTAGAAACTACTCTTAGCCCGAAAGAAAACGGTTTGACCATCCCAATGAGTTTACCCTGCGTGGAGTAACTATCCGACACTCTGCTCCGGTCTGGGCCCGGTTCTGACTTTCAGAACTTAATTTTAATTTCTCATCAGCTGCAGGTAAGATACCTAAAACTTATAATGTCCTCAAAGAAATCTGCTTCCATAATCTCCAGCTGTCTCTATGGGCTCCCCCAGTTTTGGTATCTTGTGAGGGACAAACAGGACATCAGGGACGATCTGTCCAAACTGTTGAGTCTCAACACTGTTTGGTCAGTTTCCTAGGCCTATAGAGGAGATCCTGGCCCAATCACTGGTTCACCCAGGTGTCCAGCCACAGGATCTGGACACCCGGCAATGCCCACATCATCAGCTCCCCACCACTGTGCCTTATAGTTGCCATGTGGTGTTGTAGCTCTGTTTTCGGAGCCAACTTTGAATGCATCCTTTCTCCAACCGCATTGCCTCAAATGCCGCTTCCTGCAGCTGTCTGCTGATTAGCTGCCTGGTTCTCCTCAGCCTTTTATCAGGTCATCTGTTGCCATCACGTCTCAACTGTCCAGATATTGTGGATCCGAGGTTTTCACCAGATTTCACCTGCCTGTCCCTCCTTGGATGTCAAGGTTCTGGTTTTGTTCTCCAGTCACCTCTGACTGGTTGATGGGCTGTGCAGCTCTCTCTGTGACTTTCACCTGAACATCTGTTACCTTATAAAGCATCTGTTGCCATTTGAGATCCTTTCTTCCAACAGGTTCTAACCCGATCCGATCCTCGACTTCTTCTGCTTCATCTGTGCACTGATTCTGATGAACTTGGAAACTTTGCTGCATCACGTTCAGACTCCTTGACGGAAGTTTTACAGAGAGAAGAAGCTTTCTCCTTCAGTGTTTCTCTAACTGTCATGACCTTTAACCTTTAACCGGCTAACTGAGGCTTGTAGAGTCTGAGATGGATCTCTTGGGTTTGTGGTCATTTCTTTGAGCTTCACGCTCTGACCTTGGGCTAAATCTGCTGGGACGTCCACTCCTGGGAAGATCAGCAGCTGCCTGAGATGTTTTCCTCCCAGGAATAATCTCTATTTATTTATCTAAAATTATCTCTGTAGAATGATGGACTTCAGATGGTTTGGAGATGACCTTATGACCCTGTCCACATTGATGGGCAGCTGCAGCTGCTGCTGCTCTGATGTCATTGCTGATGTCTTTCCAGCCTGGCATTGTGTTAACATACGCCTGGCTGCTCTGGAGCAGAAAACTACCCAAACTTCTGCTTTCATGGAGATGCTCAGACTGACGACGATCAGTTAATTAAACTTGCTGCTATTTTTTCCCCCTAAATCCTATGAAAGCAACAAGGGTGTACCTATTTTTTACCCCATTGATTCTGCATCACAGTTTCAGTTTTTTTAAGTACTGTTGGTCTGGAGTGATGTCATGTTCTTGTGGGGTTGGATTCAGAGAGTAACGTTTAAACATGTTTAAACGTCTCCATGTTTCATTTAGTGCCAACGTGCTACACTGAAGCGCTGTTTACCTTTACTGTGGCCGATGTCTGAAGCATCCAGCATTTCTTCTGTAACGTTCAGCTCCGCTGCGCTCGTTGCTCCAGTGTTACATTTCTGGTGTTGATCGTTGTAGCTGATGAATCCAAAGTCCGAACCCTGGAGATGAAGCATCATTAACCACCTCAAACAGGAGATCCAACAGGTACCAGCAGAGAATTAGGTACCAGTCCCACATTCAATACGTTTAAGGTGCATTTTTAGATGAAAACATCTAGAAAAACATCTGAGAAACTCAGATCATGAAGTAAAGTTAATGTTTGATGGTTAGCTGAGAAGGAGCTGTGTACCATGCCCTGAACATAGACAATAGGAAGGTGGATGGATTCTTACCTGGGAGGAGAAGATGGGTCCCAGGGTGTGCGCCAGGGTGCCTTTAGGATCACTGATAAGTTTGTTGCCATTTTGTCTCCCATTTGAATCAATGTAAATATACTTTAAACCATCTCCAGTGGCTGTTTTAGGGGCTTTGTATAAGATGTACCTGGTTGGAGGCAGAGGGGCTTAGATAAGAGGACCGAAACAACTTCATGGTTGAACAAGAAGCCAGAGCAGCAGCAAAGTTCGTCCTCTTAATCCCAGCAGGGGGCAATGTGGATCAAGCCTGATGAAGGAAGTCTGCAGCTTTAACTTAAACAGAACCTGCTGTCTGGTTTGGATTGGACTCCACTGATTACAGTAATTATCAGCGGTATGAATTAAAAATGTAAAAGTTTTACTGTTGATTTTTGTCTTTATTTTTAAACATTAAATTAGTTTAAATTAGGGCTGTTCAATTATTGCGTTAACTATCTGCGCTTCTAAATGGATAATTTCATTTTAAGTTGTTATAAGATGGTGCTTTGGACAACTTGAGAAAATAGTTGCTAATCAAATGTGTGAGCATTTACACAGCAATGACCCAATCCCAACCAAATTATTTAAGGAAGTGTTCCCTCTGATTATCAGCCCCATTTTAGATATGATTAAAATTTATCTTTAGTAAATGGATATGTACCACAAGCTTTTAAGGGTGCTGTAATTTTAAACCCTTTGTTAAAAAAACCTTTCGCTTGATCGAGATGACTTAATAATTACAGACCGATATCCAATCTTCCATTCTTATCTAAAATTCTTGAGAAAATAGTTTCTAATCAAATGTGTGAGCATTTACACAGCAATGACCTGTTTGAAGTTTTCAGTCAGTTTCAGAGCTCATCATAGCACTGAAACAGCTCTGCTGAAAATCACTAATGATATTCTTATTGCCTCAGATAATGGACTTGTGTCTGTAGGGTTCTGTTAGATCTCAGTGCTGCATTTGATACAGTCGATCATAATATTCTCTTAGAAAGGCGGGAATTTGTGAGGGATCAGGGAACAGCGCTAGGCTGGTTTAAATCTTATTTTCTGACAGATTCCAGTTTTGTTCATGTAAATGATAAATCATCTTTAAACTCCGGGTTTAATTGGGGAGTCCCACAGGTTCAGTACTTGGGCCCCAATTCTCTTTATTAATTATGCTTCCAAAATGGGTCAAATTATCAGCAGCATAGAATAAATTTTCACTGTTCGCTGTTGATACTCAGCTTTTATTATCCATAAATCCTGATGACCCACCAGTTAGATAGACTAAAAAGCATGTCTTGAAGACATAAAAATTTGGATGACTTTAAAATTTTCAGCTTCTAAATTCAGACAAGACAGAAGTTGTCGTTTTGGCCGGGAGTCTTTAAAAAAGAAAATGCTTAGTCAATCACTTAACCTGGATGGCATTAATTGCCTCCGATAATAAAATAAAAACCTTTGGGTTATTTTTGCCAGGACATGTCATTTAAAAACCCATTTAAACAGGTTTCTAGGATTTCCTTTTTTCATATCCGGAACATTGCCAAAATTAGAAATATCCTGTCCAGGGGGACGCTAAAACTAGTCCATGCATTTGTTACTTCAAGCTGGACTATTGTTTTAAAAATTTTTTTTTACTATCAGGATGTCCCAAAATGCAGTTAAAAGCCTTCAGCTGATTCAAAAAGCTGCAGCAAGAGTTCTGATGAAAATTAAAAAAAGAGATCATATTTCCCTACTTTAGCTTCCTTCATTGGCTCCTGTTAAACCCAGAAAGAAAATTTTAAAATTCTCCTCCTCACAATAAAGCCCTTAATGATTTAGCTCCATCATACATCAGAGATCTGATTTTTTCTATGTTCCTAACAGAGCACTTCGTTCTCAGACTGCATGTTTACTGGTGGTTTCTAGAGTCTCTAGAAGTAGAATGGGAGGCAGATCCTTTTTGTTTTAGGCTCCTCTCCTGTGGAACCAGCTCCCCTTTTTTGCCCTGAGGCAGACACCCTGTCTACTTTTAAGGCTAGGCTTTAAAAATTTCCTTTTTGATAAAGCTTATAGTTAGAGTGGCTTAGGTTATCCTGAGCTATCTCTGTAGTTATGCTGCTATAGGCTTAGGCTGCGGGACATAATGACCACTTTCACTCTCTTCTGTAAATATCTGTAGAGGCAGAAGACAGGCAAGTGGCCGAGCAGGTCTTAGCCCAGCCCAAAATCTCTTTGGCTTCACGACTAGGAAAACTGGATCAAAAAAACCCTGATGACCTTTGGAAAATGCAGAATAAGAAGCACATGTGGGTTGACCATTTTTCCACCAGCAGTGCCCCATTGCTTAGCCTTTCCAGAGAGCAGGGAAAGGAAAAACCCACTAGAGCGCTCAGAAGGGAACGAAGAAAGGCTGAAGCTCAAAAAGAATCTCACATTGAGTAAGAAAAAAACGGCACTGGTCAGGATCTCCCCAAAAATTCAGGGGGCCTGAGTCTAGGTTTCTTACCACAGGGAAAAACAGGAACTCTGGGGAAACAGGCTGTGAGGGCGCTGGCGTGGAAGCAGGAGTCATGGATCGCAGCATAGAAATCACTTCCCCAAGCCGGAATTAAGACGGGCAATAGAGTGATCAACATTAGTGCGCCACTTTCTGTGCTGGCGATGGGTCCATCTTTTGGGCCAGATTTTACTATCACGACCAGAGACAGAGAACCCAAATTCAGCCAAACACAAAGTGATAAGTAAAAAAGGTTATTCAGAAACTCAGGATCAGAGAGCAGAAGAACAGCAGTCAGCTTCCAGGAACCACTGAGAACAGAGAGACTAGTTAGTGGCTGAATAAAAATCAGGATCTGCAAGGAGTTAGATAAAGCCACTAACCTTCTCAGTCTGGTGATGAGGCACAGAATCCAGAGGAGGAAGAGATCCAGACAGTTAATGAGGAAGCGTCCAACAGACTGACGTCGGATTGCCGACTGATCCAAATCCTCCGGGGAACCAGCTGACGCTGTGACAGGAACACAGAGAGCTGTGATTGTCCTCTTGACAATAAATCCAGGCAGACTAGAGAGCCAAGGCGAAACCAGGCTGAATAAACCAGTGGCTAGGCTGAGACGTAAATCCAGGGACAGAAACAGGGTCGAATTCCAGGGCTAGAGGCGTCAGACAAGGGGCAGGCAGAGACATAAACCAGAGGCAGAAAACAGAGTCGAAATCCAAAATCCAATCCGTCAGACAAGGAGCAAGCAAGAGGGAATAATCCGTAAGGCAAGACAAGGTCATGGAACGAGATCAGTCAGGAAGGAACGCTGGATAACTACTCACAAATGTTTTCTAAAATCTGGCACCGTCTGCCTGTCAGAGGGCTGTATATAACTGCAGCTCCACAGGTGTGTGGCATGACGGTGATTGCATAGCAGCAGCAGACAGGTGAAGCAGATGAGTTAATTGCATGAGTGAGAGCAGAGCAGGCAGACGGGCCAGAATCATAACATAGTGGGCACAAAACCAACAAGAGTGGGAGGAAAGACAAACAAGGGTGAGTTGGAACACAGAACAGACTTTGTCAATCATACTTAACAAACAGAACCGATACCCAGTGGTGTTTTCTTTGGTTAGGGCGAGTTCTGATTCTCTAATAAGGATGATACTCAGACTGGTTCCAGTAACATGGAAAATACAGTAAATGCAGCTATGAACAGCAGCCTTTACAACTCTGGTCAGATGGTCTTCGGTCTGGACAGAAGTCATGTCCATTTCAGTTGGTTCTGGTTTATTTGTGAGGAACAAGCTGCAGATATGTGGTGGCCCACTGTATGCCAGCATTGGTCATGTTGATGCAGGTCAGATGAAGCAAAGCAAAGGAGGACAGGACCAGATCAGCTCAGACCTGCTGCAGAAGATAAAGACTGGCAGGGAGGACGCAGAGGAAGATATACGCCCTGTCCAGACTGAAAGTTCAGATGTACTCTTCATGCAACGTTTTAAATCAGGAACTCATTGGAAAAAACTTTAATTAATCAGAAATTCTTGGCTTTAAAATGATGAAGACTGTTGATGAGAAGGCAGGTCTCTGTACAGCTCTCTGTCACTGGCGACGGAGACCTGGACAAAGACAAGCCAACTGTTACAACAAACTATATTCATGTTGCTAATATGACTTTCAGGCTTAAATATTGTGGCTGTTTATCATAAACTCTGAACTCTTTAAACATTATACTCAAAAAAAAGAACATGGTGAGTCTCTAAAAGAATGAAAAGATCAAGGGAGGCAATAAAACGTACCTAAATAATAAGAAATTAATTGACAGACATGTTTGTCTGTTATATTGTTAATATTGATTGACCAATTTGTTGCACGTTGCATCAAGCGACACAGTAAACAAGCTGTGTGCTGCTGTGGTGGTGTCAGCCGAGACCAACTGCTCCATGTGTACTGATAGGAGGGCCTGAGCTACCCTGGACACAGCTCTGCCCTCCTGTGCAATGGCCTGTAATCCAATATTTTGATCAAAGGCGAAGCAGAATGTAATCTTTGCCTCACTGGGTCCATCTGGACCACAAGCATAAAGGATCTGCTCACAGAACAGCAGCCTTCTGCAGAGAAAACAGAGAAATAATCTCGTCAGAGCAGAGGCTGAGACGACAAACGTGCTGCTATAAATAGCGACGACAAAAGTTGAATAAACGTATAGGAACTAAGAGCTGTTAATGTATACAGAGGTGGACCATGAGGTAATGTTAGGAACCGCTGCGGGAGTAGAGGTTGGTTTGATGTGTGACGTTTCACCTTTTACTCACACACCTTGGCCAGCAGCACGGCAGCTGGATCTCTCAACTGACTTTCCACCCCATCTAAACTCTGAAGGATTGGTGAGGACATGAACATAACCAGTGCACATGCTTTATTTTATTTGCTTGTTCAGCAAGTAACCTGGCTGCCAGTTTTTGGACACAGCAGCCCAAACGTTGACTCAGACCTGCAACGGTTTATTGTGAATTAAAAAATCCATTTCACTAGATGTTATGTGATCTGTTAAATTGTCATGTTGACTTAAAGTGTAGCTTCAACTGAAAAAAATAAAAGGTAAACTTTGTAAGAGTCTAACACAGAGCAAGTGGGATCATTCTGGATGTGAATCTAATTCCATTTTTCAGTTAACTAAAACCTTTTATTTATTTGCATCAGTTTCTTGGTGATTAGTTATTTTAAGGTGTTTTACATTTCAGGGGACTGTATGGGACATAGGCATAAACTTGACTTAAATGAAGGTCAGCTTCCTCAAGAGGTACAGTCAGCTGTAAAATATCTTAATCTCATGAGCAGGTAAAATATCAATTTTACAGAGAATTAAAGCCTGAACGAATATTCAATTCAATAATTCTTTATTCATCCCAAAAGGGAAACTAAATGATGTAGCTCATATCATCCAAGGTTTCTTCGTTGTAGATGCTGATGCTGTGGGCAAGAAGGATCTCATGTAGCGTCTGTCTTACAGCAGATCTGAAGAAGCCTCTGACTGAAGACACTCTGTTGTTGTAGGACAGTCTGATGAAGAGGATGCTCAGGGTTCTCCATAATGTTCTTCATTTCATGAAGAATCCTTCTTTGCATAATGATCTCCAGAGGTTCCAGAGGAGTCCCCAGAACAGAGCCAGCCTCCTTTATCAGCTTGTTGAGCTTTTTAAGTCCCTGGTTCTGATGCTGCTTCCCCAGCAGATGATGAAGAGATCACACTCTCCACAACAGACTTAGAGAAGATCTGCAGCATCTTGCTGCAAACACCAAAGGACCTAAGCTCAAGAAGTACAGTCTGCTCTGTCCCTTCTTGTAGACGGCTTCACAGTTGCATCTCCACTCCAGTCTGTTGTCCAGGTGAACACCGAGGTATTTATACTCCTCCACCACCTCCACCTTTTCTCCCATGATGGAAATAGTTTTTGACTTATTCCTGTTTTTCTTAAAATCTACAATCATCTTCTTTGTTTTATTCACGTTCAAGATGAGATGATTGTTTTCACACCATGCCACTAAGTGGTCCAACAGCTCCCTGTACTCAGCTTCTTCTCCATCTCTAAACCACCAATGACTGCAGAATCATCCGAGTATTTCTGCAGGTGACAGGAGTCTGTCTGGTCCTGAAGGTCTGAGGTGTACAGAGTGAAAACCCTACAGACCACAGTTTGTAAGACTGAAGGGTTGTGTGTCTAACCAGGTAGTCAGCAGCACAGGAGCACCACAGGGGACGTTACTCTTCCCATTCCAAAGCACTTACATGGTCCTTTATTGAACTTTCACAAATCACAACCTGGGTTTAAAAGATTCTACTATTAATGTACAATTTGGCTGGGATGTACAATTACAATGACAAACAAGGATTATTATTATTGAAACTTATTCAATTTCTCAGCACTCAAAATCTATTGAGTTCAACCAAGAAAAGGAGCTTCAACCAAAAATTTTAGATTCGTAACCAAAGATTTCTGACATGCGCAAATAAAAGTTCCTGTTTTGCAAAAAGCTTTTTCATGTTAAGCAAAAAAATTCATATCCTGGTGCCGGATGCATCGTCATCCGTCAACCACAACAGCAGCTGAGATGCTGCCAAGTTTAACTTCCTGGTGTTTAAGGTAACGAGATCCAACCACTAGTCCACAGATCAATGCCTGTCGATCAATGTTAGCTGGTGTGATCAACATCAGTTAGTATCTGTTGTGCAATGATATATTTAAATTTGGTTATTTAATAATTTAATAATAACCAAATAACCCGTGTCTGCCTCACGGGTTTGGTCCGTGAGGCGGACACCCTGTCTACTTTTAGGGCTAGGCTTAAAACTTTCCTTTTTGATAAAGCTTATAGTTAGAGTGGCTTAGTTTATCAGGGAGGGAGCCTTCCCCCCCTCCCTGTTGGATGGAGTAGGGGGAGTCAGGATTAGCCTAAAACCGGTAGTTGTTATGGTTGAGGTGCAAACACACCCTCCATTTCTGCTACCGTATGCCCCCCCTTTTAAAGGAGGAGTTCAGGGTAAAGTCGGACATCAACCTATTTTATGAGAAAGAAAAAAATTTAAAGAAATTAATTAACAACGATGCTTTGCAGAAAATTCCCAAAATTTCTTTTCATCTTAAAAATAAGATTCCAGTAAATTAAAGATTAAAAAAAAAAAAAGGATTCAAAGCCCCAAAATGAAAAATAGAGCTTAAAATTGAATGCCAACCCCGATATGTATGAAATTTTTTAAAAAAAACAGGAATCAGTTTCTAATCCCGTATGGGTTACTTTTTGGTTATTGTCACATATTTATCCTAGTCTTGATCAGATCATTTTGGCTTCTGAAACCATAGCGTCTGTTCTAATATGAGTTTCTTCAGCTTTTTTTAAGGTCAACGCATCAAAAATGAAAAACTTTTCTTTTAAAATTTTACTAAGTGTATTTCGTTTATTTAAAACCTAACCTGTCTATTAACATTGGTATATATCCCATCTTCTCAGGCTCTCCTCCACCCCCCTTTTAAATGTCTTAGTGAGTGGGGGGTGAGAGATTTAGCAACTTTTGACTTTTTTTTTAGACTCCTAATTCCCCATCACAGTATTTCCCAAAATGCAGTTAAAAATTTGTTCAAATGTCTGGTTACTCTGAGCTTTCTACTTTTGTCCCATTTTCGACATCTTGCAGATCTTATCAACCTTTTTTTAAAAATAAATGTGTTTATCATTGGTTGTAGCTCAAAAGGCAATGAATTACTTTGCTATGGAAAGAACTCATGATGGCCATCAATATTTTGGTTCATTAGCTGTTTATGTTATGATCTGTGGAAGGGGGAAAAACCCCAGAATGCAGACGAGGGAGGGCAGCGTGACGGTAAAATGAAAAATTTTATCAAAAAAAACTCACTCTGAGAAGAGCAGAAACAAAACAGAGGCAGGCTGGGTTTTGACGGCATGGCATGGTCCACAAAAAAAGACATGAGTAGCGATACACAATGAATCCGAATGACTAACAGGTGTGTATATATGGGGTGAAAATTAGGTGGAGCAAGACAGACTGAAAAAGGGGCAGGTGAACCGGATAAAGATGATTAACAGAAAAAAGAAAACTCTTGAATATAAAACCAAAAACTAAAAGCATGACCAGAACCCCAAAAAACCAAACTAGACAAAAACATAAAAGGGGGACTAAACATAACCAAAAAAATTAAAAAAAACAAAGCATGTTTAAAAAAACCTGTGAGAAATATAAAAAAAAACCCCAGAAAAAAAAAAAAAAAACATGATTAAAACCTTAACTGTGAAAAAAAAAAAGAAAAAACCCAGAAATAAAAAACCAAAAAACCCCAAATCATAAACATTTTAATGTTTTTAATTTTTTAATTTTCAATTTTCAGAAATACTTTATTAGTTCCCCCAAGTGATTAATAAAAAAATTTTTTGGGCCCAAATTGTTCTACTTTATTTTTTATTTTGGATGATAGAGAGATTTTTGGTTTATTCTACATTTTGTAAACAAAAAAAAAAAAAAAAAAATGAATTGAATTGTTTAAGTGAATCTTTTTAGCACATCCTGCATTTATCTCTCCAGCCTCTGGTCTGGTCTGGCTGGGCTGTTCAGCGCGGCTTGGGTTTGCGATTTTGCCCAAAAAGCCTTGTTAAGGTGGGGAGACCATTCCCTTGCTCGGCCCTTTTTTTTTTTAATCGGCTCCAGCATTCTTCTCTGTCATCTGAGGTCTGAGCAGGCCGTGGCCCAGTGCTCTGTTGTCCACGGTTTGAAAGTTTGGTTTCCTTTGTTAACAGGCTGTAATTCACTGAGTGATCAGTCAGAAAGTCCAAAAAAATACCAGGGGCAGCTTCCTTCATGAGACTTTGGCCCGATACAGCAGACATTTTAATATTTTTCCAAACCCTTCTGCCAAACCCGGGAAACTTTTCATTCTTTTAAAGGGCTGCATTATTTTTTCTGCAAGATGAGTTCATTTTTTTTTGTTTTAATTATTTGTTATTTGGTGTTTTTTAAGCATAAAAAAAATTTGTATTTGTAAATTATTAATAGCCCCCCGTTTTTAAAAAAACCCCTTTGAGAAAACACTTAAAAATTTTAAATTTCTTTAATATTAATTTGTTTGGAAAATTAGCAAAAATTTGGCAAATTTTCTTTAAATAAGAAAATCCAAAAACATTTACCATTGTTTGTTTTTAATTGATAAGGCAGTGTAGCGCATATAAGAAGCCAGTAACTTACTATTCCAAAAACTGTTCCTATTTTTTTTTGATTTTTTCATTAATCATTGTATCACTCTGTCCCTTAATGTTTAATCTAAAAAAATGACCAGTCGGGCCCTGGACCCAACTCAAATCTCTAGTAAATCTTTTTTCCCAAACCCAATAAATTTGATTCCTGTTAGATCACAAGTCATTTCCCCTTCACCTGTCTGTCTGATATTATTCATTAAATCAAAGCTAATTTCTCTGTTTTTTATCTCTTCCTCTTGGGTTTGTTACACCCTCGCACTTTCTGACTTTTACATTGTTAAAAATAAAATAAACAAAAAAATCCAATTACACCTAAAAACACATTTTCATACTAACTAAGCAAGGATAAAACTGTCATATTGTATTTTCCCACCTTTAAGGCTAAAGAAAAAAAGTTTGGGAAAATGATCCAAGAAAATTTTTTCAAACCCCCTAGAATATTTTAAAGTTGATGCTTTTCTATAGTGTTTTTCAAAAACTAAGAAAATAAAATATGCAAAAAATAAGGGAATATACCTTGTAAAGAAAATTTCTGATTCTATACCTTTTGAGAATTTCTTTTTATCAAATTTTTCCAAAAAGTGTAATGAATTACATGAATAAACTTTCATTATTTTTCAGGAGGGAAAACCAAAAAGATATGTGGAAACCCCTTTTATCAGTAAAAAAAATTAATGAACTTCAGTAAAAGAAAAAATAGACAGTAGAAAACTCTGGGCCCGGGCCCGCCCCAGAGGGGGGCCGTCCCTGTGGAGACTACTATGGGGAGAGGAAGCTGGGGGGCTCTCTTCTGCTCCCCTGGTTTCCCAAAAACAATCTCATGCGAAAACCAACTAATTTTACAGTGTGCAAAAAATTCCCTCCATTTGAGAAAAGTTCTTCGTTTTTAAACCTTTAAGTTAAACTCCCCTAAAGACTTCAACATAACCAGTTCTTTGATGGTTTTTGACAATATAAAAACTTTCCTTTGTATTTACAAAAAAAGTCTTCCTAATCAGGCAGTAACCCTTTGAGCTTCACTAGAAAAAAAAGGAAAAAAAAAATTTGATAAAAAAGGGTTTTCACTTTTAATTATGGGGGCATTCTATCAATTTTTGGCATTTGTGAAGTTTAAATTTAGACTCCAAGGTAACAATGCAGACCAACTCCCGGGGTTCAAATTTAAAATTTTTGTTTCCAATCATAAGTCTTGGACTTTTTTTGAGCCCCTGAGAGGCTCGCAGCCATGGAGTTTCCTAAAAATGTCATACTTCTGTGGGTTAAAATTATCAAAAATAAAGAAAAAGGAAAAAAAAATTTGGATAAAAACAAATGTTTTGCGACAATGAACCACATGTATGACAAAGGATTTTAACATTTAGATGAACACAGACACAGGGCACATGAACAAAAAAATTTAGAAAAAACATATGCCCGGCATTTAAAAAATTCATACTTTTTCAAAACATTTATACACTTTTGATCCCCATTTGTGCTTTTTTCCTTGTTCCCTGTGTTGTGTCCGTGGTTGTATTTTTTTGTGCTATGCATGTGTATGTTTGTCGTGCGTGGGTGCTGTGTTTTCAACAAGCCCCCAAGCCCCCCTCTCTTCGGTTATACGCTGGTGGAAAGCAAGACAAGGCGGGTTGCCCCGGCGCACAAAACACAACACAAACTTGTCAACCCGGGGAAAATCCATTCACGAGGCTTTAAAAGTTTTTTTTGTTTTTTAAAATTCAGTTTTTACAGAAAAACCCCTTTCCCTATTTACAGTTTTGGTTCTTCCCAATCAAGTTTGGGAAAAATTTTCCTTTAGATTTTAACAATTTCCTTTTGATCTATCCCCCAAGAAATGAACAAAAATTCAAGCAGTAATTTTAACCAGTAAAAAATCTATATCTACATTGATTTGGGCATTTAACCCCAACACTTAATCCATAGGAACCATTTTTAAACAAGTCTAAAGCAAAGCTTCGGTGCGCCCCCCACAAAAAAAATCATTTTTTGTTTAACACCCCCCCAAATGAAACTTGGAAAAAATTTTAAAAAATCCAAAAACCAAAAAAACGCCCGTTTCGTCTCTCATCAGATGCAGCTCGCTTCAGTGGCCACACTAATACAGATTTCAATCTGCATCTCAAATAACTGCAAAACACCATCGTTCATACATCATTCGGAGATTCACCCATTCATATATCACCACCCTACGCGGGATCCAGGCCTTTTTTTTCATACATCTCATCCACACTTTTTATCCTTCTTCACACCCTTTCATGCCCCCCGGGGGGCCACTGACCTGTATTATTTTGATGGGCGCGAGGTCCGTTTTTAAAAAAATATTTTTATGTGTGCACAACTTTCTTTTAATTTTTAGATTATTGACTCTAATCCCTTTAACGGGGATTAATTTAACATTTCTGCAGAAAACCGATCACCACTGGTCACCAATAGAGATCTCTAAACGAAAAAACCCCCCTGAAATCAACATTGCAATCTCCGAATCATGTACATGAAACATTTCAACAGCTGTGGCCTTTTCCAGCTCCGGGGCAAAACCGGGCGGGGAGGTCTCCCTTTCCAACTTAAATCCAAGGCTGAATTTCCTCAAGGTCTCCTACGTACCTTTACTAACAAGATTTTTTATATATGGAAAATTAGCTGTCTCTTACACAAAAAAGGCTTAAATTTCGGAGAGAATCAGTAATTTTTTCAGACACTATATAAAAACTTATGTCTGAGACTGCCTTTAGCCAATCCAAACTTTATGTTTTTAGGCCCGTTCTTCATGCATGCAGGAAATCGTGGAGATCATGAGAAGAGAGAAAAGACTCAGCAGGATTCTCTCCTCCCAAAATCTCCCCAGGGGGCCTTTATTTTTTCAAAAGTCGCACAAATCATTTTCTTCATCACCATTCCCTTTGGTGTTACAAAATGCTCCCCCAAAGTGTTCTTGTGAACAGCCCCTTTTTATAGAGTTACAAAAACCATTGGTGTGTGTTGGTCATTTACGTAATACATCTTGGCTCCCCACACACTGTTTTGTCTACTTTTCCTATTTGGGCCCAACATCTGGGAAAAACTTTCAAATTGGTGGGGTGACAGTTTGCAATAAAAAACTTCATCGCTTATCTGTGTGCGGACTCCGTTTTTCCCCCAAGTTGAAAACCTGGCAAAAGTCAGCATATTACAAGAGTTTTTCCCTCAATAACAAACCCCATTTTTTCCCAATGCAATCTGCTTCCCCCAAAGACAGGAAACCGCTTGCATGTTTTTTACTCAGAGTGAACTATCCTTCACAAAGTTCATCTTGTAATGGTAGAAACAATAATAACACTTTTAATCTAGTCAAAGCAGAGCTTTATGCCTCGACAATACGTGGTAAAAGCACTCAAGGGATAGACTGTCAAGGATAAACGGGGGTTGTAAAGTTTAAGGTAATTTATTATAAATAATAAGGCAAAAAGATTTAAAGCAGCATATTGTTAGAGTTACTGAAGGTATTTATGTTCTGTTTATTTTTTAGCTATAATGATGTGTTCACATGCAAGGCTCTGACAACGAAAGGATTGAGAACCATCCGTTTGAGAGACCATCTTTTTTAACCGAGATGCTACAGACCGTAAAGAACTGAAACGAGTCAGTCGAGAGAACGACGTCGCCGTAAAAGGAAGAGATACGATTCCAGTTCGTAAGGAGAGTGGAGCTGGAAGCCGGCAGTCTGAGTTTGGCCGGCACAGAAATGCTGGAAGAACGGAAGAGAAGAACAAAGAGTGCTCTGATGGCCGACTGAGCCACAGGAATCAGAGTTAGCTTGCGTCATGACAAAATTTCAGTGGCGAGAATAAACCAGTTTAGGCAGACTCCCGATATAAGGGACTATAAGGGACGGATGGTATCGCGCTTATTCTATGCTCAGTAAACAGAGCAGAAGACGTCTCTGGAATGCTTAAAGGCGGCCGGAAGCTCACCAATGGAGATTCTTAGAAAGGTGGGGAGTAGATCATTTAAACCCAGCATTAAAGCCATCAGGGAAGCGATACGGTGATCAACCTCGGGAGATGGTAAAATGAGAGAAACCAGATTAATGAGCTGCCCCTGCAGGATTTGGATCAAAGCCTGAGTGAGATGCTAGAATGCAAGGGAGTATGAATGTACCTGAATGTACCTGAATCTACCTGAATCTACCTGAATGTAGAAGAGGAGTGGGAAACACAGTGTGCTTGAAGAGAAAATGAATGAGGAAACAGTTGAGAAAAGAGAATGAAGTGATACATCTCAGAGACGAGCCCGGATGAGCATTGCGCTTGTGAATGTCAGTGGGAGGAGCCAAGGAGCGTGTTGAACGTTGGCGGAGCGGAGAAGAGGAAGTGCTGATGTGGCAGAATTGGAGGCGAACTCCAGGAGAAGCTGAGTAAAAGATGATATGAAGCTCTGGAGAGAATCCATGGACGAGATGAATGAAGCAGGGAAGATTGTGGGATGACCGGAGTAAAAGAAGACGTCGGAGCATGGGGAGCGGAAAGATCGGTTTGAGAGACGAGATCGGAGGAGAACCGCTGCAGAAGCCGGGCCGGGTGACGCGCCGGCGGGAGCCGGGGAGAAGGCAGGGCGACCTCGACGACGATCAAGGCAGGAGGCCAGTCGAACGCTCCTACGAGCGTAGGAGGAGGAAGGAGGGCGGGATTTAAAAGTGATGCCCTGGGAGATGATTGGCCGAGGAGAAGTGCGGACCTGCCGTTGATTGGAGCAGCCAGTGAGGAGTGATTGGACGTGGCGGGGTGGTGAGTTTTCCATGTTGAATTTTTGTTTAAACTCCATTTCACCATGCTTCGAAACCATATTTCTGGGCTATAAGACAATCAATAGATGGATACCTTTGGAATATACTTATGGCAGCGGGGAAAAGAAAAAAGTGGATTGTACAGAAGGAACCAACTGTCCAAGAATGGGCTCAAGTTGTGTCGATATTTACAAAATGAAAAAAAAAACAACCTTCACAGTTAATTAAAACCTAAAAATTTTTTAAACATTGGAATAAATGGGAAAATATGCCAAACAAAATATGCCAGGAAAAATATAGACCATTTGTGTTAAATGACCAAGAATAATATACATAGAAAGGATGGCCTTTGACTTCTGGGTCGTACTTTAATAACAAGATTATCTGATTCAGTATGCCTTTTTTGTTAGGATTGCGAGATATTGGACCCCAGGATGCAGACGAGCAGGCAGCGTGACGGTAAATGAAAATTTAATTAACAAAAACTCACTCTCAGAAGAGGCAGGAACAAAACAAAAGCAGGCTGGCTAGACAGGCATGGCATGGTCCAAAAAGCAAGACTTGAGCATTATCAGTAAACAAGACATGAATTGAGAAATGTTTCCACGATGACTAACTGAACAGGTGTGTATATAAGAAGTGTGACCAGGTGAAACAAGAAGACAGATTAACAAGGTGCAGGTGAACCAGATAAAGTTGATTAACAGAACAAAACGTAGCAGGAGCAAAACATGGCTTGACCAGAACGCAAATCCAAGGAAACAAAACAGAACTATAACTAGAAAAACATGAAACAAAAACATTACCAGATCCTAAAACCAAACTTGACAAAACATGAACAAGACGACAAAACTAAAGCATGACCAGAAAAACAAAAACATGATTCAAAAATTTAACAAGAACAATAATAATAATAACAATAATAAAAAGAAGAAGAAGAAGAAGAACTATTCAAAATGTAAAGTGTGAAAAACATAAAGAAAAAACCAGAAACCAAAAACCAAACAACCCCAAATCATAACATTTTTGTTGATCCATATTTTTACATAATGCTACAGTTATTGTTATTGTTCATCTCTCCAGCATCCAAGTTTTTATGTCTTCAAGACATGCTTGTAGTCTATCTAACTGGTTGGGTTCATCAGGATTTATGGATAAGTAAAGCTGAGTATCATCAGCGTAACAGTGAAAATTTATTCTATGCTGCCTGATAATTTGACCTATTGGAAGCATATATATAGTAAAGAGAATTAGCCCAAGTACTGAACCCTCATCAATGAGCCCAGGTGAGGGTGATCTCAGGAAGCAGGATTTTACTCAGAAAGTAAATGTTCTGACCTTCCAGTCTTGTTGCACCTCCTTCACAGTAAAAATATTGACTTATTTTTTGCCATGATGCTCAGCTTCAGGTCAAACATGCAGCACCTGTCCTTGCTACAGCGTCAACAGATGGTGGCACCGCTAAGCACTGCCACCTTCTGGTTGGAGTTTGTGATGTGACCTGGAGGAGCTAGACACCTGAGGCTGGCGTCACATGACCTGGACTGGTTCCAGTACTACAGTTTGGACACAGGAGCGACTCTACTGATCCTTTTGATAGCTGGCCCCACCCTCTGCTGAGCAGAGGGCAAGCATGAAGAGAGAAGAGTGACTGACAAGTTCAGTTTCTGAACTGTAATATTTTATTTAACTAACTGTAACAGTCCAGAAAAGCAGTAGCAGAATAGAACAGAAGGACAAAATCAGAAACTAGATTGTTCATAATGATGCAGCAAAAAACACCTGCATGCTTCAAGCACCACAGCAGAGATGATCTGTTTGCTTTTCCTCTTGTTCCACTGGGGGCAGTAGCAGCCAGCCAGTAGCACACATAATTTCCTAATTTAAATAGAGCGGGCTGCCCCTCTTTTGTACCTGTTATCCATAGTACGTGTAATATTTGAAGTTTGTGCGCAACACGCCCACTTATTGCACATGCAATTTATTTTTTTGTGCAAGCAATTTAGCGCCCCCAATCTGGGATCATTGAAGATCAGGACCCTTGTGTCTCTGCTCAGCTCTGGAACTGGTTAATTAGTCTCCCTCCTGCTCTGCCTTCCTCTCTCTGCCTCAGCTGGAGCTGGTTTGCTTGTCATTTCTCCTGCCTCAGTTTATAAGATCTCTGGTTCTCGTTGTGTCTACTGGATCCTTTTGCCTCCCTGCTATCCGCCTGGCACTCTCCCACGCTTCATATTCTGTTCTCTCCTATGTTTCGTCTCTAAGTTGCTGCTGCATTTAGCATCAACAGCTGCTTTCGAGTTCCTGTGTGCACTTTTGTCCTGCAAACAACCTACACAGCTTGACATTCACTGATGAACTTCAAAGTTCTGATCTGATGAATGGATCTCTGTCCATCATACACCTGTTGGAGACCACTGGAGAACCTGGAGCATGTTCACGCTGATCGCAGCAGGGGAACCTTGGAGGTGAAACATTCTATTTATTTACCACTATTCAATAATATTCTTTAAATATAGAAAATACATCTAAAAAGCATTAAAAAAATAAGAGAATAAGCAAGAACAAATATTTGTACGCAGTTATTCTAAAAACAACCCACAGGGTACCTGGAACCTGCTTAATGGTCTATATATTGTCTTATGTGTTGACACTGAAAGTGATAGCTTAAATATAGCCGTTAATGCTATCTTAGACTTAAGTGGCTTTACTCAAAACATTAACAAACCTACCCACGTTTGTCTTCATTCTCTGGAACTTGTGCTGACATATGGCATTGAGTGTAAAGACATAACAATATTTTCTCACAACCCTGTGCTGTCTGACCATTTTTTAATAACCTTTGAGTTTAATTTAACCGAGTACTCCACACCTGAAAGAAAATTTCATTATAGTAGATCATTCTCAGACAATGCTGTAACAACCTTTAAAGAATCTGTTCCACTTTTAATTTCCTCATTATCACAGAAAAACACAGTGGAGGGCAATAATTTTGTTTCTTCTCCTTCACAAATTGATTCTCTTGTTCAGAGTGTTACTTCATCATTGCGTGGTGCATTAGACAATGCAGCCCCCTTGAAAAAGAAGGAAATTATTCATAGGAGGCAGGCTCCCTGGTTTAATTCAGAGCTGCGTACTTTAAAGCACAATGGTAGAAAATTGGAGAGAAAATGGCCCTCTACACACCTAGAGGATTCCTACTTAATCTGGAAAAATAGCCTACTGTTGTATAAAAAGACACTTCACCAAGCTAGAACAGCTTATTTCTCATCCTTAATAGAAGAGAACAAGAATAATCCTAGGTTTCCCTTTAGTACAGTTGCTAAACTTACACAGAGTCATAGCTCTGTTGAGCCATCCATTCCCTTATCTCTCAGCAGCCATGATTTTATGGGATTCTTCTTAAATAAAATTGATTCTATTAAGAAGAAAATCTTTGACATACTCCTGAAGATGATTACTTCATCCTCAACAAGTGAGACGACATTGGAAATAACTCTAGAACCTGATCTGTGTTTGGACTGTTTTGATCCTGTGGAGCTTCCTGAGTTATCAGAAATATTAGCTTCATCTAAACCTTCAACTTGTATGTTAGACCCAATCCCAACCAAATTATTTAAGGAAGTGTTTCCTCTGATTATCAGCCCCATTTTAGATATGATTAATCTATCTTTAGTAAATGGATATGTACCACAGGCTTTTAAGGTAGCTGTAATTAAACCTTTGCTTAAGAAACCTTCGCTTGATTGAGATGACTTAATAAATTACAGACCGATATCCAATCTTCCATTCGGTTGGGAAAATGTATAGAAATTATCATTGTTTAGTTTAAACAAGGTTTATGTTTTAAGTTCTATTATAGTGAAGATGATTCCTGTGACAGGTTTTAGTGTGTAAAAGGGTTTGTGGAAAGTTAAGGAATGCGGTCTGGAGTGGATCACTCTCTGGACATGACATGCTCATACCATATATGGGAATGACTACTTTTTATGTTGAAACCTTTGTAAGAATTGGCTGAACCGATTCCCGCTTTTTGCTTGTTGGAATGTGAGTTGTTATTAAAAGGCTTGTGCAAGGATTTACTCTTGGTGAGAAGGAAGTTGCTGTTCTGCAGAGGATTGTCTCTCCCTTGCAAGTCAAACTTACTTGGTTCATTTGTGTCTTCTTTTGCACTGATCTGTAATTATCAGCTTTTTAACTCTAACATTTCTTTGGTCCTTCGAGCCGGAGCGCTAGAAATCTGCCACCCGGGGCCCAGCGGTGCGTGTGTGGTTCCTGTCGGCACAGCCTCCAGAAAGTCTGGAGAACAAAAATCCTGCACAGTGAATTCTGTGTTGGTACCCGCCGAATCGACCGAGGGGCACCAGGAGGGTGGATCAACGCGTTTCGACAGACAGTGTGAACGAACGCACAGGTAAGACAGAACCAACTGAGTATATTAAAAGAAATACGGAAGCCGGTATGCTTGCCGTTTTGAAGAGGCCTGATAATAAACAGGGGGTGTGTGTATGAATGCAGAATCACATGATTCACTCAGTGAGACAACCCGACACCTTGCTGGTGCTAACATAAAGTTGTTAATTCAATTCAATTCAGTTTATTTATATAGCGCCAATTCACAACACATGTCGTCTCAAGGCACTTCACAAAAGTCAGGTACATACATTCCAATTAATCTTAACCATTGAACAGTGCAGTCAGATTCTGTTATTTATTCAAATTGGATAAAAAGTTTTTCTATCTAAGGAAACCCAGCAGATTGCATCCAGTCAGTGACTTGCAGCATTCACTCCTCCTGGATGAACATGTAGAGACAGTGGACAGTCACTGGCGTTGACTTTGCAGCAATCCCTCATACTGAGCATGCATGTAGCGACAGTGGAGAGGAAAAACTCCCTTTTAACAGGAAGAAACCTCCAGCAGAACCAGAACCAGGCTCAGTGTGAGCGGCCATCTGCCACGACCGACTGGGGGTTAGAGAGAACAGAGCAGAGACACAAAGAGAACAAAGAAGCACTGATCCAGGAGTACTTTCTATGGGAAGGAAAAGTAAATGTTAATGGATGTAGCTCCTTTAGTCGTTTCACCTAGAAAGAAAGAACAGATAAACTCTGAGCCAGTTTTCAAGGTTAGAGTCTGAAGAGAGCACATAGAGTTAGTTACAGTAGAAGCTCAGTCAGTAGCTATGTCTAGGAGAGAGAAAGGGTTAAACACTGAAAGACAGGGCCAGGTGTTACAGGTAGACACAGAGTCAGGCCAGGTGTAGCTTCTAGGAAGAGAAAAGAGAGAGAACAAAGTTAAAAGCTGAGATAACAGCAAATAATGCAAAATTGAAGAGTAGTGTGAGAAAGTAGCGAAGAGGGTGAAAGTGGTCATTATGTCCTCCAGCAGCCTAAGCCTATAGCAGCATAACTACAGAGATAGCTCAGGATAACCTAAGCCACTCTAACTATAAGCTTTATCAAAAAGGAAAGTTTTAAGCCTAGCCTTAAAAGTAGACAGGGTGTCCGCCTCACGGACTAAAACTGGGAGCTGGTTCCACAGGAGAGGAGCCTGATAACTAAAGGATCTGCCTCCCACTGTACTTCTAGAGACTCTAGGAACCACCAGTAAACCTGCAGTCTGAGAACGAAGTGCTCTGTTAGGAACGTATGAAACAATCAGATCTCTGATGTATGATGGAGCTAAATCATTAAGGGCTTTATATGTGAGGAGGAGAATTTTAAATTCTATTCTGGATTTAACAGGGAGCCAATGAAGGGAAGCTAAAATAGGAGAAATATGATCTCTCTTTTTAATTTTCATCAGAACTCTTGCTGCAGCATTTTGAATCAGCTGAAGGCTTTTAACTGCATTTTAATTGATTGCATCTAAGCACTTCATGTGCAGGTTGGACTCTAGTCAGAGCCGGTTCTGCTCCTCTCTTCCATTATCAGACTCTCCTGACATCCTGTAGTCCTTTCAAATCTTTTACTCTGTCTGGTTCCTGTTCGATTCCTTCAGACTGTAGCTCTTATTGTCCAGCTGGTTCTGGTGTCAGCCAGGATCACCTCCAGGAGAAACCAAAGCCCAGAGTGGTTAGGCTGTTTATCCTCTGAACTCGTGTAGAGCGTTAATGTTTCTACAGCTGCCACCAGATGAACAACTAGAAGAACAGGTTTCTCAACGAAGATATTCATATTAGGGCAGATTTTTACAGTGCATTTATTTAAAATGATTAAATATTATAGATGAAGCTGAATATGAAACTAGTCAGAGTTCAGTTAGTGGTGCTGCTGCTCATAGGAGCTGGAAGCTGATATGTTCACTCTGGAAAGGATTTTCTATCCTCTTCATTATTTTCTGGTTCTGCTCCTTTCTTAGCCAGGTGCTCGATCCAGTAGAACTGGTTCTGAACTGGTTTATCGGCCTAGATAAAAGGCGATAAAATAACAGCTCTGAATGAAGCAGTGACCTGATGAGTGACATTAGTTTCTGTCTGTCTGCAACTCGACCCTCACAGACACATAAGATCATATGGACCAAACATCATTTCTGTCCTGATAGAACCGCGTTTTACACGGGTTCTGGGTCCTTATTCTACTCTTTCCAGAAAATGAAACTCAGCATAACTCATGGTAATAAAGAGGCAGAGAAAAACTGTTTCATTTAGGACAGTTTGTTGGTTTCTACTGAGGGACAAAGTTTCTTCTGATTATATTGACAGAAAGAAGCTGAACCAAGCTTTATTTGTCTTTCTGTGGACATGACTGTGAGCCCAGTAATGCAAACTGGGTCAGGGACACAGAGCGAAATAAAAGCAACAACAGCTTTCAGGGTCCATGAGAAGACGGAGGGAAACAGACGGACTAAGGAACTCTGATCTCTTCTAACTGTAGGTGATTTCACTGTTTTATTCTCAGGTTTAGCAGCAGATTCATGTTTTTTGTCAAGTGATTTAAAAACAAAGATTTTCCAAAATGAATTTGATCATTTCATGTAATAAGGAGGTGAGATGCTGTTGTGTGTCCAGTAGGACAGTCAGCTGGTGAAACAGCATGTTATGTGATGGCAGAGAGCACTGGTGGACATTAGAACAGGTAGATCTTCTCAGGAGGTTCAAGCTGAAGGAGAAATCCTCAGACCAACACACGGGGTTTTGTAGAGCAAAGCAGCATCATGGCTGCTTTTGCACTGATGAACAGAAAATATTTATTATGGATGGCTTCATGAAAGCTGTAGGTGTTCTTATTTTGAAGGGACCTTAGGACTGAACCTGGGTGAATAAGGAGCCAAAGTCCAAAACAACCTAAAAGACCTGAAGGCCTGGAGATGTATTGATCCAGTCCTTTTAAAAAAATTACCATATAAATAAATTCATTCATGTTTTTCTGCTTCAGCATAAAAGAGAAAGAAGTGAGGAGATCAGAAGGTTTGAGGAACACTACAAATAGAGACATTTCAAACAGTTGGAGATGGAAATGATCTGCATGGTTCTCCTGGAGCAACAGAACATTTTAGGACCCAAACATGTAAAACAGTAGAATGTCTCTGAATGAAATGAGGTCAACTTCCTGCAGGTTTTTCCTCTGTTTCAGTGAAAGATGTGGAGCTTCTTCTTGCTCATTGGTCTTCTCTGCTCCAGCTGCCAAGCCTCTGTGACCTGCAAAAATGGAGATGATGATCAAGTGGACTGGTGAAAAGTCTTAACATGCATATGATTTACCTAATGATTATAGGATAATTCTTATTAGGAACTCATTTAACACCAAAATGTAATTTGTGGCCAAATTATGAAAGGAAAAAGTAAAATGCTGGAAGGAAACCTGGATTAACTGTTTCAGACAAGCGTTCAAAACATCCTCGGAGCTCCTGATTGAGGAAGGAAAACAGCCCTCAGTAAATATGGAGCCTGACAATTAGTCTGGTTGGAAACAAGCTAACTGATCAGCGTTAATCTCCATGGTAACATCAGAGTCGCTACGTCACTGTGAAACTGAAAAAAAGATGGATGAACTCAGGACAAGAACACCATCAGTTAAAACCTCATGTGTGGTTCCTGAAACATCTCTTGGTGTCACAATTAGTTTTCTTCTTCTTCAGGTACATTTTATACAAGGCACCCAGAATGTCCTCTGCCTCCACCTCTGGCTCGGAGTATATTTACATCGATTCAAATGGAAAGAAACAGTTCAACAACATCAACAGCCCTGAAGGTGTTCTTGCAAGAACTCTGCAGCCTCTCTTCAGACCAATAAGAAACATGGTGAGGATCTGTTCCAGAGCTGGACTAAAACACATGTTCTGCAGAACATGGGCATGTTCTACAGAGCATGCATGACTTCTCTGCTCCAGCGTCTTCCCACAGTCCAGAACCATGCATGTTCCTATTAGGGGGGACTGATGCGACCTGTCCAAGGTGGTCGATGGGGGAGGTCACGCCTCCCACCTGCCCCCTGTGGCAAAATTAGTAACAAAAAGGGATTTTATATGTGCTGACTCTTTGTAGCCACAGATAGAGAGTACTTCTTCATGGTTGGTTGAGCAGAAACAAGATCTGTGAGCTTTGAATGGATGATGGTTTTGTTTTGTAGGAGGAAACCTTTGGATTCATCATCTACAGTGATCAACCTCCAGGATGTAGTGCAGATCCAAAGAAGTTTGGCCACAGTAAAGGTAGAGAGAAAATCTGATTCTTCTGAGACTGATGGGCAGCAACAGTTGCTGATCTAAGGTCATTGCTGATGTCTTTCCACTTTGGCATTGTGTTAACACGCACCTGTATCCTCCAGAGCAGCACCTGCTTTTACAGAGGTGCTCACGCTGATGAGCATCAGTGACTCCACGCATCTGATCTGCAGCTCTTTAGCCAACGTCTCATGAGCTTCTCAAAGACTGAGAAACTGGGGCTTTCACAGATTAATCCTGCTCTGCTCTGTTCATAATTCAACACCTCATCCTGCAGCTCTGCAGCTCATTGATCATCTGCTGGCTAACCTCTATATGCAAAAAATAAGAATATCTCTCAAAGGTTCATTTATTCCAGCAACTCCATCAGTGAAACCCGTTATATAGATTCATTCCACACAGACTGGTGTTTTCCAGCCTTTATTTATGTTAAATATTTTCTGCTTCCAGCCAATAAAGCATTTAACTTAAGAATATTAAATCAGATTACTAAAAAATGTGGACTTAATGAGAAGTATGTCTTATTTCTGCTTAAAAGTTGGCATTTACTAAAAGCACCTTTAATCTGACAACCGAGCCTCATCAGAACCAAGTTCTGGCTCATGGAATATGACTTCTCCTTTCTCCCTGCTGCACGGCAGATTGTTTGTAGCCTTCAGTCTCAGTGATCCAGCCTTGTCATGGATCAAGATGTCTAATTTCTACTCATCCCTTTTGGATATCTAGAACCAGGCAGGTGATCAGATTTGTCTGTAAGAGGACTCTCTTCTATCCACTGAGTTTTCTGAGTTGTGGATTGCTCTAACGCCATTTTTCCTTGTATTGGATTGTTTCCTGAATGCCAGCCTGCTTCTACCCTCTCTTTCCTTTTCCCTTCAGAATATTGATCTTTTTTCTCCAGTCAAAGCAGGACATCCTGATCGGCATCCTTAGATCCATCCCATTTCTTTTCATTATATGGGCCTTTTCATCCCGGTCCTCCTTTTCCCTGCCATAAGCCCCAGCCAGAAGACCGTCTCTGAGAAGTATTTGTGCACCCCGTCCCAGAGCTCAAGGCAGCCTATTATCACCTTCTGCTACCATGTTATCACCAGCTCTTGACTCAAGCAGTTTCTTTCACCGGGTTTCTCACGGCTGGGTTCCTCTCTCCTGGGATATCACCCAGTGCACCCCGTCTCCAGCACCATGTGCTGCACCTTTATCTACAACATCATCATCCAGAGTGCCGCCTCCTTCTCTCAAGCCATTTACAGCATCATGTTCACCAGAATCAGCTTTATTGCCAAGTTTGTACACACAAACTAACAAGTCATTTGACTTTTCTGTCAGTGAAGATTTTTTATTTTGATTAAATATACAGACAAATGACTTGACAATAGAGTACAATGTGAGCTCAGTCCAAGTACACTACCTGTCAAAAGTTTTAGATTAGATTAGATTTAGATCACTCAATGGGTCTCTTTATTTTCATGACTATTTACATTGCAGATTCTCACCAAAGGCAACAAAACTATCAATGAACACACAGGGAATTATGTAGTAAACAAAAAGTGTAAAATAAATCTAAACATTTTTAGATTTTAGATTTTTCCAAATAGAGATCCTTTGCTCTGATTAGTGCTTCGCTCTCTTGGTGTTCTCTCCATGATCTTCATGGTTTTCCAAAGAGTCTTGAAAGAACTTCCCAGAGGTTCATTGAGAGAAGGTCAGAGTTTAATATTTCAGTCATCACAGCAAAGGGCGACTACTTTAAGGAATCTAAAATATGACATATTTAAAGTTCTTTTACAATTTTTCATTTGCTACATAATTCCATATGTGTTCATTCAGTTTTGATGCCTTCAGTGAAAATCTATCAACAATGGAAATACTCATAAACATAGAGAAGACCATTGAATGAGAAAGGGGCTCTAAAACGTTTGACCGGTAGTCTATGCATGGTGTTGTTCTGGAGCTCTGACTAGTACGAGTTCATCAGAGAAACAGCCTGGAGGGAGAAACTGTCTCCACTGCCATCATCCAGTCTGTCCTGTCTTCATCCATCTCAGTGTGGTTTGGTTCATCCACAAAACAGGACAGGTCCAGACTGCAACCAACAATCAGGTCTGCAGAGAGAATCATAAAGGCTGACCTTCCCTCCATCCAGGACTTATACAGGTCAAGGTCAGGAAAAAACTGCTAAAATCTCTGCAGACCCCACACACCCTGCACACAAACTGTTTAGGCTTTTACCTTCAGGTGGCGCTACAGAGCGCATTGCTTGTTGTGTGCACAAACATGGTAAAAAAGCTGATTCTGATATGCTCCAGCATTGTTTGGATTACTTTGTCTTTCGTCATGACAGCATGTCAGCCTGAAATCTGTGCCTCGTTGGGCGGCCTTTGGGCCAACCATCTGAGGTTTATGGGGTTTTGATTTGTCCCTCCTTCTGAGGGGTCTTTCGAACAAACGAACCAAAGCTCAGGTCATCACTAAAAAATTAACCCTGTTTGGTTTAGTAAGCTATAAATATCTGCATTTTATTGGTATCCTACTGCTAGTCTGATCTGCTGCTGAGATAATTTTAACATTCAGTCTTTGTTCTTTCCTGCAGGAGTTGTGATGGTGGACAGAACCAGTACCGGAGTCTGGATGTTACACAGCACTCCACGGTTCCCTTTCAGAAGAGACCAGTACAACTTCTGGCCTCAGAGTGGAAATACAAATGCTCAGACTTTTATCTGTGTGACATTTAACTATGACCAGTTCCGTGAAATAGGTATCAGTTCATTGAAAACACAGCAGAATTAAGGTTTATTACTGGGAGACTGACTAATAATTTTAACTTGTGTTAAATATTTTCAGGAAGACATCTGCAGCACATCCATGCATTTCCATTCGAACATTATATTCCAGAACTTTTTCATCATGAGCTTCAAAGTGCTGTGAAATGGACAGAAGAAGCTCCATCTGGCAGTAATCTTGTTAATGTTGCTTCACTGACATCAAGAAGGAACAAAGCCTTTAAAGTCTTTGCTAAACAAACCTCAGATGAGGAAGAGGGTGAGATTCCCTGGTGTTTAATATTCTATAGTAAAATCAGTTATACAGTAGCTAATTCATGTAACATTTACCTGGAAACTCACACCTTTCATTTCCTTCATCTTTAATCTGGAGACCGAGAGATATCAGCTAGAAATAGTTGAGCTCATCTCCTCTGGAAGCCCTAGAACCCAGCTCACTGAGAGAGGCTGGACTCTATGGGGGCTCGGGTGACTTTGCTTGTCTCCCTCCAGCTCAGTCGTCTCATGTTAGGGTTTACCCTGGTGGATGGGAGAGTCACATACTTGTTCCTTCTGGTCAGGGAGAGGTCTCTGACTGTTGTTTTGGCCTATAGGCAGCGCAGTGGTGTAAACTTCAACACCTACATGGGAGACGACAGTGACACCTGGAGGAATGTCCTCCCCGATCTAAACCTGAATGGTGTTTCATTGTTGGACTTCTGTGCCAGTCACGGATTGCCCATAACAAACACCATGTTCAAGCATAAGGGTGTCCGTCAGTGCACTTGGCACCAGGACACCAAAGGCCAGAGGTCAAAGATTGACTTTGCAGTCGTGTCTTCTGACCTTTGGCTGCATGGACCCTCGAGTGAGAGAGGGGCTGAGCTGTTTGCCGATCACCACCAGGTGGTGAGGTAGATCCACTGGAAGAGGAGGAAGCCGGACAGACTTGACAGGCCCAATCATATAGTTTTGTTGGGCCTGGCTGGCTTGTGGAACTCCTGAGGCAGCTTATGGGTACTGTGAGGTCCGACCTGGGCAGTAGCAGAGGCAAAAACTGGAGCCTGGGGGGAGTTTAATGAGGCCATAGAGAAGGAATGTCGATCGGCCTTGTAGCGATTCTGGCAAACCATTCGGCACCTCAGGAGAGGGAAGCAATGCTTCACCAACACTGTTTACATCGCATAGTGTGTCATGAAATAGTCTTAGAAGATTGCTCAAACTGAACAGTGTAAGAAGGCCATAAAACTCTAAATGGATCAGTACCAGACAGAATAAACACAGAATTCCTCCAATCAGGACAAAAGCAGCATATATACATCAATGCTGCATGTCAGTAAAAGGAGCACTTTAAGATGGGTTTGGTTCAAGCTGGGCAGCAGAAGATGGAGACATTAGTCTCTCAGGGACACCCTGATCTCTTTTGGTCCACTAAAACTGATAATGAGACAGAAACAACTTTCTCATTTTACTTCAGTCAGTCAAAGGAGGAAAGCTAGATGTCTGATGATGTCTCTTATTCTTGCAGTTGGAGATCTCTACATCAGTATAGCCAAGGACATCATGAGTGACGTCTACGTCCAGACATGGGGCTGCCAGCGGGACCGTTCAGATTCTTACTGTCCCTCCAGCAGCTACAAAGTCACCAACATCAAAGACGTGACCTTAAATGGTCTGGGGACATGGAAGCCTAAAGTGGACCATTCCAAATGGTGTGTAGCTGTGGATAATAACAGACACTGGACCTGCATCGCTGACATGAACCGGGCCGTATCTCAGTACCTGCGGTATGGGGGCGCGTTGTGCATCCAGGATCAGCAGGTCCAAGTCCAGTTTCGGGATTTTGCTAGGCATCCTAACATCTGCCGGAAACGTCCTGCCAATATACTGCCACCTGATAGTGATTCAGACTGTTGATTGCGACAGTTTTCACTTTCTACAGATAGGTTAGATCAACATGACCATAACCTCCTGAAAAGATACTCCACCCTCAGTTTACTGCTCTGTTGACTGAAACCTTTAAATGATTTGGACCACTTCAAGACAAACAGAACAGAATGTCAGTATAAATGAATTTCGGTCAAATATCTGCTTGTTTACTCTTACCTGTCGGTGTGTTGATGCAGAAAACATCGAATTTATTAAAAAGCAGCTGCTCTCTGATATCAGCCACTGATCTGTTGTTTCTGGTCTGTCTGAGTAACGACTGTCCTGTGTTGCAAAGTTCTTTGTCTTTAACTCCTGTAAAATGTCCTTGAGGAGGAGAAATGACAGAGGAGACACATTTCTGGACCGCAGAAGACGGATCCATGCTCCTCAACCACAGCAACTCTATGAGATGATCTGCTTTCCAGTAGCACTTTGACCCTTTAGGTCAGCTTTTAATGTTTCCACAGACTCTGAGCTCATGTTTCACATCATCATCCCTATTAAGACAAGTGTAGAACCTGATCTGTGTTTGGACTGTTTTGATCCTGTGGAGCTTCCTGAGTTATCAGAAATATTAGCTTCATCTAAACCTTCAACTTGTATGTTAGACCCAATCCCAACCAAATTATTTAAGGAAGTGTTTCCTCTGATTATCAGCCCCATTTTAGATATGATTAATCTATCTTTAGTAAATGGATATGTACCACAGGCTTTTAAGGTAGCTGTAATTAAACCTTTGCTTAAGAAACCTTCGCTTGATTGAGATGACTTAATAAATTACAGACCGATATCCAATCTTCCATTCGGTTGGGAAAATGTATAGAAATTATCATTGTTTAGTTTAAACAAGGTTTATGTTTTAAGTTCTATTATAGTGAAGATGATTCCTGTGACAGGTTTTAGTGTGTAAAAGGGTTTGTGGAAAGTTAAGGAATGCGGTCTGGAGTGGATCACTCTCTGGACATGACATGCTCATACCATATATGGGAATGACTACTTTTTATGTTGAAACCTTTGTAAGAATTGGCTGAACCGATTCCCGCTTTTTGCTTGTTGGAATGTGAGTTGTTATTAAAAGGCTTGTGCAAGGATTTACTCTTGGTGAGAAGGAAGTTGCTGTTCTGCAGAGGATTGTCTCTCCCTTGCAAGTCAAACTTACTTGGTTCATTTGTGTCTTCTTTTGCACTGATCTGTAATTATCAGCTTTTTAACTCTAACATTTCTTTGGTCCTTCGAGCCGGAGCGCTAGAAATCTGCCACCCGGGGCCCAGCGGTGCGTGTGTGGTTCCTGTCGGCACAGCCTCCAGAAAGTCTGGAGAACAAAAATCCTGCACAGTGAATTCTGTGTTGGTACCCGCCGAATCGACCGAGGGGCACCAGGAGGGTGGATCAACGCGTTTCGACAGACAGTGTGAACGAACGCACAGGTAAGACAGAACCAACTGAGTATATTAAAAGAAATACGGAAGCCGGTATGCTTGCCGTTTTGAAGAGGCCTGATAATAAACAGGGGGTGTGTGTATGAATGCAGAATCACATGATTCACTCAGTGAGACAACCCGACACCTTGCTGGTGCTAACATAAAGTTGTTAATTCAATTCAATTCAGTTTATTTATATAGCGCCAATTCACAACACATGTCGTCTCAAGGCACTTCACAAAAGTCAGGTACATACATTCCAATTAATCTTAACCATTGAACAGTGCAGTCAGATTCTGTTATTTATTCAAATTGGATAAAAAGTTTTTCTATCTAAGGAAACCCAGCAGATTGCATCCAGTCAGTGACTTGCAGCATTCACTCCTCCTGGATGAACATGTAGAGACAGTGGACAGTCACTGGCGTTGACTTTGCAGCAATCCCTCATACTGAGCATGCATGTAGCGACAGTGGAGAGGAAAAACTCCCTTTTAACAGGAAGAAACCTCCAGCAGAACCAGAACCAGGCTCAGTGTGAGCGGCCATCTGCCACGACCGACTGGGGGTTAGAGAGAACAGAGCAGAGACACAAAGAGAACAAAGAAGCACTGATCCAGGAGTACTTTCTATGGGAAGGAAAAGTAAATGTTAATGGATGTAGCTCCTTTAGTCGTTTCACCTAGAAAGAAAGAACAGATAAACTCTGAGCCAGTTTTCAAGGTTAGAGTCTGAAGAGAGCACATAGAGTTAGTTACAGTAGAAGCTCAGTCAGTAGCTATGTCTAGGAGAGAGAAAGGGTTAAACACTGAAAGACAGGGCCAGGTGTTACAGGTAGACACAGAGTCAGGCCAGGTGTAGCTTCTAGGAAGAGAAAAGAGAGAGAACAAAGTTAAAAGCTGAGATAACAGCAAATAATGCAAAATTGAAGAGTAGTGTGAGAAAGTAGCGAAGAGGGTGAAAGTGGTCATTATGTCCTCCAGCAGCCTAAGCCTATAGCAGCATAACTACAGAGATAGCTCAGGATAACCTAAGCCACTCTAACTATAAGCTTTATCAAAAAGGAAAGTTTTAAGCCTAGCCTTAAAAGTAGACAGGGTGTCCGCCTCACGGACTAAAACTGGGAGCTGGTTCCACAGGAGAGGAGCCTGATAACTAAAGGATCTGCCTCCCACTGTACTTCTAGAGACTCTAGGA
Organism: Crenichthys baileyi; assembly: GCA_036173005.1. Lineage (NCBI taxonomy): Eukaryota > Metazoa > Chordata > Actinopteri > Cyprinodontiformes > Goodeidae > Crenichthys > Crenichthys baileyi. The sequence continues at coordinate 77,195 of JAHHUM010001454.1, read as the reverse complement.
ACCACCAGTAAACCTGCAGTCTGAGAACGAAGTGCTCTGTTAGGAACGTATGAAACAATCAGATCTCTGATGTATGATGGAGCTAAATCATTAAGGGCTTTATATGTGAGGAGGAGAATTTTAAATTCTATTCTGGATTTAACAGGGAGCCAATGAAGGGAAGCTAAAATAGGAGAAATATGATCTCTCTTTTTAATTTTCATCAGAACTCTTGCTGCAGCATTTTGAATCAGCTGAAGGCTTTTAACTGCATTTTGTGGACATCCTGATAGTAAAGAATTACAATAGTCCAGCCTTGAAGTAACAAATGCATGGACTAGTTTTTCAGCGTCACTCCTGGACAGGATATTTCTAATTTTGGCAATGTTCCGGAGATGAAAGAAGGAAATCCTGGAAACCTGTTTAATATGGGATTTAAATGACATGTCCTGGTCAAAGATGTAGTCTATCTAACTGGTTGGGGTCATCAGGATTTATGGATAAATAAAGCTGAGTATCCTCAGCATAACAGTGAAAATGTATTCTATGCTGCCTTATGATTTTACATATTGGAAGCATATATATAGTAAAGAGAATTGGCCGAAGTACTGAACCCCGTGGTACTCCACAATTAACCCTGGAAATAACATTTAAACAAGCCTAGACCTGTGGTTCTGATCCATTTACTAAAGATAAATTAATCATATCTAAAATGGGGCTGGTAATCAGAGGGAACACTTCCTTAAATAATTTGGTTGGGATTGGGTCTAACATACAAGTTGAAGGTTTAGATGAAGCTAATATTTCTGATAACTCAGGAAGCTCCACAGGATCAAAACAGTCCAAACACAGATCAGGTTCTACACTTGTCTTAATAGGGATGATGATGTGAAACATGAGCTCAGAGTCTGTGGAAACATTAAAAGCTGACCTAAAGGGTCAAAGTGCTACTGGAAAGCAGATCATCTCATAGAGTTGCTGTGGTTGAGGAGCATGGATCCGTCTTCTGCGGTCCAGAAATGTGTCTCCTCTGTCATTTCTCCTCCTCAAGGACATTTTACAGGAGTTAAAGACAAAGAACTTTGCAACACAGGACAGTCGTTACTCAGACAGACCAGAAACAACAGATCAGTGGCTGATATCAGAGAGCAGCTGCTTTTTAATAAATTCGATGTTTTCTGCATCAACACACCGACAGGTAAGAGTAAACAAGCAGATATTTGACCGAAATTCATTTATACTGACATTCTGTTCTGTTTGTCTTGAAGTGGTCCAAATCATTTAAAGGTTTCAGTCAACAGAGCAGTAAACTGAGGGTGGAGTATCTTTTCAGGAGGTTATGGTCATGTTGATCTAACCTATCTGTAGAAAGTGAAAACTGTCGCAATCAACAGTCTGAATCACTATCAGGTGGCAGTATATTGGCAGGACGTTTCCGGCAGATGTTAGGATGCCTAGCAAAATCCCGAAACTGGACTTGGACCTGCTGATCCTGGATGCACAACGCGCCCCCATACCGCAGGTACTGAGATACGGCCCGGTTCATGTCAGCGATGCAGGTCCAGTGTCTGTTATTATCCACAGCTACACACCATTTGGAATGGTCCACTTTAGGCTTCCATGTCCCCAGACCATTTAAGGTCACGTCTTTGATGTTGGTGACTTTGTAGCTGCTGGAGGGACAGTAAGAATCTGAACGGTCCCGCTGGCAGCCCCATGTCTGGACGTAGACGTCACTCATGATGTCCTTGGCTATACTGATGTAGAGATCTCCAACTGCAAGAATAAGAGACATCATCAGACATCTAGCTTTCCTCCTTTGACTGACTGAAGTAAAATGAGAAAGTTGTTTCTGTCTCATTATCAGTTTTAGTGGACCAAAAGAGATCAGGGTGTCCCTGAGAGACTAATGTCTCCATCTTCTGCTGCCCAGCTTGAACCAAACCCATCTTAAAGTGCTCCTTTTACTGACATGCAGCATTGATGTATATATGCTGCTTTTGTCCTGATTGGAGGAATTCTGTGTTTATTCTGTCTGGTACTGATCCATTTAGAGTTTTATGGCCTTCTTACACTGTTCAGTTTGAGCAATCTTCTAAGACTATTTCATGACACACTATGCGATGTAAACAGTGTTGGTGAAGCATTGCTTCCCTCTCCTGAGGTGCCGAATGGTTTGCCAGAATCGCTACAAGGCCGATCGACATTCCTTCTCTATGGCCTCATTAAACTCCCCCCAGGCTCCAGTTTTTGCCTCTGCTACTGCCCAGGTCGGACCTCACAGTACCCATAAGCTGCCTCAGGAGTTCCACAAGCCAGCCAGGCCCAACAAAACTATATGATTGGGCCTGTCAAGTCTGTCCGGCTTCCTCCTCTTCCAGTGGATCTACCTCACCACCTGGTGGTGATCGGCAAACAGCTCAGCCCCTCTCTCACTCGAGGGTCCATGCAGCCAAAGGTCAGAAGACACGACTGCAAAGTCAATCTTTGACCTCTGGCCTTTGGTGTCCTGGTGCCAAGTGCACTGACGGACACCCTTATGCTTGAACATGGTGTTTGTTATGGGCAATCCGTGACTGGCACAGAAGTCCAACAATGAAACACCATTCAGGTTTAGATCGGGGAGGACATTCCTCCAGGTGTCACTGTCGTCTCCCATGTAGGTGTTGAAGTTTACACCACTGCGCTGCCTATAGGCCAAAACAACAGTCAGAGACCTCTCCCTGACCAGAAGGAACAAGTATGTGACTCTCCCATCCACCAGGGTAAACCCTAACATGAGACGACTGAGCTGGAGGGAGACAAGCAAAGTCACCCGAGCCCCCATAGAGTCCAGCCTCTCTCAGTGAGCTGGGTTCTAGGGCTTCCAGAGGAGATGAGCTCAACTATTTCTAGCTGATATCTCTCGGTCTCCAGATTAAAGATGAAGGAAATGAAAGGTGTGAGTTTCCAGGTAAATGTTACATGAATTAGCTACTGTATAACTGATTTTACTATAGAATATTAAACACCAGGGAATCTCACCCTCTTCCTCATCTGAGGTTTGTTTAGCAAAGACTTTAAAGGCTTTGTTCCTTCTTGATGTCAGTGAAGCAACATTAACAAGATTACTGCCAGATGGAGCTTCTTCTGTCCATTTCACAGCACTTTGAAGCTCATGATGAAAAAGTTCTGGAATATAATGTTCGAATGGAAATGCATGGATGTGCTGCAGATGTCTTCCTGAAAATATTTAACACAAGTTAAAATTATTAGTCAGTCTCCCAGTAATAAACCTTAATTCTGCTGTGTTTTCAATGAACTGATACCTATTTCACGGAACTGGTCATAGTTAAATGTCACACAGATAAAAGTCTGAGCATTTGTATTTCCACTCTGAGGCCAGAAGTTGTACTGGTCTCTTCTGAAAGGGAACCGTGGAGTGCTGTGTAACATCCAGACTCCGGTACTGGTTCTGTCCACCATCACAACTCCTGCAGGAAAGAACAAAGACTGAATGTTAAAATTATCTCAGCAGCAGATCAGACTAGCAGTAGGATACCAATAAAATGCAGATATTTATAGCTTACTAAACCAAACAGGGTTAATTTTTTAGTGATGACCTGAGCTTTGGTTCGTTTGTTCGAAAGACCCCTCAGAAGGAGGGACAAATCAAAACCCCATAAACCTCAGATGGTTGGCCCAAAGGCCGCCCAACGAGGCACAGATTTCAGGCTGACATGCTGTCATGACGAAAGACAAAGTAATCCAAACAATGCTGGAGCATATCAGAATCAGCTTTTTTACCATGTTTGTGCACACAACAAGCAATGCGCTCTGTAGCGCCACCTGAAGGTAAAAGCCTAAACAGTTTGTGTGCAGGGTGTGTGGGGTCTGCAGAGATTTTAGCAGTTTTTTCCTGACCTTGACCTGTATAAGTCCTGGATGGAGGGAAGGTCAGCCTTTATGATTCTCTCTGCAGACCTGATTGTTGGTTGCAGTCTGGACCTGTCCTGTTTTGTGGATGAACCAAACCACACTGAGATGGATGAAGACAGGACAGACTGGATGATGGCAGTGGAGACAGTTTCTCCCTCCAGGCTGTTTCTCTGATGAACTCGTACTAGTCAGAGCTCCAGAACAACACCATGCATAGACTACCGGTCAAACGTTTTAGAGCCCCTTTCTCATTCAATGGTCTTCTCTATGTTTATGAGTATTTCCATTGTTGATAGATTTTCACTGAAGGCATCAAAACTGAATGAACACATATGGAATTATGTAGCAAATGAAAAATTGTAAAAGAACTTTAAATATGTCATATTTTAGATTCCTTAAAGTAGTCGCCCTTTGCTGTGATGACTGAAATATTAAACTCTGACCTTCTCTCAATGAACCTCTGGGAAGTTCTTTCAAGACTCTTTGGAAAACCATGAAGATCATGGAGAGAACACCAAGAGAGCGAAGCACTAATCAGAGCAAAGGATCTCTATTTGGAAAAATCTAAAATCTAAAAATGTTTAGATTTATTTTACACTTTTTGTTTACTACATAATTCCCTGTGTGTTCATTGATAGTTTTGTTGCCTTTGGTGAGAATCTGCAATGTAAATAGTCATGAAAATAAAGAGACCCATTGAGTGATCTAAATCTAATCTAATCTAAAACTTTTGACAGGTAGTGTACTTGGACTGAGCTCACATTGTACTCTATTGTCAAGTCATTTGTCTGTATATTTAATCAAAATAAAAAATCTTCACTGACAGAAAAGTCAAATGACTTGTTAGTTTGTGTGTACAAACTTGGCAATAAAGCTGATTCTGGTGAACATGATGCTGTAAATGGCTTGAGAGAAGGAGGCGGCACTCTGGATGATGATGTTGTAGATAAAGGTGCAGCACATGGTGCTGGAGACGGGGTGCACTGGGTGATATCCCAGGAGAGAGGAACCCAGCCGTGAGAAACCCGGTGAAAGAAACTGCTTGAGTCAAGAGCTGGTGATAACATGGTAGCAGAAGGTGATAATAGGCTGCCTTGAGCTCTGGGACGGGGTGCACAAATACTTCTCAGAGACGGTCTTCTGGCTGGGGCTTATGGCAGGGAAAAGGAGGACCGGGATGAAAAGGCCCATATAATGAAAAGAAATGGGATGGATCTAAGGATGCCGATCAGGATGTCCTGCTTTGACTGGAGAAAAAAGATCAATATTCTGAAGGGAAAAGGAAAGAGAGGGTAGAAGCAGGCTGGCATTCAGGAAACAATCCAATACAAGGAAAAATGGCGTTAGAGCAATCCACAACTCAGAAAACTCAGTGGATAGAAGAGAGTCCTCTTACAGACAAATCTGATCACCTGCCTGGTTCTAGATATCCAAAAGGGATGAGTAGAAATTAGACATCTTGATCCATGACAAGGCTGGATCACTGAGACTGAAGGCTACAAACAATCTGCCGTGCAGCAGGGAGAAAGGAGAAGTCATATTCCATGAGCCAGAACTTGGTTCTGATGAGGCTCGGTTGTCAGATTAAAGGTGCTTTTAGTAAATGCCAACTTTTAAGCAGAAATAAGACATACTTCTCATTAAGTCCACATTTTTTAGTAATCTGATTTAATATTCTTAAGTTAAATGCTTTATTGGCTGGAAGCAGAAAATATTTAACATAAATAAAGGCTGGAAAACACCAGTCTGTGTGGAATGAATCTATATAACGGGTTTCACTGATGGAGTTGCTGGAATAAATGAACCTTTGAGAGATATTCTTATTTTTTGCATATAGAGGTTAGCCAGCAGATGATCAATGAGCTGCAGAGCTGCAGGATGAGGTGTTGAATTATGAACAGAGCAGAGCAGGATTAATCTGTGAAAGCCCCAGTTTCTCAGTCTTTGAGAAGCTCATGAGACGTTGGCTAAAGAGCTGCAGATCAGATGCGTGGAGTCACTGATGCTCATCAGCGTGAGCACCTCTGTAAAAGCAGGTGCTGCTCTGGAGGATACAGGTGCGTGTTAACACAATGCCAAAGTGGAAAGACATCAGCAATGACCTTAGATCAGCAACTGTTGCTGCCCATCAGTCTCAGAAGAATCAGATTTTCTCTCTACCTTTACTGTGGCCAAACTTCTTTGGATCTGCACTACATCCTGGAGGTTGATCACTGTAGATGATGAATCCAAAGGTTTCCTCCTACAAAACAAAACCATCATCCATTCAAAGCTCACAGATCTTGTTTCTGCTCAACCAACCATGAAGAAGTACTCTCTATCTGTGGCTACAAAGAGTCAGCACATATAAAATCCCTTTTTGTTACTAATTTTGCCACAGGGGGCAGGTGGGAGGCGTGACCTCCCCCATCGACCACCTTGGACAGGTCGCATCAGTCCCCCCTAATAGGAACATGCATGGTTCTGGACTGTGGGAAGACGCTGGAGCAGAGAAGTCATGCATGCTCTGTAGAACATGCCCATGTTCTGCAGAACATGTGTTTTAGTCCAGCTCTGGAACAGATCCTCACCATGTTTCTTATTGGTCTGAAGAGAGGCTGCAGAGTTCTTGCAAGAACACCTTCAGGGCTGTTGATGTTGTTGAACTGTTTCTTTCCATTTGAATCGATGTAAATATACTCCGAGCCAGAGGTGGAGGCAGAGGACATTCTGGGTGCCTTGTATAAAATGTACCTGAAGAAGAAGAAAACTAATTGTGACACCAAGAGATGTTTCAGGAACCACACATGAGGTTTTAACTGATGGTGTTCTTGTCCTGAGTTCATCCATCTTTTTTTCAGTTTCACAGTGACGTAGCGACTCTGATGTTACCATGGAGATTAACGCTGATCAGTTAGCTTGTTTCCAACCAGACTAATTGTCAGGCTCCATATTTACTGAGGGCTGTTTTCCTTCCTCAATCAGGAGCTCCGAGGATGTTTTGAACGCTTGTCTGAAACAGTTAATCCAGGTTTCCTTCCAGCATTTTACTTTTTCCTTTCATAATTTGGCCACAAATTACATTTTGGTGTTAAATGAGTTCCTAATAAGAATTATCCTATAATCATTAGGTAAATCATATGCATGTTAAGACTTTTCACCAGTCCACTTGATCATCATCTCCATTTTTGCAGGTCACAGAGGCTTGGCAGCTGGAGCAGAGAAGACCAATGAGCAAGAAGAAGCTCCACATCTTTCACTGAAACAGAGGAAAAACCTGCAGGAAGTTGACCTCATTTCATTCAGAGACATTCTACTGTTTTACATGTTTGGGTCCTAAAATGTTCTGTTGCTCCAGGAGAACCATGCAGATCATTTCCATCTCCAACTGTTTGAAATGTCTCTATTTGTAGTGTTCCTCAAACCTTCTGATCTCCTCACTTCTTTCTCTTTTATGCTGAAGCAGAAAAACATGAATGAATTTATTTATATGGTAATTTTTTTAAAAGGACTGGATCAATACATCTCCAGGCCTTCAGGTCTTTTAGGTTGTTTTGGACTTTGGCTCCTTATTCACCCAGGTTCAGTCCTAAGGTCCCTTCAAAATAAGAACACCTACAGCTTTCATGAAGCCATCCATAATAAATATTTTCTGTTCATCAGTGCAAAAGCAGCCATGATGCTGCTTTGCTCTACAAAACCCCGTGTGTTGGTCTGAGGATTTCTCCTTCAGCTTGAACCTCCTGAGAAGATCTACCTGTTCTAATGTCCACCAGTGCTCTCTGCCATCACATAACATGCTGTTTCACCAGCTGACTGTCCTACTGGACACACAACAGCATCTCACCTCCTTATTACATGAAATGATCAAATTCATTTTGGAAAATCTTTGTTTTTAAATCACTTGACAAAAAACATGAATCTGCTGCTAAACCTGAGAATAAAACAGTGAAATCACCTACAGTTAGAAGAGATCAGAGTTCCTTAGTCCGTCTGTTTCCCTCCGTCTTCTCATGGACCCTGAAAGCTGTTGTTGCTTTTATTTCGCTCTGTGTCCCTGACCCAGTTTGCATTACTGGGCTCACAGTCATGTCCACAGAAAGACAAATAAAGCTTGGTTCAGCTTCTTTCTGTCAATATAATCAGAAGAAACTTTGTCCCTCAGTAGAAACCAACAAACTGTCCTAAATGAAACAGTTTTTCTCTGCCTCTTTATTACCATGAGTTATGCTGAGTTTCATTTTCTGGAAAGAGTAGAATAAGGACCCAGAACCCGTGTAAAACGCGGTTCTATCAGGACAGAAATGATGTTTGGTCCATATGATCTTATGTGTCTGTGAGGGTCGAGTTGCAGACAGACAGAAACTAATGTCACTCATCAGGTCACTGCTTCATTCAGAGCTGTTATTTTATCGCCTTTTATCTAGGCCGATAAACCAGTTCAGAACCAGTTCTACTGGATCGAGCACCTGGCTAAGAAAGGAGCAGAACCAGAAAATAATGAAGAGGATAGAAAATCCTTTCCAGAGTGAACATATCAGCTTCCAGCTCCTATGAGCAGCAGCACCACTAACTGAACTCTGACTAGTTTCATATTCAGCTTCATCTATAATATTTAATCATTTTAAATAAATGCACTGTAAAAATCTGCCCTAATATGAATATCTTCGTTGAGAAACCTGTTCTTCTAGTTGTTCATCTGGTGGCAGCTGTAGAAACATTAACGCTCTACACGAGTTCAGAGGATAAACAGCCTAACCACTCTGGGCTTTGGTTTCTCCTGGAGGTGATCCTGGCTGACACCAGAACCAGCTGGACAATAAGAGCTACAGTCTGAAGGAATCGAACAGGAACCAGACAGAGTAAAAGATTTGAAAGGACTACAGGATGTCAGGAGAGTCTGATAATGGAAGAGAGGAGCAGAACCGGCTCTGACTAGAGTCCAACCTGCACATGAAGTGCTTAGATGCAATCAATTAAAATGCAGTTAAAAGCCTTCAGCTGATTCAAAATGCTGCAGCAAGAGTTCTGATGAAAATTAAAAAGAGAGATCATATTTCTCCTATTTTAGCTTCCCTTCATTGGCTCCCTGTTAAATCCAGAATAGAATTTAAAATTCTCCTCCTCACATATAAAGCCCTTAATGATCTAGCTTCCTGGAGGGGGCCATTAGCTGAGCTACTGCTGAAGAACCAGCCAAACAACATCTCCAATTCCTGGTTGGTGTCTTTGCTCGGTGATGGACGTGGAATCAACCTGCTGTTTCACTTTAAAGCATCCGACATGCCATCTGCTGCATTCTTCTCTCCAAACTGCAACCATCAAGTTAACAGACTGTTGACTCCTCACTAATCAGAACAAAATGCTCTTTAAGTACCTCATGGTATTTTTTGGGTTAAAACTTGATATAAAGCTCAGTTTTGGACATAAAAAATAACCTTAGTGATTTAGATATGTTGGACTGGGAGTGAAAACGAAAATGATGTTTTGGGTTGTCAATCAGAACCACATTTTAAAAATCCATTTAAAAGTCCCTGATTCCTGCAGCTCTGTCACATGCATGGTCCGTTTCTGTCTGTTTGTCATTTCAGGTGATACTTTATGGAGGACGTGGATGCTGATGTGATGTCAGATCCATGGAAAGAAGACAGTCCTGGAGATCTTCCTCCGTGCAGTGTCCTTTGAAAGCAACTTTCAACCTTGATCCAAAGCATTACCTCTAGCTTCAACAGAACCAGAAATAATTACCTAAATGTAAAAGGACCCGGTAGTAGTCCAGGGACCCTCTGAATAACTTCATGCATCATTAGAATATTGACACTATATAAATAAACTGAATTGAATTGAATAAAACCTCAACAACACGTCAGACTGGCTTTAATCCAGCTTAGTTTAAAACAAAAGTTTTATGTTTCCGCTGAAGCATTTGGAATATTTACTGAAAGCTTCTGTTTCTCTTGAACTGCTTGACTCATCTGATCGGTTCAGCTTCCTTTGTTTCCTTTAGACTCAGTTTCTGAAGAGCCTTCAGCAAGACTTTAGTTCTTTGTAAGATTATTTACTTTTGACTATTAATGTTATGTGGATGGATGGATGATGGATGGATGATGGATGGAGAACTTATCTTCTTTTATATAAATCTGGTATTTTTTGCTGCTTTTGTTGCTGATTCTGATAGTTCTTGGAACTATCGATGAATAAAACTGTTGCTAAATAAAAACACCTTTTGGGTTTTCTCTAAAAATGCATTTGCAGTTTTTCTGTTTTCTTCTCTGCTGGATCCATTCATCTCCTTCTGGTTGCAGTTAGCAGAACCAGCGCTGACAGGTTTTTTGTCAGATTTTTTAATCTTAATAATGACGCAAACTCTGCAGACTGGTTCTGTTTTAGACACAGTTTGATTGATGTGTTAGAACCTGAAAAATGAAATTCTGTTCAGATCTCTGTGGTTCTTTGGACCTTCTCAGATTTCTGTTCAGTGTCTCATGAACTCGACTAACTATTTTCTTAAAACCCAGAAAGCTCCACGGGAAACAGCAGATGTAGGCAGAAGCTGTCTAACCATATCTGGAGAAGTTAACTCCATGCACATTGTTTACTGTACTGGGTTATTGTTCTGGACAGATTCTGTTGGTTTTCACCTCTGGTTTCTGCAGCCAGATGTTGTTTTAGGAGTCAGTAGATGTTGTTCCAACATGCCAAGGCCGTGTCTGCGTGCAGGAATGTTGGCTCCCACCCATCAAACCTTTCTGATGTTGTTATTTCCTTTTCTCTTCCAAAGAAGATCCGGGTGGCTGACGTTGGCTCGGGTCCAAACACACAAATGAGCGATTCTGAGTAAAAGAGAGCAAGGAGTTCTGAGCTGCAGCTGCAGCATGAAGGCCTCACAGAAACATGCACAGTATGCAGGTTCTGCAGCAGAGCTGTTCTTCAAGATGGACCTGAGCCACTTTAGACAGTACCTCGGTCAGTGTGAAGAACCCACATAGTTTGCACAGAACATAAATAACCATGGCCTTCGGACCAAGACAGAGGACACTTTGTCATTTTCCCTTAGATTCCTGCAGACACTTCCCAGTTGTTCTCAGTTTCTGGGATTGCTCCACAGACCAAAGTCCCTTTAATGAGAACTTCATGGTCTACTTAACTATGTCCATGTCTCGGTCCTGTGGATTCAAAACAAACCCAAATCATCAGCCCTCCAACGTGGTGCCTGGGCCAGCCTAACTCCTGCTGGCATCTTGTTTTTAGAGAGAAGAGACTTTCTCCTGCAGCCCTTCCAAACAGCCGTAGTGGTTCAGTGTCATGACCTTTAACCTACTGTCTGAGGTCTGTAGAGTCTGTGATGGAGCTCCTGGGTTTCTGGTCATTTCTCTGAGCTTCACGCTCTGACCTGAGCTGAATCTGCGTGGATGTCCACTCCTGGGAAGATTGGAAGCTTCTGGAGATTTTTCTTTAACTGTTTAGGTTCATTAAAAACTGTAAATGAGATAGAACATGTCTTGGGGTCGGAACAATTTCTTTTTGTTCTGAACCAGGGTTCTGGAACCTGTGGCTCTGGAGACGAAGTGGTTCTTTGGACCTTCCACATTGGCTCTAACCAACTGTGGCTGAAGAGGATGAAGAACTAACTAATGGTTTTACATTAGGAGGCGACCGTGGTTCAGTGAGAAGAGTAGTCTTCTTGCAGTCCGAGGGTTGTGGGTTCGATTCCGGCTTCCACATGTCCATGTGCCCCTGGGCAAGGCACTTCACCTCAAATTGCCTATCGATGTATGAATGTGAATGTGGCTCTAGGGTAAAGTGCTTTGAGTGGTCAGTATGACTGGAAAGGCTCTATATAAGTTCAGTCCATTTACCAGTGTAGGGGACCAGTTACAGGGAGCTTTGAACAAGTTACCCCTTTTTTTCCGCATGTTTTGTTATTAAAAGCACTTGTGTTTCAGTGTTAATGTTAGGTTGTGTATTAAAATGCATGTTGATAACTAATATTTTGGTTTAGAGGGAATTGAGCTTAAAATACGATCAGTCCAAACAGGCACTAAGGGCAGCCCTGGGTCCTAAGAATCAGAGTTCGGAATTTAGGTGGGTCAGTAGACCATCGCAGCCACTTGTGTGAAGCACGTCAGACTTACATGTGCCTATTATTTGTATTTTCAGACAACGGAAATAAAGAACAGACTATTTCACAACCACTGCATGCGTCGACGTCCCTATTGTTCGATTGTGCAACACCATTTTTAATGTAGATGTAATGACAATGCAGGATTTATCAGTGTTGGAAGAAGAACTAAAAGCAGTAGTAAAATTGTTTTCCTTGCCCTCAGGTTGGAAACTATCTGCTTTTGTAAAATGCTTTTCCATAAATATCAACATACCAGAGAAGAAAATGGATCCATCTTGTTCTTGCTAAAGTTTTGAATTTTTCTTTGTTGAAAAAGCTGTAATGTCAGATTTGCAGCTCTAAACAAGTTTTATTCTAGTGATCTGAGAGCAGAAATGGTTGTTGGATTGTAAAGGCTGCATTTCTAGATTAGCTAATATTTCTAGTATTTAACCAGCAGCTGATGATCCTACAGGAAGAGAGAAACTGACTGAACTTCTTCTAGGTATTTTCCACATTATTCATCATAGACTCATCCATCCATCATGAGGTTGGAAACATTTTCCACCTCAGCTGGTCCTGTGTCGGTTCTCCTGTAGATAAGCCTAAACAGACAGCCAGTCCATCGCAGGCGCAAAAGGACAGGAGCAGTGCAGGCACTGGCAGAACGTTCCTCCCCCATGCAGAACATTTTTGGCAGCATCATGGTGCAGCATTCCTCTGCTCTAAATGCAGGAAACATTCGTGTTCAGGAGAAAAATAGTTCTGCTGCAGAAGTCTTTCACTTTACTTCTTCCTAATAACCCTGCAGAAGCTGTCAGGCTTCAAAAGCTGCAGAGGAGGAACACGCACAACTTCAGCTAAACGTCTACCTGCTGCTAGCACCAAGACAAACACCAAGGTAAGACTGAATGTTAAATATTACCTGCTGGCAGGTTTCTGCCTGGTTCCTCTCTGGTTCATACTTTGCTTGAGGGCTCCAGCCTTCATGTTGTAAGGCAACACTGGAAGGTTGCTGTAACCAGCGTGTTAAACAGGGTCAGCAGAGATCATCAGCTTTTATAACTGAGTCCATGTGTGAAACCGGTCTAAAGCAGCTGTCCCCACATTTCTAATTAACTTCCTTCTATCAGCAAACCTTCATTTAAGATCAATGGTAGAGAAGAAGACCCAATAGTTTTAAAATATGAATCTTTACTAACAGTTATTGAGCTCTGGCAGCTCACAAACTTAAGTCCAGAGTAGAGAAACCGTCCAGGTCCAAAACCCTCACAGGTTCTCCAGCCAGGAGACAAACCAGAGGAACACACCTGTAGAGCACCAGAACTGCACCAGAAGTCCCTGAACAACAGAGGCAGTGGAGCAGCTGCTCCTTACATCTGAAAGCAGGACAGCAAACTCTCCCCATGTTCTGACCCAGATCGTTCAGTAAATTTAATTAAACTGTGAAGAAAACAAACTGTTCAGTCAGAGCAAAATTAAACTGGTCTCAATCGGATTTAAAATCTTCTACCAGACCTGCATCTGTCTCCCTCCCATCGGCCTCGCAGCGTTCTGGTGGAGTCTGGTCGGACCCACCAGAATAAAACTCTTCTGATTGACTCACAGACTCAGCAGAAACGGGCAAAACCAACATTTTCTTTGGAGGATCAAACTCAGATCCTCCAAGATCAGATTACAGGTACATCTCAGAAAATTAGTAAAATACACAAAGACGAGTCCTTACCTGGGCTGAGGAGAAACAGAACCGGACTGTAGCTCAATGATCCAAAGTCCTCTTTTGAGTTTAGTGAGCAGTCTGTTGGGGTCTTATCTCCTGAGCAGGATGTACCAATCAGTGTGTGTGTGTGTGTGTGTGTGTGTGTGTGTGTTTGGAGGAGCAGCTGTAATCTAAACTAATTAAGCCAACCAACCAAACAGCAGACAGAATGGAATGGAGAAGGTCTACTAAGTTTAGATTTGCTGGGGTCCAAGTTTCGGTTCTGGTGTCGGTGCCAACGCAGTAGCCTCACGGTCCGGTACAGCAAGGCCCTCCACAGGCAGCAGCAGAGTATCTCCTACTAGATGCAACCTGGACTGGCTCCCCCCATCTTAACTGCTACCTAAATACCTGCACAGATGATTCTTGGACCGGGTTCTGCCCTGCATGTGATTTCTAGCAGGCTTTGCGTCCTCAACCCATAAATAGATAGATAAAACTGTTTTCATTTAGAAATAAAATGTTAATCTGTCTCAGCTGAATATAAATTTATAAGCTGAATCTGTTTTGACTGTGATGTGCTCAGAGGCAACATTGACTCTGCTTCATATGAATAAACTTACATGAGAACCCCCCCCCCCCATGGCTCCATTTCTGCTTCAGTCAACAGAACATTTGATTCCAACAGAAGATGTTTGCAGCTAAAACCAGTGCAGTTCTTAAAAGCGTCGGAGCTGAGGAGGATCTAATTTCCAACTCCAATTTAAGTCAGAAAGTTGATCTTCTGACTCTGGTCCGAGTCAGCGAGGGGAAGTTCTTCCAGTACCCCAAGTACACAACGATGCACTGCACCTTACCTGAGCTCATGGAGGAACAGGAGGAGTTTTCTCCTGGTGAGTAATCTGACAGACACACAAACAATACCTGTACCATTTCTGTGACCTTTAACCTTTCTGCCAGAGGTCGAGGAAGAACTTTTAGTGGAGCACTTCAAGACTTCTTCAGAGATCCATGGGACTGCTGAACTGAAGGGGAGCCATGAAGTTGTTGGTGAAGCTGCAATCTCTGCAAAATGTGACTCTGTGGATGGTCTGGTTAAGTCAGTCAGCATCATGAAGAAGAAAGCCAACCTTAAAGCTGTGAGGAAGACTTTCAGCGGCAGGTACAGCATGATGCAGCTCTGTCCTATCAAGCTGTTGTCCTGAACTGGTTCTCATGGGTTCCTCTGCTGATGCTCTTTCTCAGGAAGCTTAAACAAGAAAGTATAAAGCTGCTGAAACTGAAGGAAAAAGACAAGCTGGCGTTTGTTCATCAGACGGTTTATAACACAGAACCCGTGCAAATGATCAAAACGTCTGATCAGGGAGGATCCATCTCAGCGTCGTGTCAGAAGATCATGAACCTGCTCTTCAAGGTGAGTGAACCTGCAGAGAGTTTGAAATATTCCCAAGACAGCAGAACAGAAACAAATCAGAATGTTTCATAGAAGAAATCAAAAACCTTCTATGGTTCCGGTCTGTCGGCCCACCAGCTCAGCTGAACCTCCTCCATCCATTCCATCATTTCTCCACTTCTTTATCAGCTGCCAAGTAAAATGTTTCGATTCTGAGGTGAATGTAGGAGAGGAGATCAAGCCTCACCTGAAACCACCTTCTAACCCATAGGCTTTTTAAACCAACCAAGGTATGAGCAGGTTGGTGGTAAATGGATCAGTACCAACCGTCTGTGGTCATCCTCCAGTGGTGGACGGGATATTTGAGGATTAAAGTTTTTTTCAGTCTGAAGCTGGTCTGAGCTCGTCTCAAAGCATGTACCTAGAGCAGGAAAGATCTTTGGTTTCTTATGATGCCTCTGAAGGACGGAGACTGAAGAACCTTCATCATTCAACACACCAGGACCTCAGAACATCTTGAATAACGTGTTCAGGCCTCTGTATGAAAGAACAGCGTCATTGTTGTCAAATGTTCTGCTGGCTGCAGGAAAACGTTGGTTTGTGTTGTTTGTGTAATTGAAGACAACCTTCTGGATTTAACTGGTCCTTCAGGGCAGCAGGAAGGAGGAGACAACCTTCACCGTCCCAGGAAAAGCCACCTTTGCTTTTGGACTTCAGGAGATCATGTTTGAGGATGAGAAGATGGGTAAGAACAATTTCTCCCTGACTTTGCTGTATTTGTTCTAGCAATTTTGTCATCGTTTCTTCTTGTGTTTAGAAATACCGTTTGAATCCTGGACTCACAAGAAAAATTCAGGTAAGTTCCTTCAACTGTTTGTCTGAGGCTGATAAGTCCAGCCGATCCAGTTTATGTTGAAATCCCATACTGACCTTAGCTGGTGTGAGTGTACGGTACCATCTGGACTAGCTGGGCTCAGATGCAAGTGTAGTTTGGGTTCTAGAAGCAGATTCCTGCAGAGGAATCTCTGACCTTTCAGAGGAGAACCATCAGCCAGTAACTGTGTGCTTGACGGTTGGAGGTCTCCTTGGTGAGCAACTATGTCACCTTCTTGAGACCTTTGAGCCTATTCAGGTGGTGGTCCAGTCCGCAGGTGTTTCAACAAGCCTTAGGACAATGCCCTGTTTCTGCTGCAGACTGATTAGGAGGTGAAGGCTTCCAGTTGGATTCTTCTCACATCTCAGTCCAACCAAAACTGGAGCTGTGCCCATGTTCTTGACAGAGCACTGCTGGTGAAGGTTGGACTCAGTGTCTGCAGTGATGTTTGTGGTGTTCATGGACAGGTTCTACAGACCTAATAATGGGGATGAGGGTGTCCTCAAGGTCTCATCTTCTTTTTGGAGATGATGTGATTCTGTCAAGATCCTCAGAAGCTGATGTTAAGCTGACAGTTTGTAACTGAACACGAGCAACCAGGACATGGTTGTTATGATGTTACAGATCAGATATTCAGAGATCTGGTGGGTTTTAAGTTTCCAGCTTTTCTACTTGAAGACATTTTATTTTTATTTTATTTGACTTTCATGAACAAAATTACTTTTGTATAATTAATGACAACAATCTCATGAATTCAGTTGAGCTGGAAACAAATCCATAATTAACAGGAGCTGCTCCTCCAATCATCTGCTTCCATGCTGTTCCCAGGTCTGTTCTCCCATGACAGCATTGACTCAGATCTCATGCAGCAAGTCAGAGAAGGTAAGAGAGCCGCTTCCTGGGAACATTTTACTAAACACTTGTCATTACTGGACCTCGGTGTTGTGATCAGTACAGTTCATCCTGATTGGTCGACTGGAATCTGGGCGGGTCGTCTGGTTTGGTGCTACATTGGTTCAGATCTTCATCAGACTAGTTTATGTCATCTTAAATGTTTTAGTCCCATTACATTTTATTCAGTTTATCAGCATAGCATCAATTCCCAACAAATGTAATCTCACAGCACTTTACAGGAACAACGGGTTTTATTCAGATCCTGTAAAATATGATCAGACCCGTCATAGAGACTGACCCAGGTTCTGCTGCACGTATTACAGTTAGATGCTTGTAACAGTGCAGCTCAGACAAGTTCAGTTTATGATTCTAGCTGGTAAAAAGTTATCTAACTAGCCAACGAATGTCCTCTAGGTGAGGGCTTGCTGCAGGTAAGAAGCCTCGGTGCTTCTTAGCAAACGAGGATCACATGGAGTTCTCAAGGCTCCATCCTCGGGCCCCTTTTAGTCCTCCATTTGCTCCCCCTAGCTCACATTAGATAGTACTACAACATCTCTGACTGTTCGTATGCTGATGACACACCGCTTATATTTCTGTGTCACCTCATGATCAGAGTCCTGACTGTAAGTCAGTATCATCATGTAAAGTACTGTGCAAACGTTTTAGGAAGGCGTGAAAAAATGCTGTAAACAGAGAAAGCTTTCAGAAAAGTTTTAATCATTTATTTTCATCAATCAACAAAATGCAGTGAAGAACAAAAGAGAAATCTAAATCAAGTCAATATTTGGTGTGACCACCCTTTGTCTTCAAACAGCATCAGTTCTTCTAGATCCACTTGCACACAGTTCTTGAAGGAACTCGGCTGGTAGGTTGTCCCAAACATCTTGGAGAACTAACCACAGATCTTCTGTGGATGGAGGTTTCCTCACATCCTTCTGTCTTTTCATGTCATCCCAGAAACACTCCATGATATCAGGGCTCTGTGGGGCCAGACCATCACTTCCAGTAAGTCTTGTTCGTCATTACGCTGAAGATAGTTCTTCATGACTCTGGCTGTATGTTTGGGTTCGTTCACTTAGCATTTTGTAGATTGATCAAAATACACAGAACTATACAGTACTGTACTGCACAGTACTATATGTAAAATACTGCAATCAGGGACCTTAATGGTTGTAGAGAAACTTATATTGTTATTCAGTTTCAAAGACCTGCTTAGCAACAGCAACATCAATAAAATTATCTATTGGAATTTAATTATTATTATGCTTATTTGCAGCATACCTAAATGTTCTATTACCATGTCTTTCATTCACATGAACAAGAATCTGCTTGACAGCAAAAACCAAATGAATTTATCTTCACTGTTTTACTGTGATGCTAATTTTTAAAACGTATTGTCGTGACCTTTGTTTCTCTTTAAGGCACTTATCTGTATGAATGTGATTAAACAGACTTGTCTATCATCTTCATCATCATAACTACTGGGTGATACTGATTCTGCTGCACAGCTCTGCTCACACCATCCCATAAATCATTTCAATTACATAAAAGTTATACCATGAAATGAACTTTTATTTTAGCTCCGTAATAAATCCAGAATGGATCAGATTCATTCAGCTTGTCCTGTTTCTCCTGCAGGGATCAAGATGAAGGAGTTTCTCCTGAAGCCGCTTACAGATCTTCCTGAGTCGACTCGCCAGGATCTGCTAAAGAAGCTCCAAGAGGTTCTGGAGGAAGGAGATGCCCTCAGTCTGCTGGAGGAAACCGTATGGTTGATGTTTTTATCTCAGCCTGTGTAGCCTCCAGTAAATTATTTGTTCTGGATCAGTGGATCATTTTTCTCCTCCTCTTCATCTCAGCTGGATCAGTGCAGCAAAGGAGATTATGAGCGTCCTCAATCCAAGGTCGTCTCATCCTTCATGGACCTCCTGGATAAGTCCAAAGTGTCCACAAAGGTGAAGGATGCGGTTCATCTTCTGGTCAGTGCCATGGATGGTGAGTCTCCTGAAGCTAGCATCATCAGAAGAAGCTGTTCAGTAGATGTAATATCTTCTGTCTGTGACTCATAACTCTGAGCGCTGCATCCTTTAACTCTTCTTCTTCTGTTTCCTGCAGCTCTGCCAGAGGTGAAACTGCGACCTCTGACCTCCTGCCGTCCTGAAGCTCTGACAGTCCTCAGCCAGCTGGTTCGTCCATTTTCACTCAGAAACGTCCACATCATGTCTCAGCTGAATCTTATTTATTTATTATTTATCATTTTCTGAAATGATTAATCAAATATTGACTTCTATACACTTCTTAAGTTTATACAACAGAGAAGATGAACTCAGGTTTTGTGATATTTGAGGTCTGAAAATGAAGTATGTTTGTTTTTTGGATCATTTTCTGCAAATCAATAGTTGTAGTAACAGAAAAAGTCTCTGATTAGTTTATGGAAAATCTTCTGGAGTCCCATAATTATTGTCAGTCAGTCAGTCATTTTCTACCGCTTCTTCAATAGTGGGTCGCAGGGGAGCTGGCGCCTCTCTCCAGCAGTCTATGGGCGAGAGGTGGGGTTCACCCTGGACAGGTCACCAGTCCATCGCAGGGCAACACAAACAACCATGCACACCTAAGGGCAATTTAGAGAGACCAATTAACCTAACAGGCATGTCTTTGGACTGTGGGAGGAAGCCAGAGTACCCGGTGAGAACCCACGCATGCATGGGGAGAACATGCAAACTCCATGCAGAAAGACCACCAGCTGGGAATCGAACCCAGAACCTTCTTGCTGCAAGGCAACAGTGCTACCCACTGCGCCCCCGTTCATAATTATTGTAATGGTGCGTTCACACCAAATGCAGATTCTGCAAATTTTTCGTGTCATTTGTGTGCTTTTGCTCCCTTGAGTTGCCGCGTGAACTCCGCGTTGCCAAACGTCAACAAACGGCAACGCTTCGCCGCGTCATCAAATAGGAGGAGCTTCCATCTGCTGCAAGCTGCTTTAAACTGAACATGGCGGACATGGATTTCACAGATAATCACGGTGTTTTACATGTGGAGAGCCGAAAAACGCAGCCGACGTCAACGTCACTGGGTTCACCAGATTCTTCAGGGACGGGAACAGTTCGGAGAGTACCACCACCTACTCCAGGAGCTGCGTCTGGATGATGGTCGATTTCAGCGGTACTTCCGTCTATCCAGGACCCAGTTCGAAGATCTGCTGTCCCGCGTTGGGAGACGAATCGGACTCCGGTGCTGAACGCCTGTCCATCTGTCTTCGGTGAGTAAATTAATCTCAGCTCCATAAAAAAACAGCCGATTTTTAATGTCCACACCTCCTAAATATAAGATATTTGTGTCTAAACATATGGACAAGGACACCCAAAATACACCGGCAGCTGCTACTCCAGTCTCCTCACTGACTCCTCTTCAGGCCAGGTCCTTTCTGTACTTGTCTCTGTAAAAATAATTAGTTGAGTCATACAACTCTGGCTTGCCGCACACCGCCACTATGATCTGGTCGTCCTTCATCACTGACTTCTCCGCTGCGGTCTTTCACCCTACGTCACAGCCACATCCAGTCCCTGATTGGTTGACGCGACACGAATTTTGAAAAAAGTTCAGATTTTTCAACTCGTCCACCACTCTCGCGTCGCTTGGCGTGCCTTTCGCACCGCGTCTTTCGTCTCCTCCGCACCGCCCGCGCCGCTCCGCTCCTGAACGCGCCTCTTCATAGGGATAACATGTAAATCGGCCGCCCCATCGCAGAATCCGTGTTCGGTGTGAACGCACCATAATTTTTGTAAAAAACTCAGAAAAATTTTTATTTTTTATTTTTAGTTTGTCTAAACTCCAGAAATACAAACTAGACTGAAGGAATTTCAATAAGAGAAGAAAATGAGTGAAACTAAGACATAAAGACATCAGAGGGACTAAATGACCAATGTTAGGGTTAGACTGTGGGACATGTCTCCATGTGTCTCTGTAAATGTCTTTGTCTCCATCTTTCTCCATGTTTCAGTGTGTCTCTACTTTTCTTCATGTCTTTCTGCCTGTCCACCTGCCTCTGTCTGTCTCCACGTGTCTCCACGAGTCTCCATGTGTCTCTACGTTTCTCCACGTTTCTCCACGTGTCTCCATGTGTCTCCAGGTGGACAGCCTGAAGGACGAAGGTGGAGCCTGTCTCCCAGAGTTTCCACCTGCCCCATTGCAGCAGGACGGGGAGCTGCGCTGGGCAGCTGAGCTCCTCTGTTCCTGCGATGAGACGCTGACAGAGCTGAGCAACAGCTGGGACCGACCACCTGAGATTCTGCTGGAGGTTCTGGCTCTGACCGTGCTGGGAGTCCACATGCTGCAGCCCAGAGAGTAAAGCTGGTTCTACTGGTGGAGGTTTCTCACTGAAGTCTTTAAATTAAGGAAATATACTTCATGAATAATCTGTCTCTGTATAAAAATGAGACAAATGCAAATTTTCCAGAAGAAATTTTAAATATTTATATAATTTTATAAAATTTTACTGATTTTCTTTATTTTCTTCATTAAAATCAAGTTTTGGTTCAAACAGATTTTCCGTATTTTTCTTTGTTTTAAAACTCATATATCAATAATTTTCTGGTTGATCGTTTCTCATCTTGGAGAAAAACACATGGATGCTTCCCAGGTGTAACCATGGCAACAGAGTGGTTCCAGGTCCAACAGATCTTAACCTGACAGTTGCACATGTCCTGGTTCTTCTCATCAAAATGTTCATCTAGCGTCATGCGTCTGTCGATGTCCTGCTGCTGCTGTTGTCCTCCAGGTCCTCAAGTCTTGATAGTCAGAGTCTCTGAAAGGTCTCACTGACATGCAGCCCTCTGAGTGCCTTCATCTGCTCTGCTTCCTCAGTTCTTACAGCCAACTGATGAGCCCAATAGGTCGGGTCCAACCAGCTGTTCTCCTTTAACGATCGAGGCAGAGCAGCAGGTTCTGGTGGTTCCAAAGTTAAGAGAGAAACATTGAATGAACTGCAATGTTGGCCAATAAAGCTGATTCCGATGAATCAGTAAAAGGAAGTTATTATATGACAGTAATGTCAGGGATCTGTGAGCTTTATGCTCTAATGTTGGCGAAACAGAAACAACTAATATTTACTAAAATGTGTTCTGGTATCATACTGCATTCAGTACAATGAAAATCAGATATTTACACAAAAAGACACTTAACTTTGTTTTCTCAGGGTCGGATCTTCAATCGGGCCGAACCTCGTTTCAGCTCAATTAGGATAACAATAATTATTTGTTGCTAAATACCAGAATAATGAGATCCACTGTCACTTCCTTCAAAACCACAGGTTTATATTTAATAGGATCACTGTGCCTTTAAACTGTTTGGGATCGCCCAGATGATGATGATGTCATGGCTTAACCATTTCGAATGGGTTAATTCAGATCATTTCAGTTAACTGGAGACACACCTCACACACACCTTGTGTGACATCATGTACAAATCTGTTCAAACATTTACACTCACCGGCCACTTTATTAGGTACACCTGTTCAACTGCGCGTTAACCCAAATTTTTAATCAGCCAATCACATGGCAGCAACTCAATGCATTTAGGCATGTAGACATGGTCAAGACGATCTGCTGCAGTTCAAACCGAGCATCGGAATGGGGAAGAAAGGTGATTTAAGTGACTTTGAACGTGGCATGGTTGTTGGTGCCAGACTGGCTGGTTTACAGAGAATGGTCCGAAAAAGAGAAAATATCCAGTGAGCGGCAGTTCTGCGGGCGCAAATGCCTTGTTGATGCCAGAGGTCAGAGGAGAATGGCCAGACTGGTTCGAGCTGATAGAAAGGCAACAGTAACTAAAATAACCACTCGTTACAACCAAGGCATGCAGAAGAGCATCTCTGAACTCAACACAACACGTCGAACCTTGAGGCGGATGGGCTACAGCAGCAGAAGACCACACCGTGTGCCACTCCTGTCAGCTAAGAACAGGAAACTGAGCCTATAATTCGCACAGGCTCACCAAAATTGGACAATAGAAGATTGGAAAAACGTTGCCTGGTCTGATGAGTATCGATTTCTGCTGCGACATTCGGATGGTAGGGTCAGAATTTGGTGTCAACAACATGAAAGCATGGATCCATCCTGCCTTGTATCAATGGTTCAGGCTGGTGGTGGTGGTGTAATGGTGTGGGGGATATTTTCTTGGCACACTTTGGGCCCCTTAGTACCAATTGAGCATCGTGTCAGCGCCACAGCCTACCTGAGTATTGTTGCTGACCATGTCCATCCCTTTATGACCACAGTGGACCCATCTTCTGATGGTTACTTCCAGCAGGATAACACGTCATGTCATAAAGCACGAATCATCTCAGACTGGTTTCTTGAACATGACAATGAGTTCATTGTCACCAGATCTCAATCCAGTAGAGCACCTTTGGGATGTGGTGGAACGGGAGATTCACATCATGGATGCAGCCGACAAATCTGCAGCATCTGTGTGAAGATATCATCTCAATAGGCTTAGGCTGCTGGAGGACATAATGACCACTTTCACCCTCTTCGCTACATTCTCATGCTACTCTCCAATTTTGCATTATTTGCTGTTATTTCTGCTTTTAACTTTGTTCTCTCTCTTTTCTCTTCCAAGAAGCTACACCTGGCCTGGCTCTGTGTCTACCTGTATCACCTTTCTGGAGAGGGGCATCGTCCAAGCTTCTGCTGGCAACAACTTAATGCTCACCCTCTACCGATGATCCACATGGCCCTGTCTTTCAGTGTTTAACCCTTTCTCTCTCCTAGACATAGCTACTGACTGAGCTTTTACTCTAACTAACTCTATGTGCTCTCTTCAGACTCTAAACTTGAAAACTGGCTCAGAGTTTATCTGTTCTTTCTTTCTAGGTGAAACGACTAAAGGAGCTACATCCATTAACATTTATCTTTTCCTTCCCATAGAAAGTACTCCTGGATCAGTGCTTCTTTGTTCTCTTTGTGTCTCTGCTCTGTTCTCTCTAACCCCCAGTCGGTCGTGGCAGATGGCCGCTCACAACGGGAGCCTGGTTCTGGTTCTGCTGGAGGTTTCTTCCTGTTAAAAGGGAGTTTTTCCTCTCCACTGTCGCTACATGCATGCTCAGTATGAGGGATTGCTGCAAAGTCAACGCCAGTGACTGTCCACTGTCTCTACATGCTCATCAGGAGGAGTGAATGCTGCAAGTCACTGACTGGATGCAATCTGCTGGGTTTCCTTAGACAGAAAAACTTTTTATCCAATTTGAATAAATAACAGAATCTGGCTGCACTGTTCAATGATTAAGATTAATTGGAATGTATGAACCTGACTTTTGTGAAGAGCCTTGAGACAACATGTGTTGTGAATTGGCGCTATATAAATAAACTGAATTGAATTGAATATGGACCAAACTCTCTGACGAATGTTTCCAGTACCTTGTTGAATCTATGCCACAAAGGATTAAGGCATGTCTGAAGGCAAAAGGGGGTCCAACCCGGTACCAGCAAGGTGTACCTAATAAAGTGGCCGGTGAGTGTATTTGCAGCAATTAACAGGATGAGCCAGTCCAGCCATCATGCTTCAAGAAGGAGACAGGTTCTGTGCCCCTGAGATTGATGGGTTCTGGTGGGAAATGTGTGTGTGACCCAGAACAACAGCTACAGACCTTGTGAAACTGCTCAGAGCATCATTGTGAGTCCTGTATCAACATGGTCTGAAAGAGGAAGAAGCTGGCATAAAGAGCCAGATTACAGTTTGCAGATGCACCAGTCCGGTGATCTGATGAGACTAAAACTGAAGAGTTTGGACCTGATGTCCATTTGGAGGAAAAAGGGAAAAGCTTTCAAGCCTGAAAACACCATCCTAACTAGGAAGTACAGAGGTGGCAGCATCATGTTGTGGTTGTGCTTTGCTGCAGGAGGGACTGGTCCACTTCCTAGAATAGATGACCTCATGAGCAAAGAACATTATATGGAAATATTGAAACAACATATGAAGACATCACCCAGGATGGTAAATCTTGGACCCAGGTAGGTCTTCCTGAAGGGTGAAGGTGAGGAGGAATTCCAACCTTCTAAGACCTGGAGCTCATCACCAAAGATGAATAATCAGAACACCAGAGGAAACAGGACAAAAGCTGCTCAGTAATTAGAAGAAGGTTCATTTTCAATCAGTTTATTAAAATTTAGCTAAGAGTTAAATATTCCTCCATTAATCTTGTTTTAGTATCTTCTGTGAGAAGTCCGCCTCATATCCTGGTAGAAACCAACTTCCTGGTTGAATAAGAATGATCTTCAGTCTAAAGCTGCCAGGGGTATGAATAATTCTGGGCTTACCTTTACATACATATACACATTATTCTGTCTTGGTGTCTCAGTGTAAATACTTACTGTGTAATAGAGATAGGTTCTGATCCAGATGGAAGTGATCAGACTAACTGGGATGAAAACATGACCAGAACCAGCAGAAAAGGCTCTTTAGAACCTACTGGTCTTCACTTCTGGAGGACCTTTCCTGATCTCCAGCTTCTCTATGTGTTTTAGAAGTGCTCAGCTCAGTTTGATGCTCCAGAGGAGGTCCATTTGTTCTGAAGGTTCTTCTGGTTCCGTTTTAAAGTAACAGGATTCTTTTGGCACTTTTAGACTAGGACCCAAGGCTAGCACTGTCTGGGCTAAAATAAATGCAGATCCTTTTGTTCTCAGGTGATGTGTTAACTGTGTCTTCCTGGTTCTCCTCAAGGAGAAGCAGCAGAGCTGCAGGCCCAGCTGGGCCCGGTTATCAGAGAAGTGAGGACTGACCTGTGATCTGGAGCTGGTGGTTTCCCCAGGAAGAACAGGAGGATATGGATGCAACCAGAGAGGAGTCAGTGGTGTGGTTCTCCTCCTCCTGAAAGTCCAACCTCCAGGATGAGAATCCTGTCTGTAATTAAACCTCCTGCTCTAATGATGCATCACTGAGCTCATTCCAGAATCAGCCAATCAGAACATAACCCAGACAGAAGTGATCATCTCAAATTCAATTCAAAAATCATTTATTAATCCCAGTGGGAAATTAAATGTTGATGTAGCTCATATCATCCAAGGTTTCTTCATTGTAGATGCTGATGCTGTGGGCAGGAAGGATCTTCTGGAGGTCTGTCTTACAGCACATCTGAAGAAGCCTCTGACTGAAGACACTTGGTTGTTGTAGGACAGTCTCATGAAGAGGATGCTCAGGGTTCTCCATGATGTTCTTCATTTCATGAAGAATCCTTCTTTGTACGATGATCTCTACAGGTTCCAGAGGAGTCCTCAGAACAGAACCAGCCTTCTTTCAGTTTGTTGAGCTTTTTTAAGTCCCTGGTTCTGATGTTGCTACCCCAGCCGATGATGGCAGAAGAGATCACACTCTCCACAACACTTATAGAAGATATGCAGCATCTTGCAGGAAACATTGAAGGTCCTAAGCTTCCTCATCTCCACATCTCCAAACATTTGTCTTTCTCTAATGGACCTGAGCTGGTCATCTGGTGAAGGTCTCTGGAAATTAATCGTTCAGTTTCATTTAACTTGAAGTTAAAGAAGAAATTTAGAGGATTTTAAAAGTTTTCAGAATTTTGTGCTTTTTTGTGTTTTAAGAAATCTTTCTTCTCTTCTACAACCGAGCTCCTGAATGATTGTTCAGATTGGTGCCGGACAGGCAGGAGCTTTGACCCGAGTTCTAGCAGAATTATTAAACAAGTGTGGAAGCAAAGAGAGCGTACCTAAAGCCACCTAGAGTCCAATCCCACACCTCAGTATAAAACATCTGGTTCTGCAGCTTCTCACCCTGCTCCTCACCTTTCACCAGCAGGTATCCTTGTTGTTCAGCTGCATCTGGTCTGCACTGTTATATAGGACATGATGACACTAATGGTGTTTTAATACAGAGGACCATCCAGGACAATCCTTCTGTGTTCATGTGTAGATGCTATAAACAGATTATTGTAGTGAAATCCCCACTAAGAATTAAAGGATTCATTCATGCTTTTCAATGTTTAAAGATTATTTAACATTTTTAAATGGTGTGTGTTTAGTTTTAATGTTATATTCATATTGATCTGAGATATTTATACTCTGGTTTATGTTTACTAAATGAAACTCTTTTTAAACTCTTCATGAAGAAGTTAATCAGTGAAGATGTTCCGTATTTTAATGCCTTTAATAATCATCTAGAGGAGACAGACAATATATTTATTTTCATTCAAATCCATGTTTCATGCATTGCATAAAAAATACACAAAATCTGTTTCTGTCTTTTTAGAAGCTTAATAGAAACTACAGAAACATGTAGCTTTTAGTGCCATTTAACCTTTCTGACAGACGGTGGCACTGTGACAGAAATATGAACAGGAAGTTGCCCGTTATTTACAGAATATTTGCCTTATTTAAAGTCTTCAGTGTGAAACCTTCATCAGTAGAACCAGCTTTACTCTCTGGGCTGTAGCTTGTGGACACCCAACACAATCAGAGCCAGAACTTCCAGCAGAACCTCAGGTGGTCGGTCCAAAATCTCACTTAGTTCTATTAGCGTCTCATCAGAGGAACAGAGCAGCTTAGCTGCCCAGTGCAGCTCCCCGTCCTGCTGCAGGGGGACGGGTGGAGACTCTGGGAGACAGGCTTCACCTTCGTCCTTCAGGCTTTCCACCTGAAGACACACACAGATACATGGATGTTGTGCAATCAGGATGCTTCTATTAGTTAATATTTAACTAAATAACCATTCGGTCTGTCAAGTATGGTCCTGGGAACACACACCCAACACACGCACACATGTGTTGTTCTAACGCATGGTATTAGAATAGTAGATGAAAGAGTGATTCGAGCACTGGCATTACTGAACAGCAAACTCTGAACACTCTGGAATAAATTCACAGCAATTTCTCTCCAAAATAGAGGAATTCATTAATAAAAATAATCAAACTCCAAGTTAAACATACAGTTAACAAACTCTTTACTAGGATAAAACAGTTCAACTAAACTACTAAGCAAAATGAAGGCATAAAGAAACTAATAAACTATGTACAAATGAAGGAACAAGGGAAATAGGCCAATGTTAAAACCATAACCAATAAAATGATGCAATATTACCATTCAGTTTTATCTATGTTTGAGAACCAATGTTTATCTCGAGGAACCTGGAAATCAGGTTAGGTTAGTCTTATAACTAATTAAAAACAATAATTGGTATACCTCCAAACAACCGATCACAATCCAAGATCAGAAGAGCAGATAAAACCTTATTTTAATAAAATAATATTATAAAGGATGATTTGTTGAATGAAAAAACAATGTGCTGTCCTCATTTGGTAAAATAATATTTAAGCAAATCTTATTTTCTAGATAAGAAACTTAAATTTTTTCTGGACTATTAAAGTTTTAACTAGCCATCACATGGGGTGATGGACTACTAACATGGCGACGAGGAACTTCTACAGACTCATAAGATGGCGACGAGTCGGGTGTAAACATCTGACTTCATTGGTGCTAGCATCAGGCGTTAGCAGCTGTAGCTAACAAAGGCTAGTTCACCTCTTCTTGAAGTCAGTCTTTTACCTTGAAATACCATTAATAAAGATGATATGCACATGAGCGTTGACGGCGCGTTATGGACGATCTGTGATAAAAACCACATTTTAAATTGAGTTTTCAAAACTTTAAAACACAACACAGAACAAATAACTGGCCTCAGGCTGAGAGGTATGTTCACACCAGCTGAACAGACACCCTGCTAACCCTCAGATAGTTTAGCTTTCGCACCACAAACAAAGCAAAACATGCTGAGGTTCTACACTCTCTTGGTGTTCCTCTCAGAAGGTAAGCAGTTTGTTGGCCAATGGACAGCACATTACTGAAAACATCTGGACAATGTCTCATTTCTAACCAGAACCAGATTCAGCACAACTTCATTCCAAATACAGTGAGCAGTTCAACCAGTGCACTCCACATCTACAGTACAGTGGAGGAACATGTTCTTCCAAAAGTTTGAGACCATAAATGGGTTTGTTCTACACTGACAGCTGCTGCAGAGTAAAATACAGGAACCAGTGAAGGCCACTGCAGAACCTGATGAAGACTCTTGTGGAAAGTCCAAATGATTGAGGCTACAGATGTTCTCCTGAGATTTGATTGAAACATTAAAGGAGCTTCATTAATGGCCATTCAGTGATTTCTAACATCGTCTGCCACCACCGCTCTGAGCTTATTGGAGACCTTCTATTGTCACTGCTTCAGGACCCAGATTGGTCTTTAACCTGCACCTCCCAAAGACCATCAGTGACCATCTCTCTGGGGTGTCTCCTGAGTCTTCCTCCAACATGAGGACCACAACTATGTCGTAAAGGTGGCCATGCCTACTGTGGTGCTATTGCCCACCATGTTATTCTCATGTTTTGATGACTTGTCCGGTTCTACAACTCAGACATGGTGGTTTTTCTAAATGGTGATGGTTTCATGTTTGGTTCTGTTTGAATTTATATTCATTCAACATGATCTGATCTGTAGTTTTTATGTCCAGGTCAGTGAGGTAAAAACTGTGAGATGCTTTGGTGAAACATGTGAAAGTTTCTGAGTGAGAGTGGACGAACCAGCTGACTGAGGACTGTTAGAGTCTCAGGACCACAGGAGGTCAGAGGTCGCAGCATTTCCTCTGGCAGAGCTGCAGGAAACAAGAAGATTTTCAGGAAGGAGAATTCAGAGTTCTTTGAATCTACACAGACAGATGTTACATCATAGATGTCTCCAGATGAGGACAGACGAACATCAGAGACTTTCTGCAGCTTCAGATCTGAAAACAACTTAAAGCTAAAGCTTCTGTGCTTATTCTGATCAGAGAAGAGCATTAAAGTTTCAGCTGACTCACCCCCCATGGCACTGACCAGCAGGAGAGCTGCATCCTTCACCTGAGTGGACACCTTGGACTTGTCCAGGAGGTCGATGAAGGAAGAGACAGCCACAGACTGCGGACACTCATAGGACCCCTTGCTGCTCTGATCCAGCTGAGATGAAGAGAATGAGGAAGAAGATAATGATCCACTGATCCAGACAAGAATAATTACAGTCTGGAGGTCAGAAACTGATCCAGACTGAGAAGATGTGATGGAGATTTCTGTGGGACATGATGCTGCTGCACTTAGAGATGCTTCTGTTCTACAGATCTTTACAACTCTTCACCAGGGAGCCAATAAGAGAGGAGAAACCCTCTCTGATCCTCAGAAGGAGTTCTTACTGTCTCCTCCAGTTCACTCAGAGCATCTTCTTCCTTTAGAACCTCTCTGAGGCTTTTCAGCAGATCACCACGGGTCGACTCAGGAAGACCTTCAAGCGGCATCAGAAGACCTTCCTTCATCTCAATCCCTGCATATAAAACAGTTTGACTGGTTCAGTTCATGAACCTCCTTAGTTTCCTCAGATAAACCTTCAGTCTGATAAATTAAACATTTATTGGGATAACAAGACTTCAGGCATAAATGTTCCTCAGTTTTAGAAAATAAACAACTAATGTGAGGAAAAGAGTCAAACCTGTGAAGTTTGAACTTATTTCTCTATTTTACCAGGATATCTCAGTGTCTGTGAGACCTTTAAGGATTTGATGAAAGATAGAAGACACAGAGCAATTTCACATGAATAGTTAAAGTCCAGTTCTTACTGTCTCGGACTTGTTCCATTATTTCACAGTTTAGGGCGTCGCTGGTCAGACCTGCAAACAGAAAGGAAGACGGCAGTTTAAAATGAGAACAACATCTGGTCTTAGAACCAGAAGGAGCTCACGTTCTGCAGAACATCCTCAGAGTGTTCAATTTAGGCCTCCAAATAATAAGAAACAAGCTTGTTTTCTTGCAGAAATTCTTTGTTGGATCTAGTGGCCTTTGGGTCACCTTCCAGAGACTCTTTATTCGTTCTGGTGACCTACTGGCCTTGGCCTGTCCTCTAGCCATCCTCAGGTCTGACATCTCATGTTTCTGGCCCTACTTCTTTGAAACCCTCCGCTAGCAGCTTCAGGTTATTTCTTGTGATTTTCTGGACTCTTGAGGATTCTCCCAGCTAATGTCAGATTATTCTGTTTCTTGCGTCCATGTTGCTTCCTAATCCTATCACCTACATTTCTGTGGGTTTGTTGTTTTGATTCATCATGAAAAACTCCACTATATGGGGATCTTTCCTGTCTCATGCCTGCATTTGGACCCTTAATGACCACATATCAAGGCTTTCCACAGTAAAACAATCATCAAATTAAACTCAGGTCTACCTCCTCGTTTGTGATCCCAGCTCTGTAACTGGATTTCTGCAGAACACAAGAAGAAACAATTAACCACCCAAAACAACATCTAGAGCTCTGTGAAGATACGCATGGTAAATGCTCCTACCCATCTGCCCATCCTCCAGGTTGATCTCCACCAGGCTGAAAGCGAAGGTGGAGTTTTCTGGCACAGTGAAGGTGGTGTCCTCCTTCTTATTGACCTGACAGAACAAGTCAAACCCAGAAAGTTTTGTTTATTAATCTCTACAGAAAAACTGAAATGACTCTGCTGTAGGGAGGAGATTCTGGATCCAGGAGAGAAGCTGAGAAGCTGTGTATTCTTGGCCAGCTGCAAACAACCAAAGATTTGTTCTGAGAGCCAGAACCAGATTATTGTTAATGACCCCTTTCAGCGTTAGCAGGCAGATCTTCAGATGATCTTTCAGCATTTTTTACTCACCGAAGCACACATTTTTGCCATTTTTTGATACGATGCTGAGAGGCATCCCTGCTGATTTTTCTTCCTGATCATTGTCACGGGTCCAGTGTTGTAAACTGTCTCATAAACGAACGCCAGTTTGTCTTTTTTCTTCAGTTTCAGCAGATTCAGGGTCTTTTCACTAATCCTGCTGAAGGAGAACATGAGCAGCAGAAAGCAGTTAGAACCTGTTCTGACCCAGAGCATAGGAAAACTGAGGTAAAACAGGCGGTACCTTCCGCTGAACTTGCTCCTCACAGCTGTAAGGTTGACTTTCTTTATCTTGATGCTGACGGGCTGAACCAGACCATCCACGATGTCAGAGCTGACTGAGACTTCAGCCTTACCTTCATTTTCGCCCTCCAGTTTGCCGCTCCCACCAGTTTCTACCCGAGTCTGGAAATCCTCCACCAAGACTTTCTCTTCGAAGTCTGGCAGGAAATGGGATTTTCAAGAAAACATCGGATTCTAATGTTTTCATGTCAGTTTGCTTCAAATTACTCACCTGGTGAAAACGTCTCCTCGCCCAGGAGGTCAGGTAAGGTGCAATTGAACTTCTTGTACTTTGGAAATTCCCAGAAATGACCCCTCTTGATTCTAACTACAGTCAGAAGGTCCATTTGTTTATTTAAATTGGTGTTGCAAATGAGATTCTTCTCAGCTCCCACAGATCTGATAATTGCTTTGGTTTCAGCAGGGAACATCGTCTCTGGACACAGAAGTGAAGCAGACAGTTAAAGCTACAGGTTGGCTGCTTACACTGAAGTCAGTTATCAGTGTAGGGGAGTATCTCACAAGTGAGTACACCCCACCACATTTTGGTAATTATTTTATTATATGTTTTCATTGGACATCACTGAAGTATGGAGCTAAATTGGGGCCATAAAGTTTGTTCAAACTAAAAACATTTAAAATTATTTTGAAGCGCCACCAAAAACTGTGAAACCTGGAAAAAAAAGTTTTGCAACTGAAAAAAAAGAGATGTGAAACTGGAAAAAAAAGTTCAAAACTACTTTTCAGATTCAAGTTTTTTTTTCGAACTTGCAGATTTTTTTTTCGGCTTCAAACTTTTGGCCCTTTTTTGGCGTGGGGGGCGGGGCCTCAGAATCATGACTGACAGCTCAACACAGCGGCTGAACAACATGTTTCCAGCTGTTGCATTCATGGACCGTGGGAACTGGGATTATCTGTAATACACCATCGATATTCTATATACAGGGGTTGGACAATGAAACTGAAACACCTGTCATTTTAGTGTGGGAGGTTTCATGGCTAAATTGGACCAGCCTGGTAGCCAGTCTTCATTGATTGCACATTGCACCAGTAAGAGCAGAGTGTGAAGGTTCAATTAGCAGGGTAAGAGCACAGTTTGGCTCAAAATGTTGAAATGCACACAACATTATGGGTGACATACCAGAGTTCAAAAGAGGACAAATTGTTGGTGCACGTCTTGCTGGCGCATCTGTGACCAAGACAGCAAGTCTTTGTGATGTATCAAGAGCCACGGTATCCAGGGTAATGTCAGCATACCACCAAGAAGGACGAACCACATCCAACAGGATTAACTGTGGACGCAGAAAGAAGCAGTCTGAAAGGGATGTTCGGGTGCTAACCCGGATTGTATCCAAAAAACATAAAACCACGGCTGCCCAAATCACGGCAGAATTAAATGTGCACCTCAACTCTCCTGTTTCCACCAGAACTGTCCGTCGGGAGCTCCACAGGGTCAATATACACGGCCGGGCTGCTATAGCCAAACCTTTGGTCACTCATGCCAATGCCAAACGTCGGTTTCAATGGTGCAAGGAGTGCAAATCTTGGGCTGTGGACAATGTGAAACATGTATTGTTCTCCGATGAGTCCACCTTTACTGTTTTCCCCACATCCGGGAAAGTTACGGTGTGGAGAAGCCCCAAAGAAGCGTACCACCCAGACTGTTGCATGCCCAGAGTGAAGCATGGGGGTGGATCAGTGATGGTTTGGGCTGCCATATCATGGCATTCCCTTGGCCCAATACTTGTGCTAGATGGGCACATCACTGCCAAGGACTACCGAACCATTCTTGAGGACCATGTGCATCCAATGGTTCAAACATTGTATCCTGAAGGCAGTGCCGTGTATCAGGATCACAATGCACCAATACACACAGCAAGACTGGTGAAAGATTGGTTTGATGAACATGAAAGTGAAGTTGAACATCTCCCATGGCCTGCACAGTCACCAGATCTAAATATTATTGAGCCACTTTGGGGTGTTTTGGAGGAGCGAGTCAGGAAACGTTTTCCTCCACCAGTATCACATAGTGACCTGGCCACTATCCTTCAAGAAGAATGGCTTAAAATCCCTCTGACCACTGTGCAGGACTTGTATATGTCATTCCCAAGACGATTTGACACTGTATTGGCCACAAAAGGAGGCCCTACACCATACTAATAAATTATTGTGGTCTAAAACCAGGTGTTTCAGTTTCATTGTCCAACCCCTGTATATGTGATTGGTTTTGAAAGATAACATGCTTCACCGATAGAGGCAGCTTACGTGAATACACGGCACGCATCTCAGAGGAGAAAATATGATCTTGACAGATTTGCACAGCATTTTAAGTCCGTGTTGGAGATTTCCCATGCTCTCAACATAAAGCAAAAGAACCGCCAGACTAAGCGACGGTATGAAACCAGATGCAAAACGAGCCGGTATTTTCCGAATGTCCTTGCATAATTAAGCCTGAACTTGTTTTCACATGGACTGGACTCGGGTTTCGGTTTCTGGTGCATTTTTGATTAAAACGTGTTTGGTCTTCATTTAGTGAAGTGACTCACAGCCAGGGGCAAACTGGCATACAGGCAACCGGGGAAATCCCCGGTGGACCGCTGGCTTCGTGGGACGGTGGTTCACTTCAGCTATATATATAGAAATCTCCGTTTGTGTCTGGCATCAAGCAGAGAGGTGCGCATGTTCTAATGTTTCCCTTTTGTTAGAATAGGACAAGAATGCTCATAAACACACATTACAAGGATAAATGGCCCAAGGTTTGTCAAAAATGACCTGAAGCTGGGGCACTGGGGTAGATAGTGGAGCAGCTGGTATAACTGGTTTGATTAGAAAGCTACAGCACACTTAGATTAAGTATGGACACCCGCTACTACACAATCTAACAGATAGACACCACAATGGTGACACATAGTCTACTGATAACCACTGAGGGAGAGCACATCCATTGCATTGGAGTGCCAGATATAAAGCTGTATGTGACCTTCTATCGAGGCTCTTCGTCATGCTCTGACAGACGGTGACGGTCCGAGACGGGAGCCTCAGCGCTGATCTCTGTAATCCTTCCTCTGCTTTAACTTAGAATAAAAAGAGCTAAAAGTTAGAAACTGGTTGAGAGTCGTTCCTTTAAGAGTCTTTAGATAGAGTGTGTGATCGCTTCATGGGGACCAAGTACCGGAGGAGCTCCGAGGTGTCTGACCGCCAGCAGGGGGCGGTCGCTCGGACAGTACCTCTCCTCTGCTCCAGTCAGGAAGATCAGCTCTGCTGCGCACTGGCGAACAGCTGATCTGTAACACATGAACATGCGCTGCAGGGCGCCCGGGCCCAGGTTCCAGAGGTAGTTATCCACTACTAATCATGATTGTTATCACAATAGATTTGAGCAGTTATTTAAATTGTAATATTGAATACGAGAGCAACAAAGTTATCAAACATGACCTGTGAAACATAACATAGGAGGGTTGATGTGTTTTGTTCCAGACACCATCAACGGCACTCAAAATGGTCTCGAATGCAATGGGCTGAACTTTACACTATCTGCTCAAATGTCTTTACTATTTTTGGCCAATAAAGACCAGCCTCATCTTGGATTTCCTTTTTTTGACCACTTTCACCTTCTACTACAAGTGTTATTTTGATAAAGATGTGATATCAAACTGTAATTGGGAAGATAAGTGCAGCAAAAGTGCTCCTCTGCCATTAAGTGGACCGAATGAAGGTGAAGGTCCACCACATGGTGGACCGAATGAAGCTAATTGCAAACAGACAGGAAAGAACAACACGTGGCTGGAGCAAAACAGAAATTCAAGGACACAAATTAATCAGAAAGAACATGAACTAGAACACAATAAGAAACTAAAGCACCGACAGGAATATTATAAACAGAAACAAGATCCAAAACGTAAACTGGAAATAAGAATATCTTGAACCCAAACAAAGACCCAAACACCCTCAAATCAAGACATCTTCAATGAATTACAAAAATCTTTGACCTGACACAGTTAGTTAAGGGGTCAACAAGAATCACTCAATCCTCCAGAACTCTGATAGACTTAACATTCACATCCAATACTGCTGTGTGAAATATGAATGCTTTTATTTTGTAGGGCATATTTTGTCCTTTTTTGAAAGTCCAGCATAGTTGTCCTTTCAGGCCTGGGTTGGTTCCATTAGTTATGTAGAAACTACTTGCTATTCTAAAATCACAGTGTACAATTTTATCAGCTTTAAATGTAGATACTAACTATAAGAAATGCAAGCTTGTATTTTTAAAGTCCTAATGCCTGAAACTGTGGAGACCTGTTGTAGACCCACTTGGAATATATATATTATATATTCAGTATCTGACAGATATATGACGATGGCTGTGATTTTAAACAGCAGCTGGTACAGCATGACTCATAATCCCTGCTGGTTTGAGCTGCTGAGGTATTTAGGATCATTATGAATCCTCCTTTTGCGGTAATGAGGCCTAAAACTAGGAGTCTGTTAATCTGTACAGTATCTGTCAGTTTGACCTTGAAGAGCCAAGCTGAGGCAGAGTTCTGTTGCTATGGAGACGGCTCCCAGGCTGTCAGCAGAGGCAGAGTTCTGTTGCTATGGAGACGGCTTCCAGGCTGTCAGCAGAGGCAGAGTTCTGTTGCTATGGAGACGGCTCCCAGGATGTCAGCAAAGGAACAGTTCTGTTGCTATGGAGACGGCTCCCAGGCTGTCAGCAGAGGCAGAGTTCTGTTGCTATGGAGACGGCTCCCAGGCTGTCAGCAAAGGAACAGTTCTGTTGCTATGGAGACGTCTCCCAGGCTGTCAGCAGAGGCAGAGTTCTGTTGCTATGGAGACGATGGCTCCCAGGCTGTCAGCAGAGGCAGAGTTCTGTTGCTATTGAGACGGCTCCCAGGCTGTCAGCAAAGGAACAGTTCTGTTGCTATGGAGACGGCTCCCAGGCTGTCAGCAGAGGCAGAGTTCTGTTGCTATGGAGACGGCTCCCAGGCTGTCAGCAAAGGAACAGTTCTGTTGCTATGGAGACGGCTCCCAGGCTGTCAGCAGAGGCAGAGTTCTGTTGCTATGGAGACGGCTTCCAGGCTGTCAGCAAAGGAACAGTTATGTTGCTATGGAGACGTCTCCCAGGCTGTCAGCAAAGGAACAGTTCTGTTGCTATGGAGACGGCTCCCAGGCTGTCAGCAGAGGCAGAGTTCTGTTGCTAGGGAGACGGCTCCCAGGCTGTCAGCAGAGGCAGAGTTCTGTTGCTATGGAGATGGCTTCCAGGCTGTCAGCAAAGGAACAGTTATGTTGCTATGGAGACGTCTCCCAGGCTGTCAGCAGAGGCAGAGTTCTGTTGCTATGGAGATGGCTTCCAGGCTGTCAGCAGAGGCAGAGTTCTGTTGCTATGGAGATGGCTGCCAGGCTGTCAGCACGTGTGTGTGTAGGTGTGTGTGTGTGTGTGTGTGTGTGTGTGAGAGAGAACAGCTGGACTTGATTGTCTCCCCCTGAGTCTACATACATTTGAATCAGAAAAAGGGGTCCAAGCAAATCGGCGCTGTACAAAAACCGTAGATGGTATTTGAAAAACTTTTGAATAGTGGGTGACAGCCGTCCCTCGGCCAAGATCGTGGAGATTTTTATAATTCTACTTTATTCACAGAAAATAGGACGATGGACAGAAATTTTGTCACACAGATTCCTGCTTAAACTATCATTGTCATAATGTGAGATTGAACGGAACCGGAGTGTAGAAAAACACTTGGCAGCAGCATTGCAGATATAAGAATCTTTCGGCTTTAATAACAAAATAGATCAACTTACACGAGTTTCCAAAGGTTCAAAACAATGACAAGGAACATGATAAGCATGGAAGTAACAGGAGGACCGAGCGAGGAACAATGAAAATAACCAAACAAATAGACTGAGGGAAGAGGAGTTTGAACCAATGAAAATGGGTGACAGGTAATCAGATGGAACATGAGGGAAGGTGTCTGATTACCCTAACGAGACTGGGCTGCTGAGGGAGAAAAACAAACATGAGGACAGAAACTTAAGAAACAATACAAAATGACAAAACGTGGCTTGCAGCATTCAGCAGCATTCACTCCTCCTGGATGAGCATGTAGAGACAGTGGACAGTCACTGGCATTGACTTTGCAGCAATCTCTCATACTGAGCATGCATGTAGCGACAGTGGAGAGGAAAAACTCCCTTTTAACAGGACGAAACCTCCAGCAGAACCAGAACCAGGCTCAGTGTGAACGGCCATCTGCCACGACTGACTGGGGGTTAGAGAGAACAGAGCAGAGACAGAAAGAGAACAAAGAAGCACTGATCCAGGAGTACTTTCTATGGGAAGGAAAAGTAAATGTTAATGGATGTAGCTCCTTTAGTCGTTTCACCTAGAAAGAAAGAACAGATAAACTCTGAGCCAGTTTTCAAGTTTAGAGTCTGAAGAGAGCACATAGAGTTAGTTACAGTAAAGCTCAGTCAGTAGCTAAGTCTAGGAGAGAGAAAGGGTTAAACACTGAAAGACAGGGCCATGTGGATCATCGGTAGAGGGTGAGCATTAAGTTGTTGCCAGCAGAAGCTTGGAGGATTCCCCTCTCCAGAAAGGTGTTACAGGTAGAC
Organism: Crenichthys baileyi; assembly: GCA_036173005.1. Lineage (NCBI taxonomy): Eukaryota > Metazoa > Chordata > Actinopteri > Cyprinodontiformes > Goodeidae > Crenichthys > Crenichthys baileyi. The sequence continues at coordinate 38,760 of JAHHUM010001454.1, read as the reverse complement.
ACAGAGTCAGGCCAGGTGTAGCTTCTAGGAAGAGAAAAGAGAGAGAACAAAGTTAAAAGCTGAAATAACAGCAAATAATGCAAAATTGGAGAGTAGTGTGAGAAAGTAGCGAAGAGGGTGAAAGTGGTCATTATGTCCTCCAGCAGCCTAAGCCTATAGCAGCATAATTACAGAGATAGCTCAGGATAACCTAAGCCACTCTAACTATAAGCTTTATCAAAAAGGAAAGTTTTAAGCCTAGCCTTAAAAGTAGACAGTTGTCCATCTAGAGCCCACTGATGGCCATTGTTTTACTAAAAACCACAACGATTGGGATACCTCTCTCTGTCAGATTGACCATAACCATTGGAAAAGAGAGGGGGTCATACAGGTAGCAGAAATGGAGGGTGTGTTTGCACCTCAACCATAACTGAGCCGGTTTAGGCTAAACCTGACTCCCCCTTACTCCATCCAACAAGGGGAGAAGAAGACGGAGCTAAAATAAGGAAGATGGCTCAGTATAACCTAAGCCACTCTAACTATAAGCTTTATCAAAAAGGAAAGTTTTAAGCCTAGCCTTGAAAGTAGACAGGGTGTCCGCCTCACGGACTAAAACTGGGAGCTGGTTCCACAGGAGAGGAGCCTGATAACTAAAGGATCTGCCTCCCATTCTACTTCTACAGACTCTAGGAACCACCAGTAAACCTGCAGTCTGAGAACGAAGTGCTCTGTTAGGAACGTATGGAACGCAATCCTGCATCAACCACATAAATGCTGCCATTGGAAAGGCAACAGCAAAAAACACTGACAGTCTGAGGACATTTGTTGAAAATATCTGCAAAGAACTTGGTGATAAATTGGCCATTTCCCAGGATGCTCTTGATGCCTTCATGGTTCTGAACAATGCTGACCAGGAACAGTTTGCTCACTGGCTCAATGTGTGTGTGATGGAAATGACAGAATCTCTTAGAAAGAAGTTTAAAAACACCAGATTTGAAACAAAACTCACACACCTTCATGTAAAACCACATAATGAGCTTTTCACCAGAGTGACTGGTTGTGGCAAACAGTGTCCTTTCTGCAAAATATCTTGTGATGCAGGTGGAGGAGCCCACACTGAACACTTTGCTTCCCTGCATCGACCAATCGGTTTAGGTCGGTTCAGATGGGACAACTCAAAAAAACTCACGACTAACATCTGCTCTTCTCTTGTTACCAGTGACATTAGTTTTTGCTGCAGCGCTACAAACAATGAATGGCATCCTTACAAAAAATATAATGAAATTTTCCCAGACTGGGCTATTCGTCCAGATGTGAGCGTTGAGGCATCAGATTACTGGAAATATGTGATGGCCAAGTACAACAAGGAATTTGCTGAAGCATATGAAGCAGAACCTGCTGATATTCCTGATTCTTGGAAGAAAATCACATTAGAACAGGCAAAGAAAAGTCTCAAGGAGTCGTTTAACATCAAGTGAAATCATAACTCATGTCTAGTCTTAAGGATGCAAATGGTTTTTGAAAGCCCACCTAATTTTCACTAAAGTCAAAAAATAAACTGCTAAAGCCTGCTTTTCTACAACACCTTATTTTTATCATAGATCATTTATATTTTTAGTATTTCTGCCCTGAGAGGACATTTGTTGTGAATCAGTGATCCACAGGATTTGAACTGATAAAACAGATTTGTTTTTTGACATTTTATCAAATTCTTTATTTTTGTATTCTGGTTATTTTGCTATGTGGGTCCAGTCATTTTCTTGATGTTCATTTGAGTTATTTCTGTTCTGTGTTATCAGTTATTCCCAAGTGTGTATTTTTTATAGTTGTCCTTAGCACTGCTCCATGGAAATTCATTGTTTTGATTACAATCACACCTCCACATGATCTAAGGTCCCTGGTTTATTTGTTCATTGCTGGATTCTACTGTTGTTCCTGTTCTGCTTTCCTTTGTGAATCTTCCTTGGTTATGGTTAACTCTCAGTTGTTCCAGTTCTGCTGCTTTTGGGTCCTCTGCCTCAGCATTAGTCCTACAATGTTGCAGAAGAATCCTGACAAAAAATGTACTCAACAGCCACAGAGCTGTGTTGAGGCCTTGACTCCAGGTTTTCACATACCCCACTTTTTGTCATATCTTTGTATTACTCTGCTGATTGGTTGTGGTGTTTTGCTAGTTGTGTTGAATATGTTTTGAGTAAAGTTGTGCTTTGTTCTGCATGTTTGCAGACTTCATTTGACTTCAATTTCCTTATGGTAAATGCTGAAAGTTTGTTTACATTGAATTTTTATTTTGCTAAATAAATTGTACCAAATACAAAAAAAAAAAAAGGAACGTATGGAACACTCAGATCTCTGATGTATGATGGAGCTAAATCATTAAGGGCTTTATATGTGAGGAGGAGAATTTTAAATTCTATTCTGGATTTAACAGGGAGCCAATGAAGGGAAGCTAAAATAGGAGAAATATGATCTGTCTTTTTAATTTTCATCAGAACTCTTGCTGCAGCATTTTGAATCAGCTGAAGGCTTTTAACTGCATTTTGTGGACATCCTGATAGTAAAGAATTACAATAGTCCAGCCTTGAAGTAACAAATGCATGGACTAGTTTTTCAGCGTCACTCCTGGACAGGATATTTCTAATTCTGGCAATGTTCCGGAGATGAAAGAAGGAAATCCTGGAAACCTGTTTAATATGGGATTTAAATGACATGTCCTGGTCAAAAATAACACCAAGGTTTTTTACTTTATTACCGGAGGTCAATTTAATGCCATCCAGGTTAAGTGATTGACTAAGCAGTTTCTTTTTTAAAGACTACGGTCCAAAGACGGCAACTTCTGTCTTGTCTGAATTTAGAAGCAGAAAATTTAAAGTCATCCAAGTTTTTATGTCTTCAAGACATGCTTGTAGTCTATCTAACTGGTTGGGCTCATCAGGATCTATGGATAAGTAAAGCTGAGTATCATCAGTGTAACAGTGAAAATTTATCCTATGCTGCCTGATAATTTGACCTATTGGAAGCATATATATAGTAAAGAGAAGTGGCCCAAGTACTGAACCCTGTGGTACTCCACAATTAACCCTGGAGTTTAAAGATGATTTATCATTTACATGAACAAACTGGAATCTGTCAGACAATTAAGATTTAAACCAGCCTAGTGCTGTTCCCCTGATCCCTACAGCATATTCCAGCCTTTCTAAGAGAATATTATGATCGACTGTATCAAATGCAGCACTGAGATCTAACAGAACCAGTACAGACACAAGTCCATTATCTGAGGCAATAAGAATATCATTAGTGACTTTCAGCAGAGCTGTTTCAGTGCAATGATGAGCTCTGAAGCCTGACTGAAACTCTTCAAACAGGTCATTGCTGTGTAAATGCTCACACATTTGATTAGCAACTATTTTCTCAAGAATTTTAGGTGAGAATGGAAGATTGGATATCGGTCTGTAATTTATTAAGTCATCTCGATCAAGCGAAGGTTTCTTAAGCAAAGGTTTAATTACAGCTACCTTAAAAGCTTGTGGTACATACCCATTTACTAAAGATTAATTAATCATATCTAAAATGGGGCTGATAATCAGAGGGAACACTTCCTTAAATAATTTGGTTGGGATTGGGTCTAACATACAAGTTGAAGGTTTAGATGAAGCTAATATTTCTGATAACTCTGGAAGCTCCACAGGATCAAAACAGTCCAAACACAGATCAGGTTCTACAGTTACTTCCAATGTTGTCTCACTTGTTGAGGATGAAGTAATCATCTTCGGGAGTATGTCAAAGATTTTCTTCTTAATAGAATCAATTTTTATTTTGGAAGAATCCCATAAAGTCATGACTGCTGAGAGCTAAGGGAATGGATGGCTCAACAGAGCTATGACTCTGTGTAAGTTTAGCAACTGTACTAAAGAGAAACCTAGGATTATTCTTGTTCTCTTCTATTAATGATGAGAAATAAGCTGTTCTAGCTTGGTGAAGTGTCTTTTTATACAACAGTAGGCTATTTTTCCAGATTAAGTAGGAATCCTCTAGGTGTGTAGAGCGCCATTTTCGCTCCAATTTTCTAACATTGTGCTTTAAAGTACGCAGCTCTGAATTAAACCAGGGAGCCTGCCTCCTATGAATAATTTCCTTCTTTTTCAAGGGGGCTGCATTGTCTAATGCACCATGCAATTATGAAGTAACACTATGAACAAGAGAATCAATTTGTGAAGGGGAAGAAACAAAATTATTGCCCACCACTCTGTTTTTCTGTGATAATGAGGAAATTAAAAGTGGAACAGATTCTTTAAAGGTTGTTACAGCATTGTCTGATAATGATCTACTATAATGAAATTTTCTTTCAGGTGTGGAGTACTCGGTTAAATTAAACTCAAAGGTTATTAAAAAATGGTCAGACAGCACAGGGTTGTGAGAAAATATTGTTATGTCTTTACACTCAATGCCATATGTCAGCACAAGGTCCAGAGAATGAAGACAAAGGTGGGTAGGTTTGTTAATGTTTTGAGCAAAGCCAATTGAGTCTAAGATACCATTAAAGGCTATATTTAAGCTATCACTTTCAGTGTCAACATGAATGTTAAACGGTGAAACGACTAAAGGAGCTACATCCATTAACATTTACTTTTCCTTCCCATAGAAAGTACTCCTGGATCAGTGCTTCTTTGTTCTCTTTGTGTCTCTGCTCAGTTCTCTCTAACCCCCAGTCGGTCGTGGCAGATGGCCGCTCACACTGAGCCTGGTTCTGCTGGAGGTTTCTTCCTGTTAAAAGGGAGTTTTTCCTCTCCTCTGTCACTACATGCATGCTCAGTATGAGGGATTGCTGCAAAGTCAACACCAGTGACTGTCCACTGTCTCTACATGTTCATCCGGGAGGAGTGAATGCTGCAAGTCACTGACTGGATGCAATCTGCTGGGTTTCCTTAGATAGAAAAACTTTTTATCCAATTTGAATAAATAACAGAATCTGGCTGCACTGTTCAATGATTAAGATTAATTGGAATGTATGTACCTGACTTTTGTGAAGTGCCTTGAGACGACATGTGTTGTGAATTGGCGCTATATAAATAAACTGAAACTGAATTGAATTGAAAATCCCCCACTATAATAACTTTATCTGTATTTAACACTAAATCAGATAAAAGGTCTGAAAACTGATCTAAAAATTGAGAGTAAGGCCTGGTGGACAGTACAAAACAACAAACAGAAGTGGTTTTAGTGCTTTGCAATTTGGATGAGGGAAAACTAAGGATTAAATATTCAAAAGAGTTGTAGCTATTGATTGGTCTGGGACTAGTCAATAAATCGGACTGAAAGATGGTTGCTACTCCTCCTCCTCGCCCAGTATTTCGAGGAATGTGAAAATTTAAATAATTAGTAGGAGTTGACTCATTTATAGTAACATAATCCTCTTGCTGCAGCCAGGTTTCTGTGAGGCAAAATAAATCAATCTGATTGTCACAAATCAGGTCACTAACTAGCAAAGTCTTTGAAGAGAGAGATCTTATGTTCAGTAACCCACATTTAATTGTTTTATTTTTATTTTTAGTCTGAGTTGTGTTTATTTTTATTAGATTTTCCTGATTTCCTCTAATTTTTTAATCTATTCAATTTTGGCCGTGGGCGAGACACTGTCTTAATAGGGTAATGGGTGGGTAGCGGTACAGAAGCTGCAGAGAGGAGTGTTAAACTACGACCCTGCTTCCTGGTCTGAACCCTGGGTTGTCAGAGGTTTGGAGAACTAATAAATTCGGCCAGATTCCTAGAAAGAAGAGCTGCTCCATCCAAAGTGGGATGGATGCCGTCTCTCCGGATCAGACCAGGTTTTCCCCAAAATGTTCGCCAATTATCAGTGTAGCCCACATTGTTTTCTGGACACCACCTAGACAGCCAGCAGTTGAATGACAGCATGCGGCTAAACATCAGAATCAGAATCAGAATCAGAATCATCTTTATTGCCAAGTTTGTACATACAAACAAGGAATTTGACTCCGGTACACTTTGCTCTTCGGTTTTTGTTTTTGCACTACAGAATATACATATTTACAATGTACAATATACACATATATAAATAAAAGGTGCATTTGCAAACATCTGTCTGCTGTTGTTTTGTATTTTATTGAATGTTCAACAGAGAAACAGCCTGGGGGAAGAAACTGTCTCTGTGGCGGCTGGTTTTTGTGAACAGCGCTCTGTAGCGTCGGCCTGAAGGCAGAACTCTAAACAGTTTATGTACAGGGTGTGTGGGGTCTGCAGAGATTTTAGCAGCTCTTTTTCTGACCCTAGACCTGTATAAGTCTTGGATGGAGGGAAGGTCAGCCCTGATGATTCTCTCTGCAGACCTGATTGTTCGTTGCAGTCTGGACCTGTCCTGTTTTGTGGATGAACCGAACCACACGGAGATGGATGAAGACAGGACAGACTGAATGATGGCAGTGTAGAAGATGACCAACAGCTCCTGTGGAAGGTTGTACTTCTTAAGTTGCCTCAGGAAGTACAGTCTCTGCTGGGCCTTCTTCCGAACAGTGTCTATGTGTGAAGACCATCTCAGGTCCTCAGAGATGGTTGTTCCTAAGAACCTGAAGTGATCCACAGCCGACACGGTGTTGTTGAGGATGGTGAGGGGGGTGTATGGAGGTGGTGTTTTCCGAAAGTCCACCACCATCTCCACAGTCTTGAGTGGGTTTAGCTCCAGGCAGTTCTGAGGAGGTTGGGACGTTGAGCTGAGTGAGCTTCTGGTGGAGGATGTCTGGTATGATGGTGTTGAAGGCCGAGCTGAAGTCTACAAACAGGATCCTGGCGTAGGTCCCTGGGTGGTCGAGGTGTTGCAGGATGAAGTGTAGACCTAAGTTAACAGCATCATCTGCAGACCTGTTTGCTCGGTACGCAAACTGCAGGGCATCCAGTAGAGGGCCTGTGATGTCTTTCAGGTGCTTCAACACCAGCCGCTCAAAGGATTTCATGACCACAGACGTCAGGGCTACAGGCCTGTAGTCATTTAATCCTAGGATGGTGGGTTTCTTGGGCACTGGGATGATGGTGGATCGTTTGAAGCAGGAGGGACCTCACACTTCTCCAGTGACTTGTTGAAGATCCGGGTGAAGATTGGAGTGAGTTGATTTGCACAGGCTTTCAGGCATGATGGGGAGACATTATCAGGTCCTCCAGCTTTCTTTGTTTTCATGCGCTGAAAGAGCCTGTTTACATCTTCCTCAGAGATCTTTAGTGCAGGCAGAGGATCTGAAGGTAGGGGGTTGGTTGCTTTACTGGTCGAACCTGTTCCTGAATGGGATGTGGAGGAGTTGGTTTGACATGTCATCACTGGTTAAATCGGGGAGGGGACCAGAGAAAATGACGTAGTACGACATTGTTTTGGCAAACTTACACACCGAAGCAACACTAACTTTAGTGACCTCCGACTGACGTAACCGGGTGTCATTACCGCCAGCGTGAATTACAATCTTACTGTATTTACGCTTATCCTTAGCCAGCAGTTTCAGGTAGGATTTGATGTCGCCCGTTCTGGCCCCTGGCAGACATTTGACTATGGTCGCTGGTGTCTCTAGTGCCACGTTTCTGACTATGGAGCTGCCAATTACCAGAGTTGGCTTCTCAGCGGGTGTGTCGCTGAGTGGGGAAAATCTATTAGAAACGCAGACGGGTTGGTGGTGACCTGTGGGCTGAGATCTAGAACTATGCTTCCTACGTACCGTCACCCAGCAGAACTGAGACCCTGGCTGCACGGGGTCTGCTGGAGGACTGCTACGGGGAGCTACCCTCGGTGGCTCCGCGCTGGCTAAGGGGCCTCGGCTATCTGCTGGTTTTTCAACAGCACGGAGCCGGGCCTCCAAATCCGACACCCTCGGCTCCAAAGATACAAAAATGCTACATTTATTACACGTACCATTATCACTTAAGGAGGCAGAGGAGTAACTGAACATCTGAGACAGAGAACAAGAGAGAGGAGACTCAGAGAGAGAAACAGCAGAACGGGTAGCCATGGTGGAGCTAAAGCTAACGCTAAGCTAGCGACCCCTTACCACTACTAGAAAAAACCGTGTAAAACACGGAGAGTCGTCAAACGTTAAATACAGCAACAGAAAGTATGTGTTTTAACGTGCTTATGTATTATAACAAGTAAGAGATATCACAGTAGAGAGAAATCAGATCAAACGAGAGAGCCTTCACACACCAAACAATCCACCGAGTGCAAAACAGGAAGTGACGAATATGCCTTACGCCTTACCACGCCTCTTCCAAAATCTGAAAACATGCAATCTAAAAGGGGAAAAATCATCTATGATTATGTGGGCCACCAGATTCTGGATTTATTCAGGTTTTAAACAATGTCCAAACTTCGCTGGAACGCAGATGGTGATAAAATGTTTACCAAAATGTGAGGGGCGTACTCACTTTTGTGAGCTACTCTATATCTGTCCAGGCTTGGATTTGTGTAACATTTAGTCTTCTAGAGCAGGAGTACCATCTAGAAAATGTTCTTAGGAGGATAACTCAAAAATCTGAAAACATGGAGCAGATAGGAGGGGAAGGAGGCAGAGGAAAGGGAGAATAAGGACGAAGAAAGAAGGAGAAATATCTATGTCTATCAACCATGTCTTTATGTGATAAATATTAATTTAGTTACAGAACGCTGTGGGTGGGGCCCATCTCAGATGATCTTGTACCCAGCCCAGATCTGTCAGCTGGCCTACCAGCAGGTAGAGCTCAGACTGCATCATTAATAATGGTTTAGGCAGCATCTAGTCAGCATTTAATTATGTCATTTCTTCTCCCAAACACCGCAAATTATCATTATTTTCCCAAAATGTGAGCTATATACTCTCAACCAGTCAGATTTGCTCATGCAGTTTGGACCTGTGAGAACAAAACCTTCTTTGATGCCAGAAACATGACCCAGCAGTAAGCTTAGTCCTCCCCACCTGTCCCTCCTGAAATCTCATCAAACAGGTTCTGCAGTGACTTTATTGGTACCAAGCCAGCAGCATTTGGTTCCATGGTAGCTAGGTTAACTCTCTTGTCACTCTAGAATGTCTCATTAATCCAGATTATTTTTAACCGCTGAAGGATTTCTTATAGGCATCGTTCACGACCTTCAAGCCACCGGCAGTTTTTTTTTCTCTGAAATATTGCAGATAGTAAACCCATCAGTTTATTTCCCAAAGGTTCAGAAAAATTCAGTAATCAAACCTAATCTGGATCCCTCAGTACTATGTGAATGCGGGCCCAGGTCCAATCTAACAGTCTTGAACATCATTGAAAATGTAATTTATCAACAAATTCCCTCCTTTACTAAAACAGATTATTTCCAAAACTTTCAGTCAGGTTTTCCACACAGCAGCACTAAGACGGCATCCGGAGGTTTTTAACCACAAGCGTCTTAACAGCAAAGCATCAGAAAATTCTGTCTGGGATTTATCGGATCTCAGTGCTGACACAATTATTCAGGGGCCTCATGTACAAAGCGTAATAACGCCCAAAAATCTTGGGATGCAATGTTTTATGCACAACTTGGCATTTACAAAAATTAATTAAAGTCACCTACATCCACCGAAATATGACTCCATCAATGACTTTGAGCTTTTATGGTTTAAACCAGAGCGATGAAACTGAATCACATTCAGCCTCAATAACGTAACACCTCAGAAAATGATGGAAACAACCTCAGAAAATGATGGAAAAAAACCTCAGAAAATGATGGAAAAACCTTAAGAAAATGATGGAAACAACCTCAGAAAATGATGGAAACAACTTAAGAAAATGATGGAAAAAACCTCAGAAAATGATGGAAACAACTTAAGAAAATGATGGAAACAACCTCAGAAAATGATGGAAACAACTTAAGAAAATGATGGAAACAACTTCAGAAAATGATGGAAACAACTTCAGAAACATGATGGAAACAACTTCAGAAAATGATGGAAACAACTTAAGAAAATGATGGAAACAACTTCAGAAAATGATGGAAACAACTTCAGAACATGATGGAAACAACTCAGAACATGATGGAAACAACCTCAGAACATGATGGAAACAACCTCAGAAAATGATGGACACCAATAAGAAAATGAAGGAAAAAACAACTCAGAAATGATGGACAAATTTTAAGAAAAATGATGGAAACAACTTCAGAAAATGATGGAAACGTAAGAAAATGATGGAAACAAAACTTCAGAAAAATGATGGAAACAACTTAAAGAAAATGATCCCCCCGGAAACACACAAAACCTCAGAAAATGATGGAAAAAACTTAAGAAAAATGATGGAAACAACTTAAGAAAATGTTGGAAACAACTTCAGAAAATGTGATGAAAACCAACTTCAGAAAATGATGGAAAACAACTTAGAAAAATGATGGAAAAAAAACCTCAGAGAAAATGATGGAAAAACCTTAAGATCCAAAATGATGGAAACAACCTCAGAAAAATGATGGAAACAACTTAAGAAAAATGATGAAACAACCTCAGAAAATGGTGAAAACAATTCAGAAAATGATGGAAAACAACGTCAGAAAATGATGGAAAACAATAGGGAAAAGATGGAAAACAAAACCCGGGAAAAAAAAAAAATTGAAAAAAGGAAAACCAAAACCTCAGAAAATGGGGGAAAAAACTTTAGGAAAAAAAATGGAAAAAAAAACTTAAAAAAATGATGGAAAAACCAAAAAAATTGGAAAAAATTGGGTTGGGAAACAACCTTTAGAAAATGATGGGGAAAAAAAACTTTAGAAAATGAGGAAAAAAACTTAAGAAAAATTTTTTGGAAAAAAATTAAAAAAAATGATGGAAAAAAACCTTAGAAAATGATGGAAAAACTTAAAAAAATGATGGAAAAAAACCTCAAAAAAATGATGGAAACAACTTAAAAAAAGAAAGGAAACAACTTAAAAAAAGTTTGGAAAAAACTTCAAAAAAATGATTGGGAAACAACCCTTTTTAAAAAGGGTTGGAAAAAAAACCCTCAGAAAATGATGGAAACAACTTCAGAAAAAATGGGGAAAAAAAACTTAAAAAAAGGGGTTTGGGAAAAAACTTTAGAAAAAAGAAGGAACAACCTTTAGAAAAATTGGAAACAACTTAAGAAAATGATGGAAAAAAAATTCAGAAATGATGGAAAAAAACTTAAAAAAAGGGGTGGGAAACAATAGAAAAAAGAAGGGAAACAACTTAAGAAAATGATGGAAAAAACTTAAAAAGAAAAAATTGAACGTAAAAAAACTTCAGGGAAAAATGTGAAACAACTTAAAAAAATGATGGAAACAACCTTTAAAAATGATGGAAAAAACCTCAGAAAAAAGGATGGAAACAACTTAAGAAAATGAAGAAAAACCTCAGAAAAAAGATGGAAACAACTTCAGAAAATGATGGAAACAACTTCAGAAAATGATGGGAAACAACTTAAAAAAATGATGGAAAACAACTCAGAAAATGATGGAAACAACTTTAGAAAATGATGGAAAAAAAACCTCAAAAGAAAAGGTGGGAAAAAACTCAAGAAAATGATGGGAAACAACTTTAGAAAAGGATGGAAAACAACCTTAAAAAAATGATGGAAACAACTTCAGAAAAATGATGGAAACAACTCCAGAAAATGATGGAAACAACTTAAAAAAATGAAGGAAACAACTTAAGAAAATGATGGAAAAAAAAACTTAAGGAAAAAAATGATGGAAAAAAACCTTAAAAAAAATGATGGAAAAAACTTAAGAAAATGATTGGGAAAAAAATTAAAAAATTGATGGAAAAAAACCTTTAGAAAATGATGGAAAAAAACCCTCAAAAAAAAAAAAATTGAAAATTTGGGAAAAAAAACCTCAAGAAAATGATGGAAAAAAAACCTCAGGAAAAGATGGAAAAACCAAAAAAAAGGCCTCAGAAAATGATGGAAAAAACTTAAAAAAAATGAGGAAAAAAACCTCAGAAAAAAGAGGAAAAAAACTTAAGAAAAAAGATGGGGAAAAAACCTCAAAAAAAATGATGAAAAAAAAACTTAAGAAAATGAGTGGAAAACCCAATCAGAAAATGATGGAAAAAAACCTTAAGAAAATGATGGAAAAAAAAATTTAAAAAAAAATGATGGAAAAAACCTCAGGAAAAATGATGGAAACAACTTTAAAAAAATGATGGGAAAAAAAACCCCAAAAAAAATGATGGAAAAAACTTCAGAAAAAAATGGAAACAACTTAGAAAAAAAAAGGAAACAAAAATTAAAAAAGAAGGGAAAAAACAAAAAAATGATGGAAAAAATTTTGAAAAAGGAAACAACTTAAGAAAAAAGGGAAAAAACCCCCTTGGTAAACAACCTTTTAAAAAAAGATGGAAAAAAAACCTCAGAAAATGAGGGGAAACAATTAAGAAAAAAGAAGGAAACCCCAAAAATTGGCCAAAAAAAAATGATGGAAAACTTAAGAAAATGATGGAAAAAAACCTCAGAACTTATGGAAAACAACTTAAGAAAAATGAAGGAAACCAAACTTAAAAAAAAAATGATGGAAAAAACTTAAAAAAAATGAAGGGGAAAAACCTAAGAAAATGATGGAAAAAAAATTTAAAAAAAGTGGAAAAAAAACCTTTAGAAAAATTGATGGAAAAAACCCTTAAGAAAATGATGGAAAAAAAATAAAAAAAAAAGAGGAAAAAACCTTAAAAAAATGATGGAAAAAAACCCCCCAAAAAAATGAAGGAAAAAAACCTCAGAAAGATTGGAAAAAAAACTAAAAAAATGAAGGAAAAAAACCTTAAAAAAATGATGGAAACAACTTAAAAATGAAAGGGAAAAACCCCCAAGAAAAAAGATGGGGAAAAAACATCAGAAAATGATGGAAAAAACCCCCCCGAAAATGATGGAAACAACTTTAAAAAAAAATGGAAAAAATTGGAAAAAATAAAAACTTAAAAAAAGATGGAAACAATTAGAAAAAAAAAACAAACCTCAAGGAAAAGAAGGGGAAACAAAATTAAAAAAAAATGGAAAAATTGGGAAACAACCCTCAGAAAATGATGGAAACAACCTCAAAAAAATGATGGAAAAAACCTCAGAAAAAAGGGGGGGGAAAACCCAAATAAAAAAAAATGATGGAAAAAAACCTTTAGAAAAATGAGTGGAAACAACCTTAAGAAAATGATGGAAAAAACCTCAGAAAATGAAGAAAAACTAAAAAAAATGATGGGAAACAACTTAAGAAATGAGGAAACCAAATCAGGGAAAAAAAAGGAAACAACTTCAGAAAATGAAGGGAAAAAAAATTAAAAAAAAGATGGGAAAAAAAAAATCAGAAAATGATGGAAACAACTTAAGAAAAAAAAAGGAAACAACTTAAAAAAAATGGGGAAACAACTTTAAAAAAATGAGGAAAGAAAAATCAGAAAATGATGGGAAAAAACCTTAAGAAAATGATGGAAACAACTCAGAAAATGATGGAAACAACTTAAGAAAATGATGGAAAAAACCTCAGAAAATGATGGAAACAACTTCAGAAAATGATGGAAACAACTTCAGAAAATGATGGAAACAACTTAAGAAAATGATGGAAACAACTTCAGAAAATGATGGAAAAAACCTCAGAAAATGATGGAAAAACCTTAAGAAAATGATGGAAAAAACCTCAGAAAATGATGGAAACTGAGTTTTCCTCAGTTTCTGTCACCTGTAGAAGGAAATGGGAACTCCCAGAAATCACATGAACCCACGTAAACTTCTGGTCTCGGGAGCCAGAACTGGGCCGCGCTAGCCCAGTGTGAGTCTGCAGCACGACCGCACTGCATCTGCACCGCATCTGCACGGGGGCACTTTCATTCTCACCAAGAATAAAACGGTGTCGGATCAGCAGATTAACTCGTAACTAGTCAGGTTTGTTGAGTCCTGAGGTGGAGACGCTGGAGACAATTTCACATGTCCATAAATAGCTGCTAAAGCTGTGCGTTATTGTGGAACGATGGCAGCTTTGGTTCAGCTGGAGGACATCACTGATGGAAGAGGGAGCATTTTTTCAGAGATCCTACTGACCTGCTGGTACATGATGATGCACGACTCATCAGCTGATTTAGATTGCCTAGGGCAATTATTTCAGAGCTCTGCACGGAGCTGGCTTCAGCGGTACAGAGGGAAACAGAACCACCGGTACCAGTTCTAGTTCTCACTACCCTGCGGTCCTTTCAACCAGAGCTTTTCAGAGGGAGCTGACTGACAGGTCGGGTATTTACCAGTCATCCCTGAGCTGGGCCGTGCCAGCCATATGGGTCGGTCTCATCCAGATGCTCTCATTTGCAGCGAGGAGCTGATTTCTGAATGTAATCAGAGCTACGGACTGGACCGATACTGCTGTAAGGGCCCCAGTTCTAAGTGAAAATGCTTTTATGAATAGAAATTGAATTCAATATATGTGCAACCTATTTGTGACGCACAAATGCAGTGGCATGATGGCTTCCACTACTGATTCCTTTATACTATCAACATTATTACAGTTAATCTAATAGTAATAGTTGTGTTGGGAAAGCTCCGTGCGCGATGGCGACTTCTGGGTAATTTTCTAAATTTTTATGTGACGTCCTGAATGGTTGTAAAAATTTAAAGTTCTTCACATAGTGTGTGTGGTGACAGTCTTCCTAATAGAGATTTAGGAGGCATATTCACCTCATTATAATGATCAGCATTGAGCTATGAATGAGCTCAGTGCAGCAGCTAGATGGCGCTGTTTGGATCTGATGCAGACTTTGAAGAACTAAACGGGTTCGAGCAGACAAACTTTTGATATTCAGTCAGGTTTTAGTCACTGATGTCATTCAAGTAGTTGTTGGTTTGCTGTAACTGACCCTCACGGTGTGTAGACATAGTCTCAGCGTTTTTCCGCTGAAAGGAACCGGTTCGGACTGTCACAGCACCGTTGCCATGGTTATCTGGACATGTGATGGGTGCCTTCCAGCTATTTATACTACTTTGCATATGTATTTATAGGCAGGGTAGCTGCGGGTTCCACGCGCAGCTACGTCAAATCCACCGCAAGTTGGGATGTATGAAGTCTACGCACAGTTTCTTATGTCTGAATTTTTTTGTGCGCCGCAAGTCTCAAATTTCTCCTTAGGGCAAATTTTTAGTATGAAAGCTACGCACTGTTTAAGACATGAAGCCCCTGGACATTGATACATGTCTGGTGTTATGTGGCGGACGGAACCACTCTGTGTCATTCGGTAATTACATATCAGAGCAAACAATGACCACATGTGGGGTACCTTAAGTCTCTATCTTTGAGCCATATTTATGCAACATCTGCATGATGCTGCTTGGTCAGATTTAGTATTACAACTTTTCTTCCTATTTGTATGCTGATGACTCACAGTTTAATATTTCTGTGTCACCACATGATCCCTGTCGCCTACCGTCTCTGAGTCAGTGGGTTTATCTGTTTAAAGTTGCATTTGTTCTTCCATGACTAAACTTCGTATTGATGTTTCAGTGTAATTCTTGTGTTTTAAAGTATTTTCTTTCACTGTACCTTCTTTTGTAAAGCACATTGCCTTCTTTCGGATAATAATATACTGTATACTATAACACCGGGTGCAGGGTCTTTGTAAAAACTAAACTGGAGTGTTTTTGTAAACTTCAACATCTACATTTAGCAGGAATTTCAACCGAGTTGAAAGTGACTCATATAGTAACAGAGTTTGCAGGATAGTCTCACATTACAACAGTGTGAGTCAGTTTTAAACTATCCAGCAGCCAAGCGAACATTATGACCTGAAGCTTAAACATTGAGATGTTACCTTGATGATTGTTTCGGCGACAGCAGCAGGACAGTGTTGAGTTCAAGCTGTAAGTCGTTGGAACTCCTCTGCAGCCTTCTGTGCTCTGCAGCACCGGCTGTGTGAGTGTTTATACTTAAAGTGCAGGACTTCCTGGATCGACGTCACATTCCACTGCAGAGTCACACCACGGTCTCACGCTACCAGAGCTGTTCTGTTGTAAAGGTTAACCACAGAGAAAATGATTCTTTGTGTCTGTTTCCAACCTCAACTAACAACAAAAAGGTGAGAAATGTTTTGTGCAACTCTTCTGTTCTCCAAAGCTAAAATGATCACACATTCATCCGCTGCTGATCCACTATTATAAACATTAACTGGCATTTCTTATTTTATTAACAGTTATAAAGAATCCTAAAATGTTGTAGGGCTGCATGGTGTGGCAGCGGTTAGTGTTGTTGTGTGGCAGCAAGGCAGTTCTTGGTTAAATTCCTAGCCTGGGATCTTTCTGCACAGAGTCTGTATGTTCTCCTTGTGCATTCATGGGTTCTCTCTGGGTACTCCAGCTTCCTCCCACAGTGCAGGAACATGACTGTTAAGTTAACTGGTTTCTGAGCATCTGCATTGAGCCTCAACATTGAAATCAGTCAGACTTGCAGACTGTTTGAGCTCCATCTTCTTCTTCTTCAACTTAATAACTAAATTCATAACACAGCTTCTGACTGAAGTAGATAGCAGGACATTTTCTGGCACTACCGGCATCCTAAATCTGGGTTAATTCAAAGATTTTCTGGAATATTAGATCAGGAGCTTTTTAATGCAGTTCCTCCATTTCCTGTTGCTCCACCTGTAACTGCCTGTAGATGTAGATACAGGTCTCTGGGGTTATATTTGAGAGGGTTTGCCTGTGCCGGCTAGGCAGGGAATTGGGGTCTCTGATGGTGCTATGGGGGGCCCAACAGGGGGCTGCCTGCCGTTGTGTGGCGTTGTCTGTGTGGGTGCTTGAGCCACGTCCCAGAGTGTTGGGACCCCGTCTGTTTATGTGTCTGTTTATCTCAGTTGTTGGTAGAAATTGTTAAAGTCAATCTGTGATCCTCAGGATGATGGTCAGGTCTTAGTCCTACCGTTTCCTCCAGGAGACTCAGAACGTTTCCTTCCTCCAGAATATCTTGGAGGCCTTTCAGCAGGTCACAACGAATTGACTCAGGAAATTCTACCAGTGGCTTCAGAAGAACCTCCTTCATCTCAATCCCTGCAGGAAAGACAGCAGAAAGTTAATGAGAGCTAGTTAGTAATGGTGATGAGGATGATCAACCGGCTCAGTTATGGTTGAGGTGCAAACACACCCTCCATTTCTGCTACCTGTATGACCCCCTCTCTTTTCCAATGGTTATGGTCAATCTGACAGAGAGAGGTATCCCAATCGTTGTGGTTTTTAGTATAACAATGGCCATCAGTGGGCTCTAGATGGACAAACTGTCTACTTTTAAGGCTAGGCTTAAAACTTTCCTTTTTGATAAAGCTTATAGTTAGAGTGGCTTAGGTTATCCTGAGCTATCTCTGTAGTTATGCTGCTATAGGCTTAGGCTGCTGGAGGACATAATGACCACTTTCACCCTCTTCGCTACATTCTCATACTACTCTCCAATTTTGTATTATTTGCTGTTATTTCAGCTTTTAACTTTGTTCTCTCTCTTTTCTCTTCCTAGAAGCTACACCTGGCCTGACTCTGTGTCTACCTGTGACACCTTTCTGGAGAGGGGCATCGTCCGAGCTTCTGCTGGCAACAACTTAATGCTCACCCTCTACCGATGATCCACATGGCCCTGTCTTTCAGTGTTTAACCCTTTCTCTCTCCTAGACATAGCTACTGACTGAGCTTCTACTGTAACTATCTCTATGTGCTCTCTTCAGACTCTAAACTTAAAAACTGGCTCAGAGTTTATCTGTTCCTTCTTTCTAGGTGAAACGACTAAAGGAGCTACATCCATTAACATTTACTTTTCCTTCCCATAG
The DNA here is from genome assembly GCA_036173005.1 of Crenichthys baileyi. Lineage (NCBI taxonomy): Eukaryota > Metazoa > Chordata > Actinopteri > Cyprinodontiformes > Goodeidae > Crenichthys > Crenichthys baileyi. The sequence continues at coordinate 21,010 of JAHHUM010001454.1, read as the reverse complement.
AAAGTACTCCTGGATCAGTGCTTCTTTGTTCTCTTGTGTCTCTGCTCTGTTCTCTCTAACCCCAGTCGGTCGTGGCAGATGGCCGCTCACACTGAGCCTGGTTCTGGTTCTGCTGGAGGTTTCTTCCTGTTAAAAGGGAGTTTTTCCTCTCCACTGTCGCTACATGCATGCTCAGTATGAGGGATTGCTGCAAAGTCAACACCAGTGACTGTCCACTGTCTCTACATGCTCATCCAGGAGGAGTGAATGCTGCAAGTCACTGACTGGATGCAATCTGCTGGGTTTCCTTAGACAGAAAAACTTTTTATCCAATTTGAATAAATAACTGAATCTGGCTGCACTGTTCAATGATTAAGATTAATTGGAATGTATGAACCTGACTTTTGTGAAGTGCCTTGAGACGACATGTGTTGTGAATTGGTGCTATATAAATAAACTGAATTGAATTGAATTGAATTGAATTGAATTGAATTGAATTCAGCAGGCAGATAAACAGTTACCTTCTCTGACTTGTTCAATAATCTCGTTGTTCACTGCATCATGGCTCAGACTTGCCAACCGAAGGTTATTAAACAATAAAATATGATGTTCTACATCCATGTTTTACAAAAATATGAATAAAAACAGTTGGTGCCACAGGTGAACATCTTATTTAAATTAAATTTTTATATCTGTTCAGAGTTTTTCTGAAGAAACCGAGCAGAGTCTGGACACATCTGTATATGAACATCTATAAATATCTGTATTTGCATATCTGTGATTAATTCAGCACAGTTTAAGTTTAGAATCTGTTTCTTTTTACAAGTGAAGGCCATGCAGTGATCCAAAGTCTCCAGCAGGGGTCCATGTTCATCTGAAACCATCCTTGGATCCATTTTATCATGTATTTTCTATGCTGTTTCAGTTATTACTGTTAATTCTCATTTTTGCTTTGATTTATGGTAGTTTTCTGTTTTCTGGTTCGGTGTGTAAAAGCACCAAGATCCAGTCCAAATGATCAGGTGTCAGTCTCTGCCACCACAGAACTACCTGCAGAATAACTTGCTGGAGATGAGATGTTTGGCCATACCCACACAGTGAGAGCTGGGGGGTTTGGATGTACTAGAACTTTCCAGTCAACCAGATCTACAGCCCAACAATGTGTTCAGGTTCAGGTTCAGGTTCAGGTCAAAAGTCAACAACCAACCTCTTCGTTTGTGAGTCCAGCTTTCTAAGGAAATTTCTGCAGAACATCAGAAGAAAGAATTGTTTCTCCTAACAATCATCTAGTGGTCTGTTGAGAGACACATGGAGAACACTCCTACCCATCGTCCCATCCTCCAGCAGGACCTCCACCAGGCTGAAAGGAAAGGTGGAGTTTTATGGGACGGTGAAGGTGGTGTCCTCCTTTGAATTGCCCTGATAGAACAAGTCAAACCCAGAAGGAGTAAATTACCTGTGGAAAAGTCCTCCTCCTCCAGGAGCTCAGGTAACATGATATTCATGGGCTTGTATTTGGCGTACTGGAAGATGGTTCCCCTCTTGATCCGAATCAGAGTCAGAATGTCCATTTTTTTACTTAAATTGCAGTTGGAAATCAGATCCTCTTCAGCTCCGGAGTTTCTCACCATCGCTTTGGTTTCAAACATTGTCTGACGACACAAGATGTCCAGAGAGACAATTAATGCTCCAGGTTCTGTCCTCACACTGAAGACACGATGAGACCCGGTTCCTGATGGTTTCTCATCTCAATAATGGTTTCCTTTTTAGGTTCCACAGGTAGATGATGGTGCCAATCAAACGTCAAACTGGGGGTTAGGGACGGGTTATCACATTCAATGATTTTGATTCAAACTGACACACAGCAGCGGGAGCATGACTGCGGGTCCAGTTTGACGTACTGGGAAAATGAATGTAGCGGGACTGGGTCTGAGTTTTAAAACTGGACTAATTGAAAAGACATAAATGAACATAATAAGTAGGAAGTGAAGCTCAGAAGATGAAAAATCTAATTTGTAATGTTCAGATTTTTCCTCATCCTGAAATGTTTGAAAGAAATGAAGAATTTAATGAGAGAACAACTAAATAATAATCTGTAGATTTCCCTCATCACTGATTGCTGGTAGGTTTTTCTTTTAATATTTGTTGCTAGGTGATTTAATAAGTCAAATATCTTCATGAAACCTGGAAGCCTGAGGCTCAAAATGTTGCTTCATGTCAGAAACCCAACAGAACAGAGATCTTTCTACACTCATCAGGTCATTCCTCATCACCTGTCCCTCCTGAGCTCTCAGCCAACATGTTGTAGAGAACATGGGTCCAGCTCTACTGACTTGGTTCAAGCTTTTTAAAACTTGTGCATCAGGATATCTAGAGGTGCACCGATATTACACAATCCAATCAAACATTTAATCTAAAGATTCCCAGGTGGTGATTGAAACACCTTCAGTCTTACCTGAGTCTTTGTTCCAGCAGCAAGAGGACCGTATTGTGTTTAAGTTGTGACCTGTTGCTTCCCTGCAGCCTCTCATGCTCTGTAGCTACAGCTGTGTCTGCATTTATATTCACCTCCTCCTTCTGCCAACCCCCAGCCAGACTCAGGCGGTGATAAAGAGCAGTCCCTCTAAAGACCAGTAAAATAGTCTCCCTGTTCTCATCAACCTAAAATGATGGGTGTAAAGGTCAAAATCTCCAAGACCTTGTTGTCTGCAGAGGAACTTCCAGCAGGAGCAGTGATGTTGTCCTGAGGTCAACCTGGCGAACATCTGCTGGTCATGATGAGGGTCAGACAGCACAGAGAGTTTCGCCTGAGCTACAGAAACAGGTCAGCATGGAGGCCCTGATGAAGGCGATGATTTTTTCTAGTGATGCCGAAGAAAACATTCAATCTAAAGCATGAAGCCAATTTAAATATGAATAAATATATGAAAAAAAGGTTTAATTAGGGGGCTTTGCACAAGATCTGGCAGGTATGCGAATAATAACCAAATAGATGAAACCATAGTCATAGGGGGCGGGGCGGGACATGTTCTCTCCAGATGAGACACGCAGAGCTCATTCTTCTCCAGGGTAGATACATGCTTTATCAAGACTTGTTTAATCAGTCACATCAGCGTTTTTAAGCAAGTCTGTCAGTTTATTCTGTGGAAAAGCTCAGATTTATCTAAAGCTTGTTGGTTTGGAAAGAAATCAACAAGTCTGGGCAAGTTCTGTTTTTCCTGCACACAGTGGGCCAGTGATACCGGTCATTGGCCTCATTAAACTCTGGCTACAGAAAGATGGACCCTGAGCCTTAAAACCAGGGGTAGGACTCTGTAGAACCTGCTTGCATGCTGAGGAGCTTCTTCACCTATTTGGTCCAGGGGTGTTTGACATTGGACATCAGCCCTGGACCAGCCTTCAAACATTCCAGTTGTATTAGAGCTAATCCTCACTGAGGCTTCCAGTTCTCTTCTGTTTTCATCCATCCACCCGCCCATCCAGTCATCCATGCCAGTCTGTTCCCAGAACCAACCTGATCTCCAGTCAGGGTAAAGAATGTGCCTGAGGTTTGCTCCTCATGAAGGCAGCAGATTCTTTGTGTTACATAAGTTCTGTTGCCTCTGGACTTTTCTGACTCTCATCAAAGCCAGTTTCATAAGAAGAGCATGTCTGGACAGAACGCTTCCAGAAAGAGTTCATCTACCAAACCTGATTAAGGTCTAGCTTCCAGAATCATCAACAATGAAATCAAATCTGCAGAAATAAGTCCAGACAGAACAATAAAACCATCAGAAACATTTTACTAATTGTGACATTAATGGAGGTTCTGTCAAATCGAGGAACCAAAAGCTACTGAAGGAAACTGAGGACAGGACCCCACGAGTCCAACCGGTATTTGGGCCTTAAAACGAGCTTTTTACCATTATCAGTTTCCTCTGGTCTGAGATGAGCAGGTCCAGGTCCAGGTCCAGGTCGGCCCAGATTTTAAAGTCATCTTCTGCTCCTTCCGCTCTGAAACATTTGTTCCAACATTTAAAGGAGGAACATGCCACTTAGGCAGTTTCCTACACAGGTCCAAACATCCCGCGATGTTCTCCATTATTTGTTTCAGGTTGTTAGAAGATCTGTGGAAGATGAACGCATGTAAAAGGATGATCACACATACTGTAAATGTATTATCAGCAAATAAGCAATGAATGTCATTAGTCTAAAAGAAGAATAAAAAGTAAAGACAGGTCATTTTAATTAATTAAAACTTATTTATTTCAAATTTCATATTTTTGTTTTTAGAGGCTGAAAAATAATTCTGTTAATATTTTTAGCTCAAAGTTCAGTTTTCCATGACACTGTTGCATTTCAGAAGAGTCTTAAAGAAAACATCAGAACATGAGAAGTTAGAGCGATAAACTAACAGGAAACTGTTATTGTTCAAAAAACATCTATAATAAACTGAACATTGGATCCATCTGACCTACATTCAGTCAGGAGCTTTAAAGGACAACACAGTCATCTCAACGTTGCAGCATAGTTGCTCTAGAGAACTGAAACTAGGCACCCCTTGATTAGGGTGATGGCAAGGAGGCTTCCGAGCTCTGAGACTTGGAGCTCATCACCAAAGACCACTAATCAGAACACCAGAGGAGATCAGCAGAAAGCTGCCCAGCTGTTAGAAGGAGTGACGCTAAGACTTTTCCAGTGGTTATCGAGAAGATGAATATGAATACTTTATACATAACATTAGTTTTTCTTTTAAATTAATCATTGTTTTTAATTGTTTTAGTTATCCTCTGAGAGATGCCTCTCTAACAAACTTCATGGCTGAATGAAAACTATTTTATATCTAAATCTGCTGCATTTATGGGAGTGCTGGCCTAGTGGTTAGAGAGCAGGGCATCTTGGGAAGATGGACGTTTCCCAGTTTGAAACACAGACTGCCTCCCTGAGCCAGACCCATAGCTCCAGAATGCTTCTACGGGGTGTGTTTATTGCAAATGTGAATTTTGATTTAATGTATCAGTTCCATTGACAAATGGAGATAATAATTATTATAAAACTTGAATTAAGCTTTGCGTTTTCAGTGGGATCAGGCGCCCCCTGCTGTTAATGTTGAACCCAACAACTTGTGGCAGCAGCTGACCTATAAACTCTGCTGGAAGGAGATGAACCCTGAGATAAAATGCCTCTGATATCCAATAAGTAGAAATCATGAGAACCAAGATGCTGTTTGGTTTCTTCTTAAAGGAGATGCTGGTGAAGGAAAGATAATCATCTCCGAGGGAAAACAGCGCCCCCTAGTGGCACACCATGGTGCTAAAAGGTGTCCAGTAAAGCTCATATTAAGCACATAAAACATGGTGTATATGACCTTTGAACTGTTGTGTGGGCTGGACAGGAGGTCCACAGGGACACAGGCTAAAGCATCATCAAGGCAGGTAGAGGACAGGTTGGACGTTAGGGATCTAGGTGACCCAAACAATGGCAGCAGGTGTGGAACGTTAATGGGAGGGAACATTGTTCTGTTTGTATTTTAGGAACTGGAGGAAGGAATGTGACAGAACCGATCCGGTTCCACTTGTTCTGTAGAATGTCCGTGTGGTCAGAAGAGCATCAACAGCTGAACAACAGACTGTTGAACACACCTGTCTGGCAGGGCAGGTTAATCTGTATAGAACATTTCAGAAACAAGACAGTTTCAGTCTACTCTGCATCCCAGAACCAGAAGACCTGAGTGGTCTGGAAGGTTGATACAACAGCAATAGATCTTTACTGTATGTAATGAAACTAACAGAAGTATTTTAAAAGCTCTTCTCTGAGGTCCAGGGAGCCAGTGGAAGGACTTTAGAACTGGGCTGATGTTCTCTACCTTCTAGGTTCCAGTGAGGACCAGTAAGACCAGCTCTGTGGTTCTGCTACAGTTTATCATCCATTTACGTGGATGTCATTAAACACCTTAACAAGGGCAGTCTGGGTACAGCGGGGAGCAGGAAACCACAGCTGATAGAGAAGAATTAATGTCCTAAATCCTTCACTATCAGCTGTTCCTGTTCTTAAAGTAGGATCTGTTGCAGCTTTTAAATCTAGACATGGTTGAGTCCATCTGCAGTGTAAATGAAACCCAAACCTTTCTCTGAAATCTGCCATCTCACAGCTATCACTGGGCATGCTCAGTCTGACTCACCAACAGCCCAGCGCCGAGCCTTCTAGAAAGACTTGATTCACTTTATTATCTGTGTATATATTTATGCTTGATGGTGTTTTTAAACTTGACCTTTTTTAAACATAACAGGTTCCAGACTGTCAGTTTTTATTCAACAAGATGAAGATGAAAAAGCTAAACGCTCCAGATGCAGAACATCTGTCATACAGTAGCAGAACATCATAGCCAGAGATGTTCTGCTACTGTAGAGGTACAGTTAGAACCAGGAGACCAGGAACAATGCTGCCCCATGTTTCCATCCAGAAGAAGAACATTTATCACTGAACAAATAAATGTGAGACTATGACCTGGACTGAGAGCCGTTCAGCTGCTGAAGTCAGGATCATACTGCAGGTATCAGGTCATCAGCAGAGAGAAGAAGAATGAGCAGATCTGCTTCTAAATGAGTCTTTTTCAACTCTTTTATTGAGCTCACACCTAAACACGGTTCTGAAGGCTGTTTCCAAAGGAGAAACACAGGAGGATACTGGACTTCTAGTCGGGTTTCAATGGAACGAGTCTATTTTAAGATAAAAAGTACTTGTTGAATACAAAATGTTCTAAACCCTACAGTCATTATACAAATATGTCAAGTTTTTCATCATTTTAATTCATTTCTATTGTCAAAACTACCCAGATGATTGTTGCTTTCATGTCTTTCTTTCTTCATTTTCTGCACCAGCTTTTTCCAAACAATGAGAGACAAGGAGCACCGGAAACATCATCAGACCTTCAGGGTTATGAAGCTGTCCCCAGGGCACTGAAGTCCAGTTCCTGGTCATTACATCAGCTGCTGGCTTTATGAACAAACCCTCTGAGAACACAGTTGGATATCTCCTGCTGGACTGGAAGCTGCTGGATGAAGAGCATCAGCAGAAAAAATGACCATCAAACAAGCAGCAGCATCACTGCATCCTCTCAGCCTGAAGCAGGAAGAGGAAGTAGCAGCACACACACAGAGTGATCACATGACTTCACTGTAACCAGGTGTGTCACACACAGGTGGAAAAGCCTCTGCAGTGAGGAGCTGCTTCAGAGGGAGAGTTGAACTTCTGCTGATCTCCAGGTAAGACCACGGACCTTTCCCCCACTGCTCTGCCACAAAGAATAAAAAGTGTAAAACTGTGGAGTTTCTGATGTGTTTTATTTTACAGTTATTTACTGTCTGTTGGTTTTCTTCACTCACAGAACCATCCAGACGTGGTCTCTTCAGGTTCCTACTGGTTTTCTGAAGATGGACACAATTCAGATGGAAGCAGCATTATTTATCCAACTGTATTTATCCAACTGTGTTTATCCACTGAAGTAAGAATGAAACGCATCGTTCTTGAGGCTCAGCACGTTGCTGCTGAAAGACGACACATTCAGAAGGAGACAGAGAGCTGGGTCATTGCTGGAGTTGCTCTTGCAGCAGCTGGAGCTCTGCTGACCATCAATCACTCATGGTTTAAGCTTCACTGTGTTTGGAGGAACTGCTGTTTGTGGAAGTTTTGCTGCTCTTTGCTTTATTCTAAAACAGAAACTGAAGGAACTGGCTAAAATTTCTAAAATGAACAGCCTAACAGCAGAGTTCAGTTTGCTTGTGAAACCCCTACAGAGCTCACTGGAAGGAGTAAAGAGTTCATGTGGGAGTTTCTGCAGCAAATCACCTGAAGGTGAAGCTTTAAAGTTCACACGGCTGGAAGTCGAAGTCCTGCAGATCTTCTACATCATTGAGAAGCTGAGAAACTCTGAATCTGTGATCTGTGTTACACAGCAGGCTGAGGGGGTGAAGAAGGTGGCTGATGAGCTTGGAAGGATGAAAACAGACCTTAAAACATTTTACTGACAAGACAGACGCTGAGAATAAAATGCTTCATGATAAGGTGAAGATCTTCTGACCATAAGTCTCTATAGAGAACAAACCTGTTTCTCCTTAGTTCATCTTAGAAGTTTCTAGAAGGTCCTTCATGTGTTTTTACAACAGAAAAAGTTAGAAGGATATGAGAAGACACTATTATGCCACACTATTATAACACACTGCTGTTTATGCTGATTATGCAGTTCTCCTTTATATGTTTGCCAAGTAAATATGTGCCTCTTATAGGACGAATATGTTAAGCCGACAGCCTTCCTATTGTTATAATTTTACTGAGACCTGTTAAGTGTTCTGGATTTAATTGTCTTTGCTGCTTATTTAAGTCATACGTGTTTTATGTTTAAACTACATGGGGTCTGCATTTGAATTTAGTTGTCCTGGAAGGTGTAATGACAGTAAAGCAGGAGTGTCAGAAGCATTTGTAATGCCGGGGGGACACATTAGCTAGGGCAGGAGTGGCTAACCTGCAGCTTGCCAGTTTTTCTCTCTCTCCGGTGTGAATCTCAGCGACTTGACTGGTCTGCCAAGGTTCCCATTTTAAATGCATCTGTGAAGTATTTTATTTTAAAAAATATCAACTTCCACCTCCGTGGGACTTCTCTCCAGCTAAGAAACTTTACACACGTCTGCAGTTCAGTTCAATCATCTCTACTGTAGTTACTTCAACCAAACCACTGGCACTAGCGTAGTTTAACCAGGAAGTGATGTAACATGGCCCAGGGCTCATTTTAAGGCCATGTAGACACTGAGAGATGTCAATGGGACTGATGTTGTCCAGTTTTCAGCAGCTTGCACTAGAGATCCAGCTAGTTGTTTATGCTAGGGGCATGTTGTAGGTAACCAGGAAAACCTGGAGTGGAGTTTTAGTGGTATAAATATCCTCCTATCAATCAAGTGGAATGCATTCTTTCATAAAGTAATGGAAACAGCGCTGGGGAAATGTGGAGGGGACACATCCCCTTTACACGTAATTATTGCAACGCACCCATTCAGTTCAGTTCAATAATGTTGGTCCTCCTACCAGATCAAACTTACAGCAAGCAATGAAGCCTCTCAGATTCCCAATGAGATCTGAGCTCAAAGTGTAAACACACCTATTTTATGCTATCTGACCACCCCCCGACATTCCTGTCTCTGTGTGTCAGTTACTGAACCAGCATCTCCCTGAAACCACTGTGTGATTTAGTGATTTACTCCCTTTCTGCAAGCGAATTCTACATTCCTGGTAAGGACTTGTTTCTTCTTATACTGTGCCTGAGAAACCATTTCTAACTTGTTCTCAGCAACTGACACAGAGGACACAGAGTCAGAATCAGAATCAGAATCAGCTTTATTGCCAAGTTTGTACATACAAACAAGGAATTTGACTCCGGTACACTTTGCTCTTTGGTTTTAGTTTTTGCACTACAGAATATACATATTTACAATGTACAATATACACATATATAAATAAAAAAGTGCATTTGCAACATCTGTCTGCTGTTGTTTTGTATTTTATTGAATGTTCAACAGAGAAACAGCCTGGGGGAAGAAACTGTCTCTGTGGCGGCTGGTTTTAGTGAACAGCGCTCTGTAGCGTCGGCCTGAAGGCAGAACTCTAAACAGTTTATGTGCAGGGTGTGTGGGGTCTGCAGAGATTTTAGCAGCTCTTTTCCTGACCCTAGACCTGTATAAGTCCTGGATGGAGGGAAGGTCAGCCCTGATGATTCTCTCTGCAGTCCTGATTGTTCGTTGCAGTCTGGACCTGTCCTGTTTTGTGGATGAACCAAACCACACTGAGATGGATGAAGACAGGACAGACTGAATGATGGCAGTGGAGAAGATGACCAGCAGCTCCTGTGGAAGGTTGTACTTCTTAAGTTGCCTCAGGAAGTACAGTCTCTGCTGGGCCTTCTTCTGAACAGTGTCTATGTGTGAAGACCATCTCAGGTCCTCAGAGATGGTTGTTCCTAAGAACCTGAAGTGATCCACAGCCGACACGGTGTTGTTGAGGATGGTGAGGGGGGTGTATGGAGGTGGTGTTTTCCGAAAGTCCACCACCATCTCCACAGTCTTGAGTGGGTTTAGCTCCAGGCAGTTCTGACTACACCAGTGTACCAGCCGATCCACCTCCTGTCTGTATGCAGACTCATCACCGTCCTGGATCAGTCCAATGACAGTGGTGTCATCTGCAAATTTCAGGAGTTTCACGGACGAGTCTGCTGAGGTGCAGTCATTTGTGTACAGGGAGAAGAGGAGTGGGGATAGAACACACCCCTGGGGGCACCAGTTACTTATTGATCTGGTTCGGGAGAAGATGCTCCCCAGTCTCACCTGCTGCTGTCGGTCCGTCAGGAAGCTGTTGATCCACTGACAGGTGGAGGTTGGGACGTTGAGCTGAGTGAGCTTCTGGTGGAGGATGTCTGGTATGATGGTGTTGAAGGCCGAGCTGAAGTCTACAAACAGGATCCTGGCGTAGGTCCCTGGGTGGTCGAGGTGTTGCAGGATGAAGTGTAGACCTAAGTTAACAGCATCATCTGCAGACCTGTTTGCTCGGTACGCAAACTGCAGGGCATCCAGTAGAGGGCCTGTGATGTCTTTCAGGTGCTTCAACACCAGCCGCTCAAAGGATTTCATGACCACAGACGTCAGGGCTACAGGCCTGTAGTCATTTAATCCTAGGATGGTGGGTTTCTTGGGCACTGGGATGATGGTGGATCGTTTGAAGCAGGAGGGGACCTCACACTTCTCCAGTGACTTGTTGAAGATCCGGGTGAAGATTGGAGCGAGTTGATTTGCACAGGCTTTCAGGCATGATGGGGAGACGTTATCAGGTCCTCCAGCTTTCTTTGTTTTCATGCGCTGAAAGAGCCTGTTTACATCTTCCTCAGAGATCTGAGGAGTGTACTGGGTGCACAAAATAAATCATACATTGTTTTATGCAGATTAAATGTCATGCCACATTTTCTATCTAAACATTTCTGTTCTTCATTTATGCAGCTTTCGAGCAATGATTGTGAAAGCAGTCATAAGAGCAACACAGCATTAAAAACTAAGTAGTAAAACACTAAGAACTAAGTATTAAAAGGTAAAACACTCCACAACGTGCACACAGGAAGGTGTGCAATGCGGTCCTGAAGCCTCCTTTCGAAGCCGTGGGCGGAAATCCACTTCAATTAGGGTGCTTCTAGAGGACTCAGGAAAAAAACTCAAACCACGCTTCTCTTATTTCAGCTTTTATATGAATGTTTCCTGGATAGTCGAACAGAAAATCATTACTCAACTCTCTTGCATACGATCGGCATGATCGTAGTCACGCCGACCGTAGTAAAAGCCTTCTTCACCTGTGAGTTTTGAACTTCCAGCTGACGTGTGGTCTGGTCCCTCCATTAGCTGCTGTCTGCAGCCGGGATGAGGCTGAGTGGAGGGGGAAAGGGGTGTCGCATTTGAGACATACCAGTAAAACTCTTAAGGTGTGCCTGAACCACAACATTTATTGTTTTTCTAAATCTGGCGCCCCAATGGGGCCCTTGGAATTTTGCTAAGGCTACGACAAAAATCTCCTGGTTGTTCTAAAAACACGACGCTTTCCCCAGCACCCCCCTACCACTGTGTGCTGAAGGACATCGGCCGTTTTGGATAAAACTTCCACTTTTTTTTCTCAAGGAAAATGGTGCTTCTATCTGCTGACTCTAATTTTTTGCAACAACTCAGATTATATATATTTACCCCCTCAAGTTTCCCCCCCCGTACCCTTTCTGAATCTTTATTATTGTGTGTTCTTCCCTGCTGAGGTTTTTTGTAACTTTTTAGACTCTATTTTGCTCAGAATACGAAAATTTAAATTTTTTTTCCTTTTACTTTACTAAAGTGTGATTTTATTTTACTTTTCATCCCCGTCCCCGGGGGGTTGGGGGTGATCAAAACCAGACAAAGTGGCGCACAAAGGGTTTAAAAGAGTCATTTTTCTTTATTCGATCCTTCAGACCTGTAGGGAAAAAAACGTAGCATGATCAAGGAGTACAGACAAAGTTGAGGCAAAACCCTTTTCATGAATCCAAAGAAAAAAAACATTTTTGGAAGGGAAAGGGTATTTAAGAAGGGGAAACCCGAAAACCAAAGAAAAAACTAACTTAACTGGGGGTACAAAGGGCAGGTATCAAAAGGGAACAAAAAGGGTGACAAGGAGGCAGAGGGCAGGTAACCTAATAAAACTAAAGCATGAGGAAAATAGATAAGAAAAAAAACCAAAAAACTGACTAAAAAACAAAAACTATAGATACAAAGCCAAGGAAACTAAAACAAAATTTTGGATGAAAATAAAACCAAAAGAGACATAAAAACCCAGAATATTTTACTAAGTAAACCGAGAAACTAGAAGAAAATCAAATAATTACAAAGAACCCCTAAAGAATCTGACCAAAAAAAAACAAAAACCTTGTTCAAAAAAGGTGAGTGTTTCCCTTTAATCCCCAATTCATTAACTACTCAAAGTTTTTAAAACCCCAAATTATAATAATAATAATGTTGTGTAAACCCTCAACAATAAAATACACAGTGAACCTGGAGGCGAAACGGCATGTTTAATATTCGACGAGGACTGGAGGCCCGTGTGGGAAAAAAATATTAATGTCTCATCTTTTCAGAAATGTAAACAAGGTATCCAAGAAATGATTTGTATTTTCATTCTTTTACTATTAAATAAAACAGGTAACTTTGTTTAAGGTCGAAACACTATAATATTTTAAATAGATTGAGAACTGATAAAAATACAAAACATTTAAAAAGGGTTTAAAAAATTTTCAATTTAGCCTTATGGGAAGATTAAGTTTTTATTAGTAATGGATGGAAAAAAAAAGAATGAAGTGATGCTTTTAAACTTTGTCTTAAAGTAAATGTTTAAAACTGAGAACTGAATGTGTGATACTGTGTAAATTTTTAAGACTGACAATTAGGGAAGAACTAGTGAGGACGGAGGTGACGAGGCCCACTGATGCTGACAACAAACCCTTTGAAAGCCCCAAAGGAAGATGAGCTCAGAAGATGAGGTATTCTCTTTCCAAAAAACAAAAAACCGAGGGTCGCGATGACCGTGACTAAAGTATTGGGCAATAACTGAGGAACTGAGCAGAGAAGGTTGCGCAATAACTGAGAAGCTGGTTGTGCAATAACTGAGAAGCCTTACAAGGGGGTGACTGGTGAGATCATCTATGCTATAAAGGCAATGCTGAAGGAAGAAACAGGGTTGTTTTCCTCGCAGAAGACCAGTGAACAAGATCGGACGGAGGAAAGACACTAAGATGGAAAAGGAACAGAGACACAGCCCAGCTGATCTACTGCATTAAAAGGAGGATCAACCCGTGAGCCCTACAAGGACTGTGCCTCAAGATTAAGAATCTGATTTCATCTACAGCCTTTTTATCCAGACAACAGAAGTGAACTTGATCGGTGAACAGCTGATTATTTACCCGGGGTTTCCTTCAACTCTTCAGCCTCTGGAAGCTATTGTCTTCTGAGACATATGACAGCAAAGTTTCTGTTTAACCACTGAAGCCTGGAGCATCAGTGTCTGCCACTTAAAGGAAAAAAACTGAAGATTAAGTCGTATCCCCCTCAAGAAACCACTCGTTGTTACCCGAAGGAACAGCTCCATCAGGTGCATGAACGAGCCTCCGTCTTCAAAGTCTCTCCAAACTCACTAGTTTCAGCATCAGGGAAAGACAGGTTGAGTTGATTGAATTATTTCTATTATTGAATTTATTCTGTTGCTGAATTTAAGCTGTTACTGACCCCTGCAAAAGCGTTACTAATTAAAGAAAGCATATAAAATTCTACTTAAATCGTGGACATTCAATTATTTGAGTCACCGTATTTTTGTTTTTTCATTGGTGGTAAAAAGTCTTGTTTCCTGGTTCTAAGAAATTTTAGGAGGTTTTTATAGGTTGCCTTAGCCAAGTTTGTTAAAACAACGCCCTTGGGGCTCGTGCCGAGTCTCTAAAATTAACCTAGCCCATATACCAAGTGCCAGTTGTAATATAAGGGAATGAGCAGCCGTTAACAGGAGTGACTGTCGGACTGTTAATGACTGTGGTTGGCTACTCAGTCGTCCAGACCTCCGGTTGAAGAAGGGCGAGACTTCTGGATGTAGGCTTTCAGAGGCTAGGTGAGTCATTTCCCGACACCAGCTTAAACAGAACTTTCAGTGAACCTGCTTAGTGAGACTTTTCAGGTTTAGGGAAGTCCGGACCTGTTGGATGGAGAGCTGGATTGAGCAATCCCCTTAGACATAGGGAAGTAGGAGGGCGGGGTTAGCTCATCGGACAATGAAAACCTAAACCACAGAAAGGGAACCAGGAACAGAGAAAATAAACTGGAAAACAAAGAGCGAAGGTGAACAACTATTTAAACATAAATAAACACAGATCTACTAGAAGGGAAACTAAACTACTAAAAGAACTTAGAGAAATTCCAAACCAATAGAAAAACACAAGACCACAACAAAAGTCAAAGATGTCATATCATGACATTCATAGATTGTCAGATTTCTTAGAAGGATTTTATTACAACTATTTCCTACCAGTGAAAGCCAAACATTATTAGTATTTGAAAGTTTGGACCTTTCTTCCAGCACAGGATGAATTCTTACCACAGAGGACTTAATGAGATAATTACCTCTATTAGAAAGATTGGATTAGAACCAGCTCTTGCCAGTAAACTCCCAAGGATTATTAATGTCATCTGATTTGTTTTCTGTGTTTGATTTTCTGTATCATTGTAATGTTTTTCCTCGTGTACAGCGCTTTGAGTGCCTTGTTGCTGAAAAGTGCTTCATAAATAAACTTGACTTGACTTGCAAGATATTTTCCAAATGTTTCGGCTAAACTGAAAAATTTTCGGTTCATATTCCAGAGGTGGTGAGACTCAAACAGGAAGAGCTATTCTCTGTGTGTGAAGGTTTCCTGGAAACTTCAGTGTCTCTCACTCTGCACCAAGCAGAGGTGGTTGTTGTACTGTTGTTTGCATCTCTTGTAATGAACTTTATGGTGATGACAACAAAGGTGAAACATTAAGTGAAGACTTTTACGGTTTGGATATGCCATCAACATGATCCCCCAGACCAGATGGGCTCCCTGCTGTTGGTTTCAAATTTAATATGAATTTTTACTGTTGGAGCCATGCTTGTTCCCTGGGATCTGTAGTGTCACACATGCATCACACAGAAAACAACACAATACACAGGCTGTGGTTCAGATCAGCCCTCCCTGACCCAAATACTGCTTTATTACCTGGTTATTCATTCAGAGGAATTCATCTATGTCATTATTTTCAATATTCAGGGCTGCAAATGATCACATAATTCATATTCAGTTTACTGAACTTAGTGACTGCTTTAAAACATGCCATGAGTTTGAAATTGTTTTTCTCATTCTTCTTCATCATTTAGTTTTATTTACCTTAAATTGATTTGAAACAGTTTTAGGCGACTTGTTGTCCACGTAAATATCAGAATCAGAATCCGCTTTATTATCAATTTTTACAGACAAACAAGGAATTGGATTCCAGTACACTTTGCTCTCAATAATAAAGAATATATTTTTAAATGTACATATAAACACAATTGGCTCGTTACACAATGTGACTACTCGACATCTGCTAATCGAAGGTGGTGAGGGCGAGTACTTCCTGTTTGGTTGTTCACCACTGAAAGCAATGATGTTGTATTACACCCGCTGCCTTCAGGACCTCCCAAAAGTTTTAGTCAGTGATGTTCTCCGCTTGATTCGAGCCTCATCATCAGCTCCACGTTGAAGAAAGGGCTTCAAGTTTTACGTGTCGAATTACATTGACAACTATGAAGGTATAAAGGTAAGCATTAAACACATTCAGTTACTGTCTGGCTAACTACCTGATGTATATATATATCTATATATAGATAAATAGATATATATCTATATATAAGCACAATATGTTAGCACAGCATTATTAGCCCACTAAAATACAAACTTACCTGGTATAGAACCGGATTTCGTTGTCTGAGCCTGCAAAGGGTTGCAAATCAAAACAGATCCGCAGCTGCAGCCCTTCCACTTGGCTCTGTAGCTGTTCAATTCTCTTGTGCAGAGCTGAATTTTCAATCTGTAACTCGTTGGTCATTACTCCAGTTGTCAGTTAAACACAGTAATCGTGATCAGGAGCTACAAACTCCATCTCCGATTCTGAAGGGTCCACAGGCGGTAGATTCCTCCTGAGGTCCCACACACCAGGTCTTTTCTCAGGCAAAGAGTAGTTGTTTATCGAAGGGTTAATGACACTGCGGTCAGACAGACGCAATGCTCTCACTGGCAAACTCTGCGCCTTTGGCATGTACATACACATAAACAATAACTGGTGCAAAAACGGAGAGATTATATGAAGTTACTGCTCTGCTGATGTAAAATTAATAACTGTTAATTGCAGGCCCTCCTATTTACCATGGGAATTTACTGTGGTTTTACTTACTTACAACAACCCGTATTCCCCCCAGTGTGAACACCAAGGAAGCCCTGAATGTTTTATATCACTTGATCTGTACACCCAGAAGGACTTTTTCTTGAGTCAGGAGATTTCAATCAGGCCAAAATTAAAACTATGCTCCCTTATTTTCACCAGTACGTGGACTTTTCAACTAGAGGGCAGAATACACTAGATCTGGCCTTCAGTAATATTAAAGGACCATTCATAAGGGCACCCCGCCCCCAGACTACAAGGCTGCCCCCGCCCCCCTGTGAAAACAGCATCAACTTTCTGGATGAACTCAACAACTACCTTGCTAGGTTTGATGCACCCAACACCACCGCAGCAACAGAATTTACTCCCATCAGGGAGCAGCCACTCACACTAGCCGCAGCTGATGTCTGCAGAGCCCTAAAGAGAGTGAACACAAGGAAAGCAGCTGGCCCAGACATGATTCCAGGAAGGGTACTCAAGGGATATGCTGACCAGTTGGCTGGACAGACATCTTTAACATCTCACCAGCACCAGGCATTGGTCAATCATGCCTGAAAGCTGACACAATCATCCCTGTACCAAAAAAAGCCCACAATCTTCTCCCTCAATAACCACCTCCCAATAGCGCTCCCTCCTATCATGATAAAGTGCTTCGAAAGGTGTCTCAAAAGGCTAGTAATGCTTCATATCGTCTCCAGACTCCCCCCCCACATTCGATACATACCAGTTTGCCTACAGCTCCAACAGAGCATGCAATCTCTGCCCTCCACCTAAGCTTGCACCACCTGAAAGAAAAGAACACCCACGTACGGATGTTGTTTCCAGACTTCGGCTCAGCATTCAACACAATCATTCCAGAGGACCTGGTGGTCAAACCTTAAGACACATTATGACACCAAACAAAATAACTTAAACCACACCTATCAACTGGGTCTGCCGTTAGGAAATGAACTGAGGGACAGTATGACCGAGCTACACGGCTGAAAACACGTCTCTTAAAGCACAACAGCGAACATACAACATTCACTGCGAGCACCGTGGGAAAACACAAACAGCCTTTCACTGACTGGGAAATGATCACAGACTGCCTGGAAGCTGTGGCAGAAACACTTTGGATGAAAAAGAAGGACAACAACTTAAAGAAAAGGTTCAACAAAAAGCCCTGCCTGCCTCAAGCACAAGGAGAGCAGAACTGTTCTACCAAAATGTTCTGACCCAGCTAAACCGAGCCATTCAAGCGTAATATTGGTGCTTGAATTAGATTGCTCTACTCTGTTCACCTGATGATTTCATGGGCAGATGAATAATTAATCAGTGGTTAAAAAAACAAAAACTCTAATGTTAATTGAATGTTAAATAAAAATAAAAAACCTTTTTAAAACAGTCTAATTCATTTCATCACTGCATCATTTTAACTAAATCTAATTATTTATAATGGAAAACAAGATTACATTTTTGGATATTTCACTAGTATTTTGCATGGCCTTCCCGTTCTTCACTGGTAATTTCATTCATAAAACTCAACATTGGTCCACATGAGTTTTAGCAAAAGGAGACAGTAAGTCCACCTTCTCTTTAGAATATTTTATAACAGTGTACCAACAGAACCGAGGCACTTTATATCTCTTCCACAGTTCTGCAAATCATTAAAACCATTGTTGGAGACAAATCTGTGATCTTATGTACATTAATGATGGTTGTGTATGTATTTTTTCATATTTTTGGTTTTGTTTAGTTAATTCTTCAGTATTTTGTAATTTAGGAGACATGTCATTGATTGTTTTATTTCTGCTCTGTACCATCAGCCTGTCAGGGAATGCAGATGAAAATTGGGCTTTGTTGCTCCATCTGGCACATATACATGAAAGACTCATGTTAATTAATATATATTGTCTCTATTTAAGTAAAACCTAAACTAAGACAATTAATTAAGTTTTTCATGTAAGATACACTGCTTCTTGTTTAGTAACTCCTGCACGTCTCTCACAAATAATGCAGAGGAATACATTCCAACACTGTGTCTGCTGTGGACCACTTGGACTGATTCAGGACAGTGATGAGTCAGCAAGCAGACAGGAGGTAGATCTACTGGTTCAATGCGGTCAGAACCACCTGGAGCTTAACCTTCTAAAGACTGTGGAGATGACGGTGGACCTCCGGAGAACCCTAACCCCCACATACCCCCCTCACCATCCTCAACAACACTGTGTCTACTGTGGACCACTTCTGGTTCCTAGGAACCACCATTTCTCTGGACCTGAGATGGTCAGGTGGCGCTACAGAGCACTGTCTGCTAAAACCAGCCCCCACAGAGACAGTTTCTCCCTCCAGGCTGTTTCTCTGATGAACTCTTGACAGTCAGAGCTCCAGAACAACACCATGCATACTTGGACTGATCCCACATTATATTCTATTGGAAAGTCATTTGGCTACGTGTACTCTGGCTTCCTCCGACAGTCCAAAGACATGCCTGTTAGGTTAATTTGTGGTCTTTAAATTGCCCTTAGGTGTATGAATGAGTGTGTGCCTGGTTGTTTGTGTGTTGCCCTGCGATGGACTGGCGACCTGTCCAGGGTGTACCCCGCCTCTTGCCCATAGACTGCTGGAGATAGGCACCAGCTCCCCCGCGACCCACTATGGAATAAGCGGTAGAAAATGACTGACTGACTGACTGGAAAGTCATTTGGCTACGTGCACAATATGGCAACCGCTAATTTCCGGTCAAAAGATGTGAGGTCGAGAACGTACGGGTAAACGTCCCTGCCATTCAGGTTGGATTGTTTTGATAGCAGCAGTGGAAAGAAATAAGTGTGTCAGTTGTCAGAGGAAGAAATTATGCTATCAGCGGGTGAGCGGATCGTCGCTACACTGTTGTGTACCTCGATGTTCATGTTCCTCACGCAGTAATTCTAAAGTTAGCTTTACAGCTTCCCTGCTGATAATGTAGCACGTCAGCAATGGTTAGCTGTTAGACCAGCTCAACAACTCCTGTTACACTGTCTGTCCCACTGCCTCTGGGTTAGGGTTAGGTCTGGGTTTTTCTGATAGAAGCCTCTGTCACTTTATCGGTTGCTGGATATAGCCCATGTAGCAATCTGAGGCTATGTAAAATGTCCAGAGTGATGGTCTCAACGAATCCTGAACAGCCAGATTCCCGTAGATTTAGAAGCCGCTGATGGTCGTGCATTGTTGTGACACCTCTGTGTTGGAGCATCGCAGGAAAAATGATTAATTTATTTTACTTTTATTCTCTTTAATTCTGACACCAGTTTTAGTTGATAACTTTAAATAAGTGAAAATTGACTTGAAATTAAGCATTATGGTTTTTTTTATCTTTAAGATTGCATCCATTCCTCATTCTTAAGTTGTCGGGTCCAGATGTTCTAACAGTTCTAAATCTCACAAACCAAAGTCTAATAACTTGAGTGATTGGAAACAGAAAATAAAAATACAGTATTACATTCACACAGCCTCTCAATGGATCCTGTGCTTCAACTGAACATAAGAATTTCTAGGATGGCTGTGAACATACCAGATTATTAAGTGAATAAATACCTTCTTGATATCAGAAATGTATTCAGTTAGAGGTAGTTGAACTAACATTATTCTCCTGCAGCAGCCAAAAAAAGTAAATCGGATTAAAAATCAGGAATTATCTAATGACAATTTTGATAGGAGAGATTTTATGTTCATTAAACCACATATCACTGCTTTTTCTTCAATTTCAATTCGGTTTATTTGTGTAGCGTAGATTCACATCACTCAAGGCACTTTCAAAGTCATTTCAAATGAATCATTCAGACAAATTCTAAGTCAAGTACATCCATTCCACCGCAGTTTATTATTCAAAAGGGTTGAATAGTTTTTCTAAGGAAACCCAGCAGATTGCATCCAGTCAGTGACTTGCAGCATTCACTCCTCCTGGATGAGCATGTAGAGACAGTGGACAGTCACTGGTGTTGACTTTGCAGCAATCCCTCATACTGAGCATGCATGTAGCGACAGTGGAGAGGAAAAACTCCCTTTTAACAGGAAGAAACCTCCAGCAGAACCAGAACCAGGCTCAGTGTGAGCGGGCATCTGCCACGACCGACTGGGGGTTAGAGAGAACAGAGCAGAGACACAGAGAACAAAAAAGCATGATCCAGGAGTACTTTCTATGGAAGGAAAAGTAAATGTTAATGGATGTAGCTCCCTTTTGTCGTTTCACCTAGAAAGAAGGAACAGATAAAATCTTTAGCCAGTTTTCAGTTTAGAGTCTGAAGAGAGCACATAGAGTTAGTTACAGTAGAAGCTCAGTCAGTAGCTATTTTCTAAAGGGGAAAAGAAAGGGTTTAAACACTGAAAGACAGGGCCATGTGGATCATCGGTAGAGGGTGAGCATTAAATTGTTGCCAGCAGAAGCTTGGGGATTCCCCTCTCCAGTAAGGTGTTACAGGCAGACACAGAGTCAGGCCAGGTGTAGCTTTTTAGGAGACGAAAAGAGAGAGAACAATGTTAAAGCTGAATAACAGCAAATAATGCAAAAT